>JBBGZY010001525.1:0-158752 GCA_037952925.1 Lithobates clamitans
AAGGCTCATTGATGGAGGTGGGGAGGAAAGGCTCATTGATGGAGGTGGGGAGGGAGGCTCATTGATGGAGGTGGGGAGGGAAGGCTCATTGATGGAGGTGGGGAAGGAAGGCTCATTGATGGAGGTGGGGAGGGAAGGCTCATTGATTGAGGTGGGGAAGGAAGGCTCATTGATGGAGGTGGGGAGGGAAGGCTCACCGATGGAGGTGGGGAGGGAAGGCTCACTGATGTAGGTGGGGAGGGCTCATTGATGGAGGCAGGGGAGGGAGGCTCATTGATGGAGGTGGGGAAGGCTCATTGATGGAGGTGGGGGGGCTCATTTATGGAGGTGGGGAGGGAAGGCTCATTGATGGAGGTGGGGGAGGGAGGCTCATTGATGGAGGTGGGGGGGGGGGCTCATTGATGGAGGTGGGAGGGAAGGCTCATTGATGGAGGCAGGGGAGGGAGGCTCATTAATGGAGGTGGGGGCTCATTGATGGAGGTGAGGAAGGCTCATTGATGGAGGTGGGGGGGGCTCAGTGATGGAGGTGGGGAAGGAAGGCTCATTGATGGAGGTTGGGAGGGAGGCTCATTGATGGAGGTGGGGAGGGAAGGCTCATTGATGGAGGTGGGGAGGGAAGGCTCAATGATGGAGGAGGGGAAGGAAGGCTCATTGATGGAGGTGGGGAGGGAAGGCTCACTGATGGAGGTGGGGAGGGAAGGTTCACTGATGTAGGTGGGGAAGGCTCATTGATGGAGGCAGGGGAGGGAGGCTCATTGATGGAGGTTGGGAAGGCTCATTGATGGAGGTGGGGGGGCTAATTTATGGAGGTGGGGAGGGAAGGCTCATTGATGGAGGTGGGGGAGGGAGGCTCATTGATGGAGGTGGGGGCTCATTGATGGAGGTGAGGAAGGCTCATTGATGGAGGTGGGGGGGGGGGCTCATTGATGGAGGTGGGGAAGGAAGTCTCATTGATGGAGGTGGGGAGGGAAGGCTCATTGATGGAGGTGGGGAAGGAAGGCTCATTGATGGAGGTGGGAGGGAAGGCTCATTGATGGAGGTGGGGAAGGAAGGCTCACTGATGGAGGTGGGGAGGAAGGCTCACTGATGTAGGTGGGGAAGGCTCATTGATGGAGGCAGGGGAGGGAGGCTCATTGATGGAGGTGGGAAGGCTCATTGATGGAGGTGGGGGGGCTCATTTATGGAGGTGGGGAGGGAAGGCTCATTGATGGAGGTGGGGGAGGGAGGCTCATTGATGGAGGCGGGGGAGGGAGGCTCATTGATGGAGGCAGGGGAGGGAGGCTCATTAATGGAGGTGGGGGCTCATTGATGGAGGTGAGGAAGGCTCATTGATGGAGGTGGGGGGGGGGCTCATTGATGGAGGTGGGGAAGGAAGGCTCATTGATGGAGGTTGGGAGGGAGGCTCATTGATGGAGGTGGGGAGGGAAGGCTCATTGATGGAGGTGGGGAGGGAAGGCTCATTGATGGAGGTGGGGAGGGAAGCCTCACTGATGGAGGTGGGGAAGGCTCATTGATGGAGGTGGGGGGGGGCTCATTGATGGAGGTGGGAGGGAAGGCTCATTGATGGAGGTGGGGAGGGAAGCCTCACTGATGGAGGTGGGGGGGGGGGGCTCATTGATGGAGGTGGGAGGGAAGGCCCTTTGATGGAGGTGGGGGGGCTCATTGATGGAGGTGGGGAGGGAAGGTCTCATTGATGGAGGTGCGGAGGGAAGGCTTATTGATGGAAGTGGGGTGGGAAGGCTCGTTGATGGAGGTGCAGAGGGAAGGCTTATTGATAGAAGTGGGGTGGGAAGGCTCATTGATAGAGGTGTGGAGTGAAGGCTTATTGATGGGGGTGGGGGAGGGAAGGCTCATTGATGGAGGTGGGGACAGAAGTCTCATTGATAGAGGTCGAGAGGGAAGGCTCATTGATGGAGGTGGGGGGGGAGGCTCATTGATGGAGGTGGGGGTGGGAAGGCTCATTGATGGAGGTGGGGGAGGGAAGGCTAATTGATGGCGTTGGGGAGGAACGGCTCATTGATGGAGGTGGGGGGGGGCTCATTTCTGATTGGCTGTCACATTCCACCATCGCCCTTTACAATACTTTATCAAATATTTGGGCCCCGGACAATTTATGTATTTTATTTTTTGTCATCTTTGGTTCATTTTGTCACATTTTTTAGAATTTCATGTCTGCACACCCTCTCCCATGAATCGTCTTGTTGTAACACTCCGATGGTTGTGTCATCACGTTAAGGAATCTGTGTCAGAGATCATCCTGGGTTTCCTCGTCATCTTGCATCACAGAGCTCCTCCATCACGCCTGGCTGGGACTCGCCCCGGATTAATCAGCAGCTCCACTCACACTGAATCAGCCGGTACATTACACCTGCACCATGGCAACGTGGCAACCACATTCCGGGAAGCGAACACCCCCCCCCCCGGCAAGCAAGGCGGGAGGCCGCAATCAATATATTTATATGTTTGCTGCTCTTAACCACTTGACCACCAAAAGGTTTTACCCCCCCCCCTCATCATCGGGGCGTTTTTGTTTGCCGTTCGGCACTGCGCTACTTTATCTGGTAATTGTGCCGTCATGCAACGCTGTACCCAAATGACATTCACATCATTATTTTTACACAAATAGAGCTTTCTTTTAGTGGTATTTAATCACCGCTGGGGATTTTTTTTTTTATTTCTTATTTAAATGAAAAAAAAAATGAAATCTTCTACTAGCAAAATCGAAACAACGCGTTGCATTTTGCAGGCGTTACCGCCCCCAAAGACTAACCCATTGCAAGTCCATGGGACCGCGTCACAACCGCGTGCAATGCATGTGGTGGTCTAGCATTTGCAGGGTTCGATCAGAGGGTGAGGAGGCGACATATCCAAAGCGTTCCACCATGGGGCGGAGGTGGCTGTCTATATCAATGAGCCCCAAAAGGTAAGATCTCTGCGCTGAGGTTCCTTTCCCGTACTGAAACGGCTTCCTCTGATTTCACTGCACACTGTGAGCTTCTCACCATGTGCATTAGAAGCTGCAGCAAGTCAGATAGAGAGCCCCGCCCCTATTTCCTTGGTGGAGGACATCATCTTTTGTGGCCCTCCAGCTGTTGTGAAACTAAAAGTCCCATCATGCCTCTTCCTTTGGGGGGTCATGCTTGCACCTGTCAGCCTTGCATTGCCTCATGGAACTTGTAGTTCTGCAATAGCTGGAGGGCCGCAGGTTTATCACCCTTTCCTCTCCAGCCTGGCTGTCCCTGGCCCCACCCCTTTCATTTATTGGATTTAATTTCTTTCAATCATGGAGGCTCAGCATCACATGTGGGCGTTACCTATGCAAATGTAGCCTTGCCTAGGAACACCCACTCCTCCAGACTGACACCTAAGGCCAAAACTGGGGGGGAGATCGGTACGTACTTGTAAAGCTGATCAGAGGAGCAGGGAGGGACCAGAGGAACACAAGGGGGGGACCAGAGGAGTACAGGGGGGGGGACCAGAGGAGCACAGGGGGGGGGACCAGAGGAGCACAGGGGGGGGGAACCAGAGGAGCACAGGGGGGGGAACCAGAGGAGCACAGGGGGGGGGAACCAGAGGAGCACAGGGGGGGGGAACCAGAGGAGCACAGGGGGGGGGAACCAGAGGAGCACAGGGGGGGGGGGGAACCAGAGGAGCACAGGGGGGGGGGACCAGAGGAGCACAGGGGGGGGGGAACAGAGGAGCACAGGGGGGGGGAACCAAAGGAGCACAGGGGGGGGAACCAAAGGAGCACAGGGGGGGAACCAAAGGAGCACAGGGGGGGGGACCAGAGGAGCACAGGGGGGGGGACCAGAGGAGCACAGGGGGGGGGGGACCAGAGGAGCACGGGGGGGGACCAGAGGAGCACAGGGGGGGGACCAGAGATGTACAAGGGGGACCGAAGGAACACGGGGGGGACCGGAGGAGCACAGGGGGGGGACCGGAGGAGCACAGGGGGGACCGGAGGAACACAGGAGGGGGACCGGAGGAACACAGGGGGGGACCGGAGGAACACAGGGGGGGACCGGAGGAACACAGGGGGGGACCGGAGGAACACAGGAGGGAGACCGGAGGAACACAGGAGGGGGACCGGAGGAACACGGGGGGGGACCAGAGAAGCACGGGGGGAGACCAGAGAAGCACGGGGGAGACCAGAGAAGCACGGGTGGAGACCAGAGAAGCACGGGGGGAGACCAGAGAAGCACGGGGGGAGACCAGAGAAGCACGGGGGGAGACCAGAGGAGCATGGGGGGGGACCAGAGAAGTACATGGGGGACCAGAGGGGCACAGGGGGGCCCAGAGAAGTAAAGGGTGACCAGAGGAGCACAGGGGGGGACCAGAGGAGCACAAGGGGGACCAGAGGACCACAAGGGGGACCAGAGGAGCACAAGGGGGACCAGAGGAGCACAAGGGGGACCAGAAGAGCACAGGGGGGGACCAGAGGAATACAAGGGGGGACCAGAGGAGTACAAGGGGGACCAGAGGACAGAGGAGTACAAGGGGGACCAGAGGAGCACAGGGAGACCAGAGGAGCACAATGGGGACCAGAGGAGCACAAGGGGGACCAGAGGAGCACAAGGGGGACCAGAGGAGCACAGGGGAGACCAGAGGAGCACAGGGGAGACCAGAGGAGCACAGGGGAGACCAGAGGAGCACAGGGGGGACCAGAGAAGTACATGGGGGACCAGAGGGGCACGGGGGGCCCAGAGAAGTACAAGGGTGACCAGAGGAGCACAAGGGGGACCAGAGGAGCACAGGGGGGGACCAGAGGAATACAAGGGGGGACCAGAGGAGTACAAGGGGGACCAGAGGAGCACAAGGGAGACCAGAGGAGCACAGGGGAGACCAGAGGAGCACAGGGGAGACCAGAGAAGTACAAGGGGACCAGAGGAGCAGAGGGAGGGACCAGAGGAGCACAGGGGGGACCAGAGATGTACAAGGGGGACCGGAGGAACACGGGGGGGACCGGAGGAGCACAGGGGGGACCGGAGGAGCACAGGGGGGACCGGAGGAACACAGGAGGGGGACCGGAGGAACACAGGAGGGGACCGGAGGAACACAGGAGGGGGACCGGAGGAACACAGGAGGGGACCGGAGGAACACAGGAGGGGGACCGGAGGAACACAGAGGGGACCAGAGAAGTACAAGGGGGACCAGAGAAGCACGGGGGCACCAGAGAAGCACAGGGGGGACCAGAGAAGCACGGGGGGACCAGAGAAGCACAGGGGGGACCAGAGAAGCACGGGGGAGACCAGAGGAGCACGGGGGGACCAGAGAAGTACATGGGGGACCAGAGGGGCACAGGGGGGCCCAGAGAAGTAAAGGGTGACCAGAGGAGCACAGGGGGGGACCAGAGGAGCACAGGGGGGGACCAGAGGAGCACAGGGGAGACCAGAGGAGCACAGGGGAGACCAGAGGAGCACAGGGGAGACCAGAGGAGCACAGGGGGGACCAGAGAAGTACATGGGGACCAGAGGGGCACGGGGGGCCCAGAGAAGTACAAGGGTGACCAGAGGAGCACAGGGGGGGACCAGAGGAGCACAGGGGGGGACCAGAGGAGCACAGGGGGGACCAGAGAAGTACAAGGGCGACCAGAGGTGCACAAGGGGACCAGAGGAGCACAGGGGAGACCAGAGGAACGCCAAACGGATTTTTTGCCCTGGGTGAAAAAATGTTTAGCTTCGCCACTGTTGACACCACCTATCATAGTTACATAGTTACATAGTAGGTGAGGTTGAAAAAAGACACAAGTCCATCAAGTCCAACCTATGTGTGTGATTATGTGTCAGTATTACATTACATATCCCTGTATATTGCGGTCATTCAGGTGATTATCTAATAGTTTCTTGAAGCTATCAATGCTCCCCGCTGAGACCACCGCCTGTGGAAGGGAATTCCACATCCTTGCCGCTCTTACAGTAAAGAACCCTCTACGTAGTTTAAGGTTAAACCTCTTTTCTTCTAATTGTAATGAGTGGCCACGAGTCTTATTAAACTCTCTTCTGCGAAAAAGTTTTATCCCTATTGTGGGGTCACCAGTACAGTATTTGTAAATTGAAATCATATCCCCTCTCAAGCGTCTCTTCTCCAGAGAGAATAAGTTTCAGTGCTCGCAACCTTTCCTCATCATGACATTTTGATATTGGCATCACTCCTCCCACGAGGGCTCTTGAGGGGAGTACTGAGGCGGGGCGCTGTGATTGTTTCAGAAAGCTGTGTACAGCCCCCTGCTGGCTCCTCCCACCCACCACATAGAGAAGCATAGAGACCCAGTAATGACATCATTGGCTCTACAATAAGGTGTGTAATGAAAACAGAAAGACTAAATAATAAACTTCAGCTTTAAATAGTTAAAAACAATAGTTAAAAACCGACGTAGAGAGCCCCGCCCCTATTTCCTTGGTGGAGGACATCATCTTTTGTGGCCCTCCAGCTGTTGTGAAACTAAAAGTCCCATCATGCCTCTTCCTTTGGGGGGTCATGCTTGCACCTGTCAGCCTTGCATTGCCTCATGGAACTTGTAGTTCTGCAATAGCTGGAGGGCCGCAGGTTTATCACCCTTTCCTCTCCAGCCTGGCTGTCCCTGGCCCCGCCCCTTTCATTTATTGGATTTAATTTCTTTCAATCATGGAGGCTCAGCATCACATGTGGGCGTTACCTATGCAAATGTAGCCTTGCCTAGGAACACCCACTCCTCCAGACTGACACCTAAGGCCAAAACTGGGGGGGAGATCGGTACGTACTTGTAAAGCTGATCAGAGGAGCAGGGAGGGACCAGAGGAACACAAGGGGGGGACCAGAGGAGTACAGGGGGGGGACCAGAGGAGCACGGGGGGGGGGGGACCAGAGGAGCACAGGGGGGGGGAACCAGAGGAGCACAGGGGGGGGGAACCAGAGGAGCACAGGGGGGGGGGAACCAGAGGAGCACAGGGGGGGGAACCAGAGGAGCACAGGGGGGGGAACCAAAGGAGCACAGGGGGGGAACCAGAGGAGCACAGGGGGGGGGGGACCAGAGGAGCACAGGGGGGGGGACCAGAGATGTACAAGGGGGACCGAAGGAACACGGGGGGACCGGAGGAGCACAGGGGGGGACCTGAGGAGCACAGGGGGGGACCGGAGGAACACAGGAGGGGGACCGGAGGAACACAGGAGGGGGACCGGAGGAACACAGGAGGGGGACCGGAGGAACACAGGAGGGGGACCGGAGGAACACGGGGGGGGACCAGAGAAGCACGGGGGGAGACCAGAGAAGCACGGGGGGAGACCAGAGAAGCACGGGGGGAGACCAGAGAAGCACGGGGGGAGACCAGAGAAGCACGGGGGGAGACCAGAGGAGCACGGGGGGACCAGAGAAGTACATGGGGGACCAGAGGGGCACAGGGGGGCCCAGAGAAGTAAAGGGTGACCAGAGGAGCACAGGGGGGGACCAGAGGAGCACAAGGGGGACCAGAGGACCACAAGGGGGACCAGAGGAGCACAAGGGGGACCAGAAGAGCACAGGGGGGGACCAGAGGAATACAAGGGGGGACCAGAGGAGTACAAGGGGGACCAGAGGACCACAAGGGGGACCAGAGGAGCACAAGGGGGACCAGAAGAGCACAGGGGGGGACCAGAGGAATACAAGGGGGGACCAGAGGAGTACAAGGGGGACCAGAGGAGCACAGGGGAGACCAGAGGAGCACAAGGGGAGACCAGAGGAGCACAAGGGGAGACCAGAGGAGCACAAGGGGGACCAGAGGAGCACAAGGGGGGCCAGAGGAGCACAAGGGGGACCAGAGGAGCACAGGGGGGGACCAGAGGAGCACAGGGGAGACCAGAGGAGCACAGGGGAGACCAGAGGAGCACAGGGGAGACCAGAGGAGCACAGGGGGGACCAGAGAAGTACATGGGGGACCAGAGGGGCACGGGGGGGCCCAGAGAAGTACAAGGGTGACCAGAGGAGCACAAGGGGGACCAGAGGAGCACAGGGGGGGACCAGAGGAATACAAGGGGGGACCAGAGGAGTACAAGGGGGACCAGAGGAGTACAAGGGGGACCAGAGGAGCACAAGGGAGACCAGAGGAGCACAAGGGAGACCAGAGGAGCACAGGGGAGACCAGAGGAGCACAGGGGAGACCAGAGGAGCACAAGGGGGACCAGAGGAGCAGAGGGAGGGACCAGAGGAGCACAGGGGGGACCAGAGATGTACAAGGGGGACCGGAGGAACACGGGGGGGACCGGAGGAGCACAGGGGGGGACCGGAGGAACACAGGAGGGGGACCGGAGGAACACAGGAGGGGGACCGGAGGAACACAGGAGGGGGACCGGAGGAACACAGGAGGGGGACCGGAGGAACACAGGAGGGGACCGGAGGAACACAGGAGGGGGACCGGAGGAACACAGAGGGGACCAGAGAAGTACAAGGGGGACCAGAGAAGCACGGGGGCACCAGAGAAGCACAAGGGGGACCAGAGAAGCACGGGGGGACCAGAGAAGCACGGGGGGGACCAGAGGAGCACGGGGGGAGACCAGAGGAGCACGGGGGACCAGAGAAGTACATGGGGGACCAGAGGGGCACAGGGGGGCCCAGAGAAGTAAAGGGTGACCAGAGGAGCACAGGGAGGGACCAGAGGAGCACAGGGGGGGACCAGAGGAGCACAAGGGGGACCAGAGGAGCACAGGGGAGACCAGAGGAGCACAGGGGAGACCAGAGGAGCACAGGGGAGACCAGAGGAGCACAGGGGAGACCAGAGGAGCACAGGGGGGACCAGAGAAGTACATGGGGGACCAGAGGGGCACGGGGGGGGGGACCAGAGATGTACAAGGGGGACCGAAGGAACACGGGGGGACCGGAGGAGCACAGGGGGGACCTGAGGAGCACAGGGGGGGACCGGAGGAACACAGGAGGGGGACCGGAGGAACACAGGAGGGGGACCGGAGGAACACGGGGGGGGACCAGAGAAGCACGGGGGGAGACCAGAGAAGCACGGGTGGAGACCAGAGAAGCACGGGGAGAGACCAGAGAAGCACGGGGGAGACCAGAGAAGCACGGGGGGAGACCAGAGGAGCACGGGGGGGACCAGAGAAGTACATGGGGGACCAGAGGGGCACAGGGGGGCCCAGAGAAGTAAAGGGTGACCAGAGGAGCACAGGGGGGACCAGAGGAGCACAAGGGGGACCAGAGGACCACAAGGGGGACCAGAGGAGCACAAGGGGGACCAGAAGAGCACAGGGGGGGACCAGAGGAATACAAGGGGGGACCAGAGGAGTACAAGGGGGACCAGAGGACCACAAGGGGGACCAGAGGAGCACAAGGGGGACCAGAAGAGCACAGGGGGGGACCAGAGGAATACAAGGGGGGACCAGAGGAGTACAAGGGGGACCAGAGGAGCACAGGGGAGACCAGAGGAGCACAAGGGGAGACCAGAGGAGCACAAGGGGGACCAGAGGAGCACAAGGGGGGCCAGAGGAGCACAAGGGGGACCAGAGGAGCACAGGGGGGGACCAGAGGAGCACAGGGGAGACCAGAGGAGCACAGGGGAGACCAGAGGAGCACAGGGGAGACCAGAGGAGCACAGGGGGGACCAGAGAAGTACATGGGGGACCAGAGGGGCACGGGGGGGCCCAGAGAAGTACAAGGGTGACCAGAGGAGCACAAGGGGGACCAGAGGAGCACAGGGGGGGACCAGAGGAATACAAGGGGGGACCAGAGGAGTACAAGGGGGACCAGAGGAGTACAAGGGGGACCAGAGGAGCACAAGGGAGACCAGAGGAGCACAAGGGAGACCAGAGGAGCACAGGGGAGACCAGAGGAGCACAGGGGAGACCAGAGGAGCACAAGGGGGACCAGAGGAGCAGAGGGAGGGACCAGAGGAGCACAGGGGGGACCAGAGATGTACAAGGGGGACCGGAGGAACACGGGGGGGACCGGAGGAGCACAGGGGGGGACCGGAGGAACACAGGAGGGGGACCGGAGGAACACAGGAGGGGGACCGGAGGAACACAGGAGGGGGACCGGAGGAACACAGGAGGGGACCGGAGGAACACAGGAGGGGGACCGGAGGAACACAGAGGGGACCAGAGAAGTACAAGGGGGACCAGAGAAGCACGGGGGCACCAGAGAAGCACAGGGGGGACCAGAGAAGCACGGGGGGACCAGAGAAGCACGGGGGGGACCAGAGGAGCACGGGGGGAGACCAGAGGAGCACGGGGGGACCAGAGAAGTACATGGGGGACCAGAGGGGCACAGGGGGGCCCAGAGAAGTAAAGGGTGACCAGAGGAGCACAGGGAGGGACCAGAGGAGCACAGGGGGGGACCAGAGGAGCACAAGGGGGACCAGAGGAGCACAGGGGAGACCAGAGGAGCACAGGGGAGACCAGAGGAGCACAGGGGAGACCAGAGGAGCACAGGGGAGACCAGAGGAGCACAGGGGGGACCAGAGAAGTACATGGGGGACCAGAGGGGCACGGGGGGCCCAGAGAAGTACAAGGGTGACCAGAGGAGCACAAGGGGGACCAGAGGAGCACAGGGGGGGACCAGAGGAGCACAGGGGGGGACCAGAGGAGCACAGGGGGGACCAGAGAAGTACAAGGGCGACCAGAGGTGCACAAGGGGGACCAGAGGAGCACAGGGGAGACCAGAGGAACGCCAAACGGATTTTTTGCCCTGGGTGAAAAAATGTTTAGCTTCGCCACTGTTGACACCACCTATCATGACATTTTGATATTGGCATCACTCCTCCCACGAGGGCTCTTGAGGGGAGTACTGAGGCGGGGCGCTGTGATTGTTTCAGAAAGCTGTGTACAGCCCCCTGCTGGCTCCTCCCACCCACCACATAGAGAAGCATAGAGACCCAGTAATGACATCATTGGCTCTACAATAAGGTGTGTAATGAAAACAGAAAGGCTAAATAATAAACTTCAGCTTTAAATAGTTAAAAACCGACGTAACGAATTTCTCCACATCGCTGGATTGCACCTGTGTCTGTCATTTGTAAACGTTCCGCCGTAAACTGGATAGCAGGCCCCCTGCGCCCACCCCACCCCCACCCCCGTACCCCTGGCAGGGACGAACTCTGCCACACACGCACACGCCGCCCGGCGCTCCAAAACATGTTCCTGGAAGATGCTCGCAAACGTGTCCGCTCCAGACCCGCCTTTTGATGTGAGCGCAGGATGAGTCACGCTCGCTTCTGAATCCAGACGATCGAAAACCTTTGAACTGCCGCCAGCTCTTTCTTCTCACAGATGGGGCCGGAGGAGCGGGCTTCAGACTTTCATCGAGAGGCTTCGCACCTCCATCAAGGGCGGCCGGAGACACACACGTGAAGCCGACGCGGACTTCGCCGCCCCGGATCGTGCACGTTGTTCTCGCCATCGAACGTCATTGAAACCTCTAGTTATAAAAAATAGATTTAGCAGCGTGGAATTAAAGTGGACCTGTCATCAGATTTATGTTTTGTAAGTAATGTGTCAACGTAACCCTTCCAAGTATTTATTCCCTCTCGCTGAGATCACAGGACTCCCCCGGACGATGACTTCATCTGCCTTTCTCTCCAGAAGGACAGAGCCATCTTTATTTAGGCATCATCCAGGGTTACGTCCTGCACTGGAGATGCCGGTTCAAAGCGGATGCAATCCTGTAAATCCTGGTGCCTGTGCAGTTCTTGGCTGTGTGTTCACAATACTGGCACTATCAGTCAGTGGCGGCCGCTCAGGCAGGGCGCCGGACGCAATGGATTCCAATGGGGGTGGGTGTGTTTGGTTTTTTTTTGAAGCACATGATTAGAGCCTGGGGCTCTAAATGGCGGGTGGGCTAAGGGGCAGAGCACTGCGCCCCCGAGCCCACCCACTTGTGTGACATTAGCAAATTATTTTTTCGCTAATGTCTTCCTGCTTCTCCTCCCCGCCAATCAGGAAGCGGGTCCTGAGACCCGATTGGCCGGGAGTCCTAAGGGGATGGGGTAAGTGCGGGGCCGGCGGGCGCCAGGCGAAAGGGCGAACAAAGAGGCGAGCAACAGGGGGGACAAGGGGTCAGGTTTGTTTGCCCACCCCCCCAAAAAAATTGAGCACCAGCCGCCACTGCTACCAGTTCAGGACAAGATTTGGGGAATACCTTCTTCTTCTAAAGGGCAAGCAGTAACTGTGTTCAGAAATGTCTGACACAGATCATCCCCAGCGGCAGCATTTCACCTTGTGACTTGCTACAATATTACAATGTACAGTCTGAGCACTGGGGGGAGAGGGTAGACTGAGGAAATGCTTCCTTTTTTCTGCTACAAAGTTACAATGTACAGTCTGATCACTGAGGGGAGGGGGGGGGGGCTGAGGAAATGCTTCCTTCTCCTTCTACAATGTTATATATATATTGTTTATATTTTTAGCAATTTGTTTAAGGGGCGATTCAGCTGCATTCACCTCTATGGTTCGGGGGGGGGGGAGAGAGAGCGCGAGCGCGAGAGAGAGCGACGGAGAGAGAGAGGGAGAGAGAGACACAGAGACAAAGACAGAGAGAGAGAGACAGAGAGAGACACAGAGAGAGAGACAGAGACAGAGAGAGAGAGAGAGACAGAGACAGAGAGAGACAGAGACAGAGAGAGACAGAGACAGAGAGAGACAGAGACAGAGAGACAAAGAGAGAGAGAGAGAGAGAGAGAGAGAGAGAGAGAGAGAGAGAGAGAGAGAGAGAGAGAAACAGAGACAAAGACAGAGAGAGAGAGAGAGAGAGAGAGAGAGAGAGAAACAGAGACAAAGACAGAGAGAGAGAGAGAGAGAGAGAGAGAGAGAGAGAGAGAGAGAGAGAGAGAGAGAGAGAGAGAGAGAGAGAGAGAGAGAGAGAGAGAGAGAGAAACAGAGACAAAGACAGAGAGAGAGAGAGAGAGAGAGAGAGAGAGAGAGAGAGAGAGAGAGAGACTAATGCTGTAGCATTTGTTTAACTTGTAGAGGAACAAAAACTAGCAACTCTGGCAACAAAATTTCCACATACATACAACATATAGCTGTTAATCGCTTACATCAGCAATTTGTAACTGCAATTAATCGCTGCAAAAAATTCCCCCATGTGACACTGAAGTTTAATCTGTTATATTTTTCCTTTCCCTGGTTCCCCCTTCCTCCTCCCTCATCAACACGATAATGACATTTTTAAAGAAGAATTATAGATATGGATATTTTTATATAGCTACATTGATCCAGCTTGGATCAACTATGTACAGTGCTGTGAAAAATTATTCATACCCCTTGAAACTTTCCACATTTTGTCATGTTACAACCAAAAACGTAAATGTATTTTATTGGGATTTTATGTGATAGACCAACACAAAGTGGCTCATAATTGTGAAGGGGAAGGAAAATAATAAATGGTTTTGAACATTTATTACAAATAAATATGTGAAAAGTGTGTGGGGGGGGGATTTGTATGGCGCCCCCCGGAGTCAGTTTGCAGAACCCCCTTTCTCTGCAATTACAGCTGAAAGTCTTTTTGGGGATGTCTCTACCAGCTTTGCACATCTAGAGAGGGAGATTTCTGCCCATTCTTCTTCTTTGTAAAATATCTCAAGCTCTGTCAGATTGGATGAAGAGCGTCTGTGAACAGCAATTTTCAAGTCTTGCCACAGATTCTCAAAGTGATTTAGGTCTGGACTGTGACTGGGCCATTCTAACACATGAATATGCTTTGATCTAAACCATTCCATTGTAGCTCTGGCTGTATGTTTCGTGTCGTTGTCCTGCTGGAAGGTGAACCTCCGCCCCGTCTCAAGTCTTTTGCAGACTTTAACAGGTTTTCTTCTAAGATTGTCCTGTATTTGGCTCCATCCATCTTCCCATCAACTCTGACCAGCTTCCCTGTCCCTATTGAAGAAAAGCATCCCCACCACATGATGCTGCCACCACCATGTTTCACAGTGGGGATGGTGTGTTCAGGGTGATGTGCAGTGTTAGTTTTCCGCCACACATAGCTTTTTTTTTTTTTGGGCAAAAAGTTGAATTTTGGTCTCATCTGACCAGATCACCTTCTTCCACATGTTTGCTGTGTCCTCCACATGGCTTCTCACAAACTATAAACAGGACTTCTTATGACTTTCTTTCACCAATGTCTTTCTTCTTGTCACTCTTCCATAAAGGGCAGATTTGTGGAGAACACGACTAATAGTTGTCCTGTGGACAGATTCTCCCACCTGAGCTGTGCATCTCTGCAGCTCCTCCAGAGTTACCATGGACCTCTTGGCTCTTCTCTGATGAATGTTCTCCTTGCCCGGCCGGTCAGTTTAGGTGGACGGACATGTCTTGGTAGGTTTGCAGTTGTGCCATACTCTTTACATTTTCGGATGATGGATTGAACAGAGCTCCGTGAGATGTTCAAAGCTTGGGAGATTTTTTTATAACCTAACCTTGCTTTATACTTCTCCACAACTTTATCCCTGACCTGTCTGGTGTGTTCCTTGGCCTTCATGATACTGTTTGTTCACTAAGGCTCTCTAACAAACCTCTGAGGGCTATACAGAACAGCTGTATTTATACTGAGATTAAATTACACACAGGTGGACTCTATTTACTAATTAGGTGACTTCTGAAGGCAATTGGTTCCACTAGATTTTAGTTAGGGGTATCAGAGTAAAGGGGGCTGAATACAAATGCCCCCCCCCCCCCACGCTTTTCACATATTTATTTGTAACAAATTTGGAAAACCATTTATAATTTTCCTTCCACTTCACAATTATGTGTCACTTTGTGTTGGTCTATCAAATAAAATCCCAATAAAATACATTTACATTTTTGGTTGTAACATGAAAAAATGTGGAAAATGTCAAGGGGTGTGAATACTTTTTCAAGGCACTGTATATATACTATGCCTGTGGGATCCCCTTGAAAGATGGAACTCACTGTAGTAGACACTGCTACTACAGGGATCCCTACTAGCTTCTGGGTCCCGCACTGAGAGGCTTGGCTGATGCATTGTGAACACAGGAGTGTGGCTGCTCAGTACAGTCACCATCAAGAGAATGCTTCCCGTTTTGTCAATGACAGCAAAGTGTTCCCTGATTGGACTAAGTGGGCCAGTAACATCATGCTTTTCTTTTAAAATAAACCTTTACACTTTTCCGACATACCTTATTTTAGACCCAGTGATGTCATCACTGGGTCTCTGTGCTTCCCACTGGAGAGATTTTTCCACCTCTTCCTTCCGCTAATTTCTGCCAGGACAGGAAATGATGAGAATTCTAACCAACGGGGACACATTATACAGATCAGAGAGGTCCTCTCCCTTGTCCACTTTTGTTTGGATTTGGCCCCCCCCCCAATAAACCT
This sequence comes from Lithobates clamitans, assembly GCA_037952925.1. NCBI lineage: Eukaryota > Metazoa > Chordata > Amphibia > Anura > Ranidae > Lithobates > Lithobates clamitans. Next base: position 15,286 of record JBBGZY010001525.1, read on the forward strand.
GTTGATTCAGCAGAGAACATTTGCCAGATGAGGAGACACACATTTCAAATAAATCGCTTTTTTTATTGTGTTAACTTAATAGGTCATTTTGTCTTTCCGGCTGTGCGCCGGTTGTCCAGCACCCCCCCACCCCTCACCCGAATGGTGCTGGTGATCGCTTCCATCTGTAGCAGCAGAAAACAAAGGGTTAATTTAGACTTTAATAATAATATTTACACTAATAATAATAATATATAGTCCGTCTGTACAACAAAGGCAGCTCAATGGTTGGGGGGGGAGGGACTTGGTGCGACCAAGTCGTGCTGGGCTAGGATTTAGAGCGGCAGCGGTACTGGAAGGCCTAACAGATTGTTGGCGCCGTTTTGAAATAAATATTTGTGGGGTGTCATGAAATAATGCGGAGTGTTCGGTGCAAATTGGAACTTTTGGAGAGGTAAGTGGTTTGGTCTGTCCGTTCACGAGGAACCAGAGATGGAGATGTGAGCCGTATACTTTTAATTCTTGCTCCCAGCTGTTAGGACCTTAAGGAACCTTGAGGAAGCCCATTAATGGTGACTTCACAGGAAGAGTCTTCTGAAATGACACTGAGGTTGTCGTATTATGTGTTTAGTGTTGGAGAAAATGTGGCCTAGCAGAGTTTTAGGTACCTCCTGAATCCGTAAGCGCCCAGCCGTTACCCACCATGTCACCAGTCTGCAAGCTGAATCCTCAGTAGAAGAGGGTCAATAAGAAGGCCACTCTTGGAGTGTGCAGGAATGGTGATGGTTTTGAAGCGCGGTAGGGCGCAGTCTTTGGTAGAGGTTAGGGTGACAAAGCAGTACATTGTACGTTGTTATATTGTCCCAGGATTGATACAAAGTGTCACAAGTCATAAACGGCCCCCCACAGAGGGTCTCCCACACCAGCCTTAATACAGTTTAGAAGTTCACGACTTTTGGGAGTCCCCTCACCTAACTTGCACTGCGAGGGCCCCGTTCAGCCCTTTGGTGTCCATGCGTCCGGCGACTCCGTACTTTGATCTTGTCCTCCAGGTGTTTCCATTTCTGGGCTTTCGCTTTCATGTTTAGAGGTGGTATCGGTCGGCCTGGGCCTTTTGCTGCCGGCACCTGAGGAGCTCCCTGGGGGCCTGGTGGGTGCGTGACCCGGCCCTTGCGGGCCCACAGCTCCTCGCACATCTGCTCGCCTTTAGATCCTGGCTGTTGGACAAGCCGCATAAAGTCCTGGTACCACCTCAACGGTGGAACGCGATGGGGGCCGAGGGTCTCCTCCGCTCGGTAGGTGGGAATGACTTCTAGGTTCAGCTGAAGGAGGACCTGTGTGAAGCCGTGTTCTGAAGAGTGGCATAGATAGGTCCCGGTGTCACGCCTCATTACTGTGCGCAGTAGGATGCCACGATCAGTGCCGATAATACGCTCGTCAAACTGCACCTGAAAAGAGAACCCAACGTCACCATGTGTTAAACAATAAGGAGAAACATACAGTATATTTATCAATTTGGGGGACCTTTAAGACAAAAGGCAGTCCCATGAACTTCCTATTTAAGCCATGCCTTTGCACTTCCTGTTTGCCAGATTAATGTGCTCTTCTCCAGTCAATATTTTTCTCTAGTCTCTCCTGCTGCCGTCCGCATCTTCATTACTACTCGTTACTCGTTATCAACCTTGGCTTGTTCCTCAACTATGCTTCTGCCTGATCCCAACCTGCAAACTCTTGTTACCAACCTTTGACTTGTTTATCAACTACGATTCTGTTTGATTCCAACCTGCTATACTTGCTACTGGACCCCGGCTTACCTCCTGGTGGGGCAATCCTGAGGACCACGACCTGATACTAACACACAGCAAAACCCATCTCCACCATTAGGAGCTCTGGGGAACACTGGTTAGTGCTTAGACCCCACACGTCGGGTGAGCCCACATCATTATACCAAATTGAACACCTGGTAGATGGGAGCCTCTACTGCTGTAGCTATTGGCCTCAGAGCCTGACCCCTTTCAATGACAAAAACTTTAGGGCCTTGTACATGGTTTCTGATTGCTGTAACCCAGATAATGTTATAACAGGAAGAGGAACAGGTCTTCCTTACATAAAAGCTTTGTGGGTCTTCCAACAACAGACTAATGGACCCAGAGATGGAAAAATGTATTTTGTAAAATGCTTCATAAGCTGGAACTGAAGAATTGGGCTTTAAGAAGCCACAAAACATCTTCAAAAGTCCAGTTGAATGTGGACAACTACTACTAGCTTCATGACCAAGGGTGTTTTATTTGTTTAAATTGCTGCGTCAGAAGGAACCTTGACTTCAGCATCTAGGGAACAACAGGGTTTTTTTTGTGTTGAGTTCTACCGTTGGCTACATAGGGAGGAACCTGGCCCAGAAGCAAAACGGTCATCAAAAACTTTTCAGCACCCCTATGTACAAAGTCTAAATCTTGATCTAAACACATTTTCAAGGACCACCGTGAAGAATTTATCTTTGGAACAGTTGGTCTGGGCTTCTTTGTTGTGCAGTCATACCTCCATTGTTGCCTTCTTGAACTATTTTTTACACTGGAACGCTGCCTTCAGCGTCTTGGACTTTTTTGTGTTGAGTTCTATGGTTGGCTGGGAGTAACCTGGCTCAACTTTACCCTTTGTCAGAAGGAACATTGCCCTCAGTGCCCAGGACTCAACTGTTTTTTTTTTTGTGTTGAGTTCTATGGTTGACTGTGCGAAGAGGAACCTGGACCAGAAGCAAGTGGTCACTATAAGCTTTCTGGCACCCCTTTGTATGAAGTCTAATTTTTGATCTACACACATTTTCGAGGATCACCATAAAGAATTTCTCTTTGGGACAGTCGACCTTTACCACTTTTGGTCTGGGCTTCTTTAGGGTGCAGCTGTACCTGCATTGTTACCTTTTTGAACGTTGCCTTAAGCGTCTAGGACTCAACTTTTTTTTTGTGTTGAGTTCTATAGTTTGCTGTGCTGGGAGGAACCTTTTTTAAACCTTTGTATAAAGTATAATTTTTGATCTACAAACATTCGAGGATCACCATGAAGAATTTCCTTTTAGGACAGTTGGCCTTTACCACTTGCTGTCTGGGCTTCTTTGGGGCACAGCCATACCTGCATGGTTATTCCTATTCTTCTCAACCCAGATTCACCTTACAGGGGGTGAGAACTTGACCATCACCCCACCCATAACTTCCACCAATTTTGTTACCGGGAGGAGGAGCTGCTGAACTGCCGGCCAAAAACTATAGAAATACAGAAAGGATTGACAGACCAAAATCGGATGAAAGAGTCCAAGATCATTTTAATGGTTGGTAAAAATGTCATATAAAAATATCTCAGTTTTTTGGGGGCAACACCACTTCACCCCATCATCAAGGCTCAACACAGAATAAAACTTGTTTGGAGAAAACAGTGACTTCACAGATCTATATTAGAACCAGTATTAAACTCTCCTCAGGGAGTAACAGATGACTTATTTCCCAACAATTAAAATTATCTTGGGCTCTTTCATCAGGTTTTGATCTGGCAGTCCTTTCTGTATTTCTATGGTTTTAGGGCCAGCATTTGAACAGCTGTATTTCTATGGTTTGAGCTACTGTTGGTAGCAAGTCTAAAGCCTCGTACACACGATCTGACTGTTGGCCAACAAAAACTGTGGAATTTTGTCCGAAGGGCGTTTGCCCAAATTTGTCTTGCATACACACAGCCACACAATTGTCGGCCAACAATTATGAACGTAGTGATGTGCTACATGGTTTTTCAGCTTTTTGGCACCACCCTTTGGGATCCTTCTGCTAATTTTGTGTTAGTAGAAGTTTGGTGAGTGTTGATTCGCACTTTTCAGTTCGTTTCTGAACACCCGTTCGTCGACCAGCCATGTTGCGGAATCGGAGGAGATAACGTGTTCTTTATTATTGGTCTTTGCAGTTATTGCTTTGACATTATTTTTTTGGTTGAAAAATGATTTGCTTTTGTATAATTTCTATACATTAGAATGCACTTTTTGGTTAGGTTCTATTGGCAGATAGCATGTCTAATTTTATTTGTTTTCCTTTTTTAATGCACAGTAAAAATTGTGTAGTGTACTTGGCTCTGTGTTTTACTTCGAATGACAGTTTGGGAGTCGGCAGTTACATTTAAAAAATACAATGTAAAAATAACAAGGGACACCAACATAGTTGTATCTTTGATCTTAAAAACTACGGGATAATGGTGTTGTGGTAAATTGCCCAAATAAAAAAAAAAAAAAAGCATAATAATATTATTCTTGATATCACTAGAAAAAGAAGCCTTTGAAAATTAGTTTGCAAAAACTCCATCAGTATCACCAGCAAAGCAGCTTCATTATTATCCCATTAAAGAAGAAGAGAATTGTGCGCTGCATTTCGAGATTTCGTAATTTGCCGCGTCACCAATGTTAATCCTCCATTACGAAGGCAAGTTTACAAGACCGACCGCTTCCGGCTCGTCCTTGCTTCCAAGCATGCGTGTTTGTACTTTGGACTTTTGTCCGATGGACTTGTGTACACAGGCTCGGAAAATCCGACAACAGACATTTGTAAAATTTGAAAATTTATAAACCTGCCATCCAACATTTGTCCGCGGAAAATCCGACAACAATTGTCCGATGGAGCGTACACACGGTCGGATTTTCCGCCAACAGCCCGTCATCACACATTTCGCCTCGGGTAAATCCGATTGTGTGTACGGGGCCGGGTTCACACTGGTGCGACAAACGCTCCGACATTGGGAGCTCATGTTGCATGACGTGTGAAAATCAATGTTTCCCTATGGGAGCCGTCCTAACTGGTCCGACACAAGTCGGTCCGACTTTGAAAATGCTCCCTGTACTACTTTGGTCCGACTTTGATCCTACTTCAGCCCATTGACTATCATTGAAGTCGGATCAAAGTCGGATCGCTGTCTTGCATGATCCGACTTTAGCATGCGACTTGTGCTCTGATGATCTTGAGGGGGATCTCCACGTCAAATTTTAAATAAAAAAACAAGCATGGGTTCCCCCTCCAAGGGCATACCAGGCCCTTCGGTCTGATATGGATATTAAGGGGAACCCCCTACGCTGAAAAAAAAAAACAGCGTGGGGCCCCCCCAAAATCTATACCAGACCCTTATCTGAGCACGCAGCCTGGCTGGTCAGGAAAGGGGGTGGGGACAAGTAAGCGCCGTTTTTTTTTCGGTGTAGGGGGTTCCCCTTAAAATCCATACCAGACCCAAGGGCCTGGTATGCCCTTGGAGGGGGAACTAATGCCGGTTATTTATTTAAAATTTGGCGTAGAGTTACCCCCTCAAGATTCAGACCAAACACAGTGCCTGGTATTGGCTGGGATCCAAGTCGGAGCCCTGTTTATTGAAAGTCGGACTTATGTCGGCTTCAAGTCGCAGGGCAAAGTCGGATCCAAAGTAGGACCACCAGTGTGAACCCGGCCAGAGGCTTAAGAGTTCCCAGCTCCTCTTTGAGCATGTTGTTTTAGAGTCCAATGCTGACCTAGGTCTCCATCTAAACCTTAACCTGGCTCTGCACTGGCATGCAGAGCCAGGCCCCTGAGATCCTGCACCAGATGAGGGGTCTCAGGTCACCTACAGCTAGGGCTGGGGATTGCGTCTCTTACCTCTTTCCTGGGTGATTCTGGAGACTTCTGATGAGTCCACGTGACCCTGGCACGCAGGGATTTGGGGAGACACTCTAGGAATGCTGTACTTCCCTCCACTCCAAACAGGCGCTTCTCCTGAACAGTCACCCTCTGCTGCTCTGTATGGAAAGAGATGGAAACTTTATTGTAGTGATGTCCACACACACAAGATATGAGGGGTCCTGGAGTCCCAGAACTACGGGTCCCAGAAGGTAAACCACGATGGCGCTTAAAGTGGTTCTAAAAGTAAAATATGTTTATTGTCTGAACACCTGAAATGTATTAGCTTCTCTTGTTGTCATAGACCATAAAAAATCCACTGGAATTATATTAGTGCTGCTCTGCTCTCATCCTTTCTACCTCTCTTCTCTGGAGACCCTCTAGGTGATAGAGGGTGGCCTCCTGACTAGGAATCTCACCCCCACCCATCTTTAAGTTCCTGGTCCAGTACTACATGGACAAAGTATCCTATCACATTAGTAGATAGCACCAAGTGTATCGTCTGTTATTTTATTTGTTCTTATACACACACCGGCCACTTTATTAGGTTGGACCCCCCTTTGCCTCCATTCTTGGTGGAATAGATTCAACAAGGTGTTGGAAACGTTCCTCAGAGATTTTGCTCCATAGTGACATGATAACATCACGCAGCTGCTGAAAATTTGTCGGCTGCATATCCATAATGCCAATCTCTCGTTCCAACACATGCCAAAGGTGCTCTATTGGATGAGATGTGGTGAGTGTGGAGGCCATTGGAGTACAGGGACCTCATTGTCCAGTGGTGAGATGATTGGAGCTTTGTGACATGGTGCATTATCCTGCTGGAAGGAGCCATCAGAAGATGGGGACACTGTAGTCATAAAGGGATGGACATGGTCAGCAACAATACTCAGGGGGGCCGTGGTGATTAATCGATGCTCAGTTGGTACTAAGGGGCCCAAAGTGTGCCAAGAAAATATCCTCCCCCCCCCACACCATTACACCCCCCACCACCAGCCTGAACCGGTGATACAAGGCAGGATGGATCCATGTGCCAAATTCTGACCCCACCATCTGAATGTTGGAGCTGAAATCCAGACTCATCAGACCAGGCAACGTTTCTCCAATCTTCTATTGTCCAATTTTGGTGATCCTGTGCCAATTGTAGCCTCAGTTTCTTGTTCTTAGCTGACAGGAGTGGCACCCGGTGTGGTCTTCTGCTGCTGTACCCCATCTGCTTCAAGGCTGGATGTGTTGTGTGTTCAGAGATGGTATTCTGCATACCTTGGGTGTAACGAGTGGTTATTTGAGTTACTGTTGCCTTTCTATCATCTGGAACCAGTCTGGCCATTCTCCTCTGACCTCAACAAGGCATTTTCCTCCACACAACTGCCGCTCACTGGATATTTTCTCTTTTTCTCACCATTCTCTGTAAACCCCGAGAGATGGTTGGTGTGTGAAAACCCCAGAAATACTCAGACCAGCCCGTCTGAAACTAACACCCATGAAACGTTCAAAGTCACTTAAGCCCAGGTTCACACTGCTGCAGGACGGAAATCGCGTGAGTTCAGCTGAACGATTTCATACCCCGCAGGTCAGTCCGACTTCGGGGGCCAATTCCGGAGACCTCTGTGCGGGGTTCCTGCACAGATGTCTACACAAATCGCCTCCCGAAGTCGCCAAAAGTAGTACAGGAACTACTTTTGGGAATTGGTGCGGCGCTGCAAAGTTGGCGTCGCACAGAGTCAGATGGTGCCATTGCCGGCAATAGCGGCCGATTTGGCATGCGATTTGACATATGTCAAATCGCATGCCAAATTGTACCAATGTGAACCAGGGCTAAATCCCCTTTCTTCCCCATTCTGATGCTCGGTTTGAACTTTAGCAAGTCATCTTCACCACGTCTAGAGGCCTAAATGCATTGAGTTGCTGCTTGGCTGATTAGGCTGATTAGCAGTTTGTATTACCGAGCAGTTGAACAGGTGTACCTAATAAAGTGGCCGGTGAGTGTAATTTATTAATGGTTACTGCTTTCATTTGCAGTTGTCAGGGATGATCCTAAGTGGACACTCACCTCCTGAACACAGACTGCTGGGGTCGCCATTTCTCACATCCTGCCGACGAGACCTCCTGGTGGAAGAGGACAGAATCAGTACACAAAGAGAAGACAGACTGACACTGAAGAACCCCACTAAACAGTATGTGCACCACGTCAAATCATATATATGAGGAAACAAAACCTTAAATAGCTCAGCATTATTGTGCCAACACAGTGTATGGGAGGGGATAATGACAGACATTACATGTCAGCTTCTCCTTGTGTGCAAGAGGAGGAGGTAAAGGTTATATTGGGTATCCCTTTAGACATGCATGTTTCTCCCTGCTGGCCGCTGGGTGGTGCAGAATATAGCTGTGCAATCCACTGATCAGATCTATTAGAGTCATCAAGCAGATAAGAGCAGAGGATCTGCACATCATAACAAGACCTGCTGTTTGTAGGCAAGTGGCAGTCTCAGCCTGGGGGAGGGGTCCAGGCTGAGACTGGCACTTGTCTGTACACAGCAGGTCTTATTCTGATGTGCGGCTCCCAGGTACCTCTACTCTTATCTGTGATTGGCTGAAGCGTGGGCGGGCTCCTTCCCAGCCAGCACCCATAGCAGCAGGCACAGGACTGCACTTCCTAGCAGCCTGAGCGGCTCACATACATACCAGGGGCTCAGAGTAATCAAGCAACTGATCAGCAGAATGCACAGCTAAAGTCTGAGCATGCACGTCTTAAGGGATGCCGGAGGACGTGTTCTTTCAGGTGATGCTCAGGAACAGCAGTACAGTGACTGACAAACATGACGAAGAGCAAAAATCCCTTCAGACATGCATGTTTCTCCCTGCTGAGTGGTACAAACTTTAGCTGTGCAATATACTGATCAATGGAGTAATCAAGCAACTGATCAGCAGATTGCAATAAAGTCTGAGCATGCACGTCTTAAGGGATGCCGGGGGATGTGTTCTTTCAGGTGATGCTCAGGAACAGCAGTACAGTGACTGACAAACATGACGAAAAGCAAAAATCCCTTCAGACATGCGTGTTTCTCCCTGCTGAGTGGTACAAACTTTAGCTGTGCAATATACTGATCAATGGAGTAATCAAGCAACTGATCAGCAGATTGCAATAAAGTCTGAGCATGCACGTCTTAAGGGATGCCGGAGGACGTGTTCTTTCAGGTGATGCTCAGGAACAGCAGTACAGTGACTGACAAACATGACAAAGAGCAAAAATCCCTTCAGACATGCATGTTTCTCCCTGCTGGGTGGTACAAACTTTAGCTGTGCAATATACTGATCAATAGAGTAATCAAGCAACTAATCAGCAGATTGCACTAAAGTCTAAGCATGCGCATCTTAAGAGACGCTGGGGATGTGTTCTTTTATATACTGCTTAGGCACAGTAAAACAGTGACTGACACATGACAAAGAGCAAAAATGATTATGTTGGGGTATGGTTCCTACAGAATTCAGGAAGCAGTCAGTCTAGGCCCCAGGCACCCTTTGCCTACCTTGATAATGACAGAACTACACCAGAGAGCTTCTATAAAGGGGCACTCTACTGAATGCTGGTGGGACGCGGAGACTAGATACATCATGATTGTCACAGGACAGGATCACTCACCTCTTTGTGTTGGGTAGGTACCGCGTACAGCTGGTCCCATCCCAGGCACAGTAGGGATCCCGGGCCAGGCAGCACTCCGCACACGCCTTCCCGTAGATACCGCAGCGATGCAGAGGCACCTGGGAAATGCCGACCGCTGAGCCCACGTACAGTTGTTGCTGGGGAGACAGCAAACACAAACGTCAGATGGAAGACAGTAAATATTGACAGGGCCATCAGCAAACACTGTCTGTCCTGCTTACCCGCTTCGACGACAGCTGCATGCTGGTGATCGCTGAGCCGTTCTGCACACGGATGGGAAGGAAAAGAACAAATAGGAACAAGTAAATCTAAAGGATTCATATATATAACACTGGACTGTTTCTAGGCTCAAAATGTCACTATTCTCTAAACAACTGTATACAGCAGTGGTGGGGCTCAAGTGCAACCCCCAACATCACCAAAGGGCTGCACATAGAATTACGTGAATATTCAATATTCAGGCTATATGCATGATACAGGAGATGGTCAGAGACTGCAGATATGGTGCAAGAGATGGTCAGAAACTGCAGACATAATACAAGAGATGGTCAGAAACTGTAGACATGATACAAGAGGTGGTCAGAGACTGGAGACATCATACAAGAGGTGGTCAGAGACAGCCGACATGATACAAGAGATGGTCAGAGACTGGAGACATCATACAAGAGGTGGTCAGAGACTGCAGACATGATACAGGAGATGGTCAGAGACTGGAGACATCATACAAGAGGTGGTCAGAGACAGCCGACATGATACAAGAGATGGTCAGAAACTGTAGACATGATACAAGAGGTGGTCAGAGACTGGAGACATCATACAAGAGGTGGTCAGAGACAGCCGACATGATACAGGAGATGGTCAGAGACTGCAGACATGATACAAGAGATGGCCAGAGACTACAGACATGATACAAGAGATGGTCAGAGACTGCCGACATGATACAAGAGATGAACAGAGACTGCCGACATCATACAAGAGATGGTCAGAAACTGCCGACATGATACAAGAGATGGACAGAGACTGCAGACATGATACAAGAGATGGTCAGAGACAGCCGACATGATACAGGAGATGGTCAGAGACTGCAGACATGATACAGGAGATGGTCAGAGACTGCAGACATGATACAGGAGATGGTCAGAGACTGCAGACATGATACAAGAGATGGTCAGAGACTGCAGACATGATACAGGAGATGGTCAGAGACTGCAGACATACTAAAGGAGACGGTCAGAGACTGCAGACATAGTACAAGAGATGGTCAGAGACTGTGAACATAATATAGGAGTTGTTGGAGACAGGAAAGATGCATGAAGAAATAGTAATAGACTGGAGACACATTACATGAGACTGTTAGATATCCCTGCTATAATCGGGCAACAGGGAAACACAGATTAGTGTCTGCAGGGGCTATGAGGGCCACACATAAAAGGGGCCACAGGTTGGGCTCAAGGGGTATACTATACAGTAACACCAAGCCGTCCATTTACAAATGTTTTCACACAACTTTCACCCAAGATTTACACATTTTTTTCTGATTGGATTCAGTTAGAAAAATTAACTTTTTATTGTGCATCTAATACCAAAACATTTTTAGTTTTGGATAGAGGAGGAAAGAGTTAGGGCCCCTGTCAGTTTTTTTTTTTTGTTTGTTTGCTTTTTTTGTCTTGTTATGGGGATCGCCCTTCACTTCCTGTTCCAAAAGACACAACAGGAAGTAGATGATTGAAGTGAACACATTGGGGGAGATTTACTAACACAGGAGCAATCAGAATCTGGTGCGGCCGTCCACGGGAGCCAATCAGCTTCTAACTTCAGCTTGTTCAATGAAGCTTCGACAATAAAACCAGGAAGCTGATTGGTTACTGTGCAGAGCTGCACCAGGTTTTGCAATTTTAATAAATCTCCCCCCATTATCATTATTCCCAAAGCAAAGTCAAAATTCACTTTGCCACCCTTTTGCTCTCTTTAGTAAACTGCACCACTGCACTTGGTAGAATCATCTCCTGGGTGGAGTTCCAATCCTGCCCACAAGATGGCTCCTTGCCTTGCGGTCAAACAGGTGCACTTTAATCCACCGATACGTCGCCTTTCATTTTTCCTCCCGCCCCAACTTTCTTTGGCTTATCTGCTTTTGGTTACCTTGAAGACTTGCAGCTCCTCCAGGACCAGCTCCTCCCGGTGATGCCAGCTGTGTTTGGGCACCGATATGACCTTCAGCACCGAGCCAACATCTGGGGAGAGATAGAAGCAGCGCGTCAGGACCTCTAAAGGATGCACACACACAGTATACGAAGGCTGGCCGCAGATAAAGCGTAAAGTCGGAGTACCTGTTCCGATGAACATGACATCATACTCTCCGTCAGCGGCCGCCACCCTGTCCACGGTCAGCTGGGTTAAGGTGACGCCATTGTGACTGCGCAGGAAGATGGGCCTTCCAGATCCGGGCACCACGGGGTTGAACATGAGCGGGTGGTTGCGGGCAAACTGCAGGACATCGTCCGGAAAGTTTTTAGTGGAATCAAAACTTCCAAATGTTTTACTGGGGCACTAGAGGAGGGAGGGGGCAGAGAAGAATTGGCTCAAGGAAGGCACCAAAATGAGACAAATCACTACATAGAAATCCAATATATATCGAATATATCATAATATGACCTCCCCCCAGCATCTCATTACTCACCATGCCAGGCCGGGGGTACGGCACTCTGCCCTGGTAGGACACCCACTGGTAGTTGGGCCCCTCCTTGTGAGCAAAGGGCCCCAGGAAGGCTCTGCGGATGTCATTCATGGTGTAGACACAGATCGCTGAGCCGCGGAACACAGAGCTAAGGAGGGAACATGGAACAAAAAAAAAAAAAAGGTTTTAGGCAAATTCCACATATGAAGCAATATGCGACAACTTTGTATCTTTTCCTGCACCGATACAAAATTCCCAGACCACCCACATGTCCTTTGTTGATATCAAACGAAAGTCAAAAAACACACAACGTAGAAATGGTTTATTTGAAAAGTTTATTGCAAAAAAATCAAGAATGGTGAATGGTGAGCAAAGTGACGTAACCCAGAGCAACTAAAGCTGGTCATGCAGTTTTTTGTTTTTTCATTCAGCTGCCATTTAATTGGATGCAGCTGCAATTTGGCCGACATTTTTCAAAATAAGTATGTAAGGCTGGAGGAGGCCGTTGGAGCCACCAATCAGGTAAATTTTAGGCCGGGTTGCTTTGGAACCGACCAAACTTCGATCAGTAAATGGTCGGCCTATTTACATGTAAGATGGCAGTTACCAGCTAGTGAGATAATGATTATTCACCTGGAGGTTGAGAAGAGAGCGTAGATCAGAGGATTCCTTCTGTCTCTGGTCTGCAACAGGAAAACATCACCTATGGAAAAAGAGGACGAGAGAAGAGGAAGAAGAGGACGAGAGAAGAGGAAGAAGAGGACGAGAGAAGAGGAAGAAGAGGACGAGAAAAGAGGAAGAAGAGGACGAGAAAAGAGGAAGAGGAGGACGAGAGAAGAGGAAGAAGAGGACGAGAGAAGAGGAAGAGAGAAGAGGAAGAAGAGGAAGAGAGAAGAGGAAGAGAGAAGAGGAAGAAGAGGAAGAGAGAAGAGGAAGAGAGAAGAGGAAGAAGAGGAAGAGAGAAGAGGAAGAGAGAAGAGGAAGAGAGAAGAGGAAGAAGAGGAAGAGAGAAGAGGAAGAGAGAAGAGGAAGAAGAGGAAGAGAGAAGAGGAAGAGAGAAGAGGAAGAAGAGGAAGAGAGAAGAGAGAAGAGGAGGAAGAGAGAAGAGGAAGAGAGAAGAGGAAGAAGAGGAGAGGAAGAAGAGGAGAGGAAGAAGAGGAAGAGAGAAGAGGAAGAAGAGGAAGAAGAGGAGGAAGAGGAAGAAGAGGAAGAGAGAAGAGGAAGAGAGAAGAGGAAGAAGAGGAAGAGAGAAAAAGAAGACGAGGAAGAGAGAAAAAGAAGAAGAGGAAGAGAGAAATGTGAGCGAGAAGAGGAAAGAGGGAGAGAAGAGGAGTGAGAAAAGGATAGAGAGGAAAAGAGAGAGAGTAGGTAAAAACAGGGGAGAAAAGAGGGAGATGGATATGGGGGGGGGGGGGGGGGGAGTTGGAGCGATGAGACAGAGGAGAGTAGAGAGAAGGGCACAGAGGGAACAGACAGTTACTTATCAGGTCAGACAAACTATGCTGAAATCATGTTGTAAGTTTTTGTGCGCCTTTCAACACTTCTCTCATCCAATTCTCTTGTTCTCCGACACATTCTGTTATCTTTCGGCTTAAAAATAGAATTACAAAAAAGGACATAAAGACGTTTGATCTACACTAAATCACAGATCTAAAAGAAAAATCCTGAGCACATTATTGGGCACAGAGCCTTCATCCTGCACTGTGTCCAGATGTAATGTGCTTTTCATCAGCTAACTAATAGTGTAGACAGATCACAGGTGTCCCCGAGTTCTCTACCCTGCAGCAAAACTATGACTGCTTCTATAAAAGAGAACTCTGGTGAAGGGTCTTTTGGGGCCCTGCAGTCCTACTTCACAAAAAACCCAACTGTGATCCTATCATCTTCATTCCCAAGCCCAAATCAGAAGCTTCTGTACTAAGAAGCTGTACACAGCCATATACAAGCAGGATAAATGATTCTATATTTAGGACGTATCCAGTCTTTCAACCAGAGGCTCTGGATGGACAGTTAAATGATTTTATATATATGTAGCACCCTCTAGTTTGCTAGAAGTGTAGTGGTTCGTTTTTTTTGTTAGAATAGGTAAATTTCCAGGCTTGGCTGGCAGCCAAGCTTGGGTGTGTGTTTTGATCTGGGTTGGGAGTGACCCAGGGCAGAGCTGGGTGGAGCTGCCTAGGGTATTCTGAGGAGCCCTGACCAATCTCCAACTTAAATACCCAGGGTCAGCCCAGCTGGGGAGGAGTTGTTTGGGGTAGATGCTGGAGATGGAGTGCTAGGCTGTCATGGCCTTGGAAGGAGCTCCCCAGTCTGGGTGGGGGGGGGGGGTGACCTTTGGCCTGGGCTGGGGTGTGGACAGGACCCTCTGAGAACATTTGGAGGTGTCCTGGACAAGAGGCACGGGAGCAAGGAGAGGACAGCAGGGGAGCACTGCCGGGCAAGTCTCCAGGGAGGAACCACAAGTCACAACCAAGAGGGCTGGTGGGTCACACACAGTCAGGAGAGGACTGGGGAGGCATACCTGAGAGGACTGGGAGATTGCAGTTTTGGATGGGTGCAGAGCTAGTGGAGTGACTGTGGTGGCACAGGCAGTGGAGAGGGGCAGCTGCAGCCAGGTGGGCTGACAGGGCCTGAAGAGGCGGTACTGGGAGCAGTAGCCACATGGATAGCTAGCACCAAGGACACGGGATTTGTATATAGTCTCAAGTCCCTGAATTGTCTAATAATCAATTCGGCATCTCATATTTTCCCTATCGCCATCCAAGTTTATTCCCCTCAAAAAAAAAACATAAAAACAAGTGCAAGGCCTGTTTCATGGCTTTGGATGCTTGAAAAAGTATGTGACTGGCTGGGCAGGGTGACAGACGGACTACAAAACTCAGCAGCCCTTACGAGGGTACCGCTCCATATAGGATGTATCTGGTCTATAAACCAGAGGCTCTGGATGGACAGTTGGATAAATAGCTCTATATTTAGGATGTATCCAGTCTATAAACCAGATGCTCTGGATGGACAGTTGGATAAATAGTTCTATATTTAGGATGTATCTGGTCTATAAACCAGAGGCTCTGGTTAGACAGTTGGATGAATGGCTCTATATTTAGGATGTATCTGGTCTATAAACCAGAGGCTCTGGATGGACAGTTGGATGAATGGTTCTATATTTAGGATGTATCTGGTCTATGAACCTGAGGCTCTCTATATTGAGGCTCTCATAATAAATACTTACGGAGCTCATCAAAATAAGTGTCCCCTCCGCCATCGGTTCCTGGCATGCTGCAGACAAGTCGCGCCTTCAGGAATGTCGTCCATTTATTCACCAAGCTCCGCTGACCTCCCACATCATTCTGGAGAGGGAGAGAGAGAGAGAATGTTATTATAGAACAACAATGTTGCTTATTACTAACAACCCCTGAAACGTTCGTTCTACTTTTCTCATCTTAGCGCCAATATCTCAGTACAATTACCCGGCATATCTGTCCAATCCGAGCGTACGACTGTTTGACGCCTCCGAGCCCCTCGACCGGCGTCTCCCGGAAGAAGAAGTAGATTTTATCGTCGTCTTGGTTCTCACTTTCGGGGATCCAGAAAACTTTCACAAACTTCGGCTCTGAGATACAAAATATGGAGAATAAAAAAAATCAAAAAAAAAAATCAAAGATGTGCTCATACGGTAACAATTCAATAAACATTACGTCTGCTGACGGATTCTGCCGATCGCCATGTGGTCGGGAAGATCGCCGGGGCCCTTCTGGTCACATTGGACTTTGTACAGATTTAGGAAAGATTTGTGACGATAGACGGAATCCGGAGTGAAGAAATTTTTGGCACCAAGAAGTTTTTGGCACCAAGAATCAGACTGCGCATTCCCAGGAGGCAGAAAATGAAAGATGACATTTGATTGGCTGTCACTGGTGTGTTTTACTTTGTCCCAATTTCTTATACAGTCTGTGACCTTTTTAATACATGTTGCTATTTATAGCTGTAGCGGAGTTAATGTCCGGCTATTATAACTCATAAAGTCGCTCATCTCCAGACAGCAGACGGCCACCCCCCAGATATCTCCCACGAGGGCAAATAAGGTGTGTGTGACCGTTCCCGTACTGAGCCACCTCTACCACCACGATCAGTGCCAGCTGTGCCAGTATTACAGCACCCTCTAACAATCCTTCAGTGCCCCCAGCCAGTGTCGGCCCACCCTGCAGCCCTTTAAAGCATTCCACAGGTAATTAGAACCTTGAGGGCCCCAATGCAAGAAACCATGAAGGGCCCCCCTGGCCAGGTCCCTTCCCACTGATCCCAGGGCCCTTTATACCCTTTATTACAGGCTCACAGCAGGCCCCCTTTCTTTCTGGCTTGGGGTTCCCCCCACAGTGGCGGAATGCCAGGGCTTGGTCGCAAATGCAACCTTTGCAATTTAAAACATTGAGGGCTCCGGTGCAAAAAACCATGAAAGGACCCCCCTGGCCAGGTCCCTACCCACTGATTCAGGGTGCCCTTTACACCCTTTATTACAGGCCCACAGCAGGCCCCCTTTCTTGCTGGCTTGCCCCCCCCCCACACACACAGTCGCGGAATGCCAGGGCCTGGTCGCAAATGCAACCTTTGCCACCCTACTAGTTCCGCCACTGGTGTCCATCGTTTTTTTTGTTTTTGTTTTTTAATTTCTTTCTACATTTTTAAAATTAATTTATTTATTTTTTACAGTTTTATTTTTTATTATTTTGAAAAAAAATGTTTTAGGACCCCCATTGGGGGGGCTTTGGGGAAATAACAGGGGTCTAAACAGATGTTACACCTTTGAAACATAGAAAGTAGATTTGAGCCCTCAAATCTTCATCTCTGCAGTCTCAGCTGCCCAGAATGGATGGACAGGAATAGCTCTGTACAGAGGCTTCCTCTTCATTCATAAATTGAAGCATTGTAAACACAGGTTACTATGCATCAGCTATGAATGAAAAATTAAAAAAAAAAGAAGTCAGTGATCAGTACAAATGTGTCATTTACTGGCCCCTTCCTGCTCTCCACCTTGACAGTATCCCCTACAGAAGCTGGCAGGATGTGGGTAGGGAAAACCCGACAGCACTGCGGAGGGGCCTAGGGCAGCACACAGGGGCCCAGGGCAGCAGGACAGGGAGGCGGCATGTAAAGTAACCGATGCCCTCCATTTCCTTCCTGCAGCTGTTGAATGTCTGCAGGAGGGAGAGGAGGAGAAGTGGGCATTCAGCGGCTGCATGGAGGGATGGGCTCCTCTACATGCCGCCCCCCCCCCCATCCAGGTGTACAGGGAGGGTGCATGGGTCCCAACCGGCGCATGAAGCTGGGTCGCAATCACAACCCCTGCGACCCCTGTATGTACGCCCCTGGCCAGGTACGATCTTTATTGCATATTTACAGCGATGCAGTTTGGACCATGAGATGTATATCTCATACCTGAACGACCGCTAGGGAAGTTGACAATCATTGTAGTAGTTGGAGCTACTACAGTGATAGCCACGATCTTCCGGGTCCTGCTCGGGTTCTATGCATATGTAACAACCAGTGAATAGCGGAGCTGGCACCCGCCGGCGTCCTTAACCCCTTCCAGCCCAAGGACGTCATACGACGTCCTGGACTTCGAGTGGGGATATCTGAATGATGCCTGCAGCTGCAGGCATCATTCAGATATCATCTTTTTCGGCCAGGGATTCTGTGCACCATAAGAACAATCATAGTGACAGTTCAGCTGCTTGATCATTCTTACAGGCATCGGGAGGGGACACCCCCCCTCCTCCCGCCGCCCTCCGGTGCTTCTAACGGCTCGCCCGTGTGATCGACGAGCTGGAGAATGAATCAGCCACCACCGGAAGTTGAGCATAGAGATTTCTGGTGACCAGATAGTACTCAGTCATTTCTAGGACCTCCGGGGGCCCGGACACCAGGTTATGACGTCACTTCCGGGCCGGCGGAAGTGAACATTACGGGGGGACATGGCTGGAAAGTCTAAGATCGTAAAAAAAAAAATTTGATCTCCGTCTTTCCTGAAGGAGAGATGTGGGGTCTTATAAAAAGAGGACCTGTCACACACTATTCCTATTACAAGGGATGTTTACATTCCTTGAAATGGGAATAAAAAGGGACAAAAAATTAAATAAATGTAAAGAGAAAGTGTAAAAAAAAAATTTAAAAAAAGTAGAACAATTAAAAAAAATAAAAATAATAATAAATCATTTAAAGCGCCCTGTACCTGCAAACACATACGTAAACGGCATTCAAATTACACATGTGAGGTATCGTCGCGAACGTTAGAGCAAAAGCAACAATTCTAGTCCAGGACCTCCTCTGTAACTCTAAACTGGTAACTTTTAAAACTGGTAACTGGTAAAATTTTAAAGTGTCGCCTATGGAGATATTTAAGTACCAAAGTTTGGCACCATTCCACAAGTGTGCGCAATTTTAAAGCGTGACATGTTAGGTATTTACTTACTCGGCACAACATCATCTTTCACATTATACAAAAAAATTGGGCTAACTTTACTGTTTGTTTTTTTTTTATTCATGAAATTCTTTCTTTTTCCCAAAAAAAAAGCGTTTGAAAAAATGCTGCGCAAATACTGTGCGACGTAAAAAGTTGCAACAACCGCCATTTTATTCCCTAGGATCTCTATTAAAAAAACATATATAATGTTTGGGGTTCTGAGTAATTTTCTAGCAAAAAAAAATGATGATTTTACATGTGGGAGAGGGAGTGCCAGAATAAGCCCGTATGGAAGTGGTTAACGACCAGTGAATAGCGGAGACGGCACCCGCTGGAGATCCTTAACAACCAGTAAATAGCAGAGCCGGCACCAGCTGGTGTCCTTAACGACCAGTGAATAGCGGAGCCGGAACTTGCTGGCTTCCTTAACGACCAGTAAATAGCAGATCCGGCACCAGCTGGCGTCCTTAACGACCAGTGAATAGGTGGTTGTTAAGGAGCCGGCACCCTCCAGCATCCTTAACAACCAGCCAATCACTGGTTTGTTAAGGACACTGGCAGGTGCTAGCTCCCCATATCACTGGTTGTTACAGATACTGGCATGTGCTGGTGTCCTTAACAACCAGCTATTTACCGCATATGCTCTGCATTCAATTTTGAAAATAACGCATTTTAAAACGCACTGTATTTTTTTTCAAAATGCATAGCACATTTTAAAGCACAGAATTGTGAAACCGGCTTAGAGTTGCCACCAAGCAGTGGAAATATTCCAATGGAGAGACTACTTCCATGGACAACTGTTTTAAGAGGGGATTTCCCAAATGTTGGAATTTCCTGTTGAGTCTACAAGGACAGGAAGTGAAGGAAATCTCCCTAATGGGATACCCTAGCCTTTTGGCTTTCGCTGTTCTCCTAGTTTCCGGCAGCACCCGGAGTAACATGGTTTCCTACATGACAAGGAAATGTGCCAGCAGATGGCGCCGGCTCCAGGAACTGACCGTTCAGCCAGCGGGAATCGTGCTGCTCCAGTGCGCAGAGGCGGGCGCCGTCCCAGGCTGCGGAAGATGGTGAAGTCTCGCCCCATGAGATCCGTGGCGACTCCGGAGTATATTTCATCCCCTGGGAAGGAAAAAGGGTGTATATAATTTCACGGTGTTCAGCTGGAGAAAAGATGGGACATAATGGAGGGATTTGCTAAGGAGAAGTGAAATGTGGGGAGTTGATATTTCCTTCAGACATCCAACTTTTACAATTTCACATTCCATATACAAAAAAAAAAATGATGGTCAGCTCCATCTAGTGGTCATAATGCTGTATTTTCCTGATTCTGGTACTTTGGGAAAAATTACCACATATGGCCACTAGATGGAGCCGATGATCGGAGGAAATACCCATATAAGACACAATACTAGACCCCTTCATTATTCATTGCTTCGTCCTTACCCTAACACTTAACATGATTCTTAAAATGAACTTGACTTATCCCCTAAACTTATCCCCCCACCCACCCTTAATTTTAAAATTAAATCTTCACATTGGAACCACCCTTGCATGCAGGAACTAGAGCTGTGTCTCCCTACACTGTGTGCATCAATAGAAACACACAGCCTCATAGTCTAGGATGGCAAAGTACTCAATTGCCCCTCCCCCTCCCTTATCCAAGCTAACAGACTGGCTATAGACTGCACTGTCCACTTATAACGAGGATGGCAAAGCACACCCCTGATCC
Organism: Lithobates clamitans; assembly: GCA_037952925.1. Lineage (NCBI taxonomy): Eukaryota > Metazoa > Chordata > Amphibia > Anura > Ranidae > Lithobates > Lithobates clamitans. Next base: position 35,464 of record JBBGZY010001525.1, read on the forward strand.
CCCTCCCCCTCAAAGCTAACAGACTGGCTGTAGACTGCACTGTCCTTGCTCCTCCCCCTCCAATCTCCAAGCTGGCTGTAGACTGCACTGTCCAGTAGAATGGCAAGGCACTCTCCTGCTCCTCCACCCTCCAATCTCTAAGCTAACGGACTGACTGTAGACTGACACTGCCAACTAGGATGGCAAGGCTTTCCCTTGCTCCTCCCCCTTCAATCCCCAAGCTAACCGACTGGCTGTAGACTGCACTGTCCACTGGTAACTCTTTCTTTTATGGGAAGCAGCACAGAGAAAGCAAGGAACCAACAGCATTGAAAATTGTAATCCGCATGTGCTGGGGTAAGGATTTTAACTCTGAAATGTCTGTGGGGAGATGGGGAGATGGGGGGGGGGGTAGTGCAGGAAGTTTCTACTCACCAATAAGCACTGAAGCCGCTGCATGTTTGGGGTCGTATGGACAGCGGCCTTTCCCATCCTCCAGCCTGGCTGTGTCCAGCTTGAACACCGTGTCCTGTAATACAGACACAACGCCCGTACAGTTTTCTGCGGCAAAACGCAAAAAAAAATATCCCACCGTGTCCAACAAAGACCCCCTCAGCAAAACTGGAAATTGCACATCAGGAGTGCTTTAGCGGCCTCTCAAGTGTACCGGTCACCTGTCTTGCGAGGCCGCTCTAGCACTCCTTACGTGCCGGTGGTCAGTTTTACGTGCCCGTGGTCAGTTCCCACATCCATAACAATACACAGACATCACACGACGTCCCGGAACAACATATATAGACGTCACACAAAATTTTGCAAACAAGGTTAGAGACGGCATCCGAAGGGTGTCCCGGCACGCCGTATGTCACACGGTTTCCAGCAATGACGCACAATGCACCCAAACAAAGCAGTAAGCCAACACTATTGTTAGTAGAAATGTAGAACATCCCTGTCCCCCCTCCCCCCCCCCCCCCAGATTCTTACATCTGTGCGTTGTCCCACGTGCAGGTAACCGCAGGCGGGGTGGAAGGCTCCAGTGCCGCAGGTGTACAGGTGAGTGCGATTATACAGCTGAAGGATCCTTCACATAATTCATACATTCTACCTGCAGGGGGGGGAGGGGAAATATTTGTATGAGCCGTAATGTCAAAACTTGCACAATTTATCTGTTTGTTCCCGGCAGGTCCCACGCGTGGCCCCTCCCCCCACGTCACTCTCCATCCACCTCCATCACTGCAGACATGTGAGAGTTGGGGGGGGGGGGCCTGCTGGAATTTACTAAGCAAGACTCCCGAGATCTACCCTGAACTCTCTCCGCTCAGCAGATTAATAATTCCAATCTCAGCAAAAAGCAAAAAAAAATAAAACACACACATAACAGCCCAACTGGTGACCGCCCCCTAGCAGCGGCCATTCATAGCGCCATCTAGGCCTCTGTAATGGTCTCCACTTTCACCGTTTCAATACCGGGCACTCCCCCTCCCCCCCCCCCCCTTCCCGCCCAGGCCAATTTTCATCTTTCAGCGCTGTCACACTTTGAATGACAATTGCGCGGTCATGCAAACACTGTACCCAAATTAAATTTTTATTTTTTTTCCCCACACAAATAGAGCTTTCTTTTGGTGGTATTTCATTACAACTGGGGGTTTTATTTTTTGCCAAAAAATAAAAAAAAATTAAAAAAGACCGAAAATTTTGAAAGAAATCAAAACTGTTTTTTCTTTGTTTCTGTTATAACATTTTGCAAAACACGAATCTTTCTTGATACATTCAGGCCAAACTGTATTCTGCTACATTTCTTTGGTGAAAAGAACCCAAATCAGTGTATATTATTTAGTTTGTAGGAAAGTTATAGAGTCCACTAACTATGGGATATATATAGTGCCTTGAAAAAGTATTCACACCCCTTGAAATTACCCACATTTTGTCATGTTACAAACCAAAAAAACGTAAATGTATTTTATTGGGATTTTATGTTATAGACCAACACAAAGTGGCACATAATTGTGAAGTGGAAGGAAAATGAGAAATGATACAAATAAATATGTGAAAAGTGTGGGGGGGTACATTTGTATGGCGCCCCCCGGAGTCAATACTTTGTAGAACCCCCTTTCTCTGCAATTACAACTGCAAGTCTTTTTGGGGATGTCTCTACCAGCTTTGCACATCTAGAGAGGGACATTTCTGCCCATTCTTCTTCTTTGCAAAATATCTCAAGCTCTGTCAGATTGGATGGAGAGCGTCTGTGAACAGCAATTTTCAAGTCTTGCCACAGATTCTCAATGTGATTTAGGTCTGGACTGTGACTGGGCCATTCTAACACATGAATATGCTTTGATCTAAACCATTCCATTGTAGCTCTGGCTGGATGTTTCGGGTCGTTGTCCTGCTGGAAGGTGAACCTCCCCCCCCAGTCTCAAGTCTTTTGCTGACTCTAACAGGTTTTCTTCTAAGATTGTCCTGTATTTGGCTCCATCCATCTTCCCATCAACTCTGACCAGCTTCCCTGTCCCTGCTGAAGAAAAGCATCCCCACAACATGATGCTGCCACCACCATGTTTCACAGTGGGGATGGTGTGTTCAGGGTGATGTGCAGTGTTAGTTTTCCCCACACATAGCGTTTTGCTTTTAGGCCAAAATGTTAAATTTTGGTCTCATCTGACCAGAGCACCTTCTTCCACATGTTTGCTGTGTCCTCCACATGGCTTCTCACAAACTACAAACAGGACTTCTTATGACTTTCTTTCACCAATGTCTTTCTTCTTGTCACTCTTCCATAAAGGGCAGATTTGTGGAGAACACGACTATTAAGTGGTCCTGTGGACAGATTCTCCCACCTGCAGTAGCTAACATGTATGGCACAATTTTTGTTCGGACACACATGCTCACCCTACACTGAGCTTTTGAATGGGGATGTGCACAGTGGTGGTTGTGGTGTGTGTGTGTGTGTGGGGGGGGGGTGCTTCAAAAATGTGTTTAATTATTTTTATTTGTTTTATGAAATTTATAATTTTTTTCACACTTTTTTTATTCAACTTTATTGCTATCGCACGAGTGCTAACAAGCCCCCTATGTTTTAGCGTTGAGCAGGTCCTCTTTATGAAGACATCAGGGACCTATTTGACCCCCAATGTCTGCCCTGCCCTGTAATGCAGTTAATCAAACACAGATCGTGCTTAGTTAGCTGCATCCTCAGCTTCAGTAGTCAAGGAATGACAGCTGTGAACCCGGATGTGGCACAGTACCGGTCACTTCCGGGTTTATTAGTTGCACGGAGGATCTGGGAAATAGATGTTCCCTGATCACCTCCTGCTCTGACTGTGTTTGTCGTTTCCTGCAATCCTCGGCTTCCCATAGGGCATAGGGTGTGTGTGTGGGGGGGGGGGCATACATTCAGAACAAATGCAGCCATCACATCTAAGATTTGGTAAGCTGCAATATAATAAATGATTGGGTTTAATTCCACTCTAAACCTTATTTATAAAAAAGCATTTATCTGATTGGTTACTCTGGTCATTGCTCTGAGACCACCTGCAGTGTCCTGGCCATAGTACCCTCAGGTTGGGCTGTGCCATGGGGAAGGGGGGGGGGGGTGATGACGCTGTACGGCTCTATAGATATGGAAGAAACCCATAGAGGCCATGGAGGAGAGGAATGTATATACGTATGTGATAACACCAGATTCACCGAATTCCTGCTCAGTCCCCTCCCCCCCCCCTTCCTCCTCCACACCGTTACTGTATATACCTCCTTATCTGCCCACAGCTGGAGAAATCCATCTTAGAAAATTACTTACCCCTCACACTGCAGTATATGTCAGAGATATATACATGTATGATAATAGCGTGTGACTGTGGGGGGGACATTAGAGTGTAAGCTCCTCTGGTACAGAGACTGATGTGACTGGCTCAGTGTCCTCTGTACAGCACTGCGGTATATGTCAGAGCTATATAAATGTATAATAATAATAATAGCGTGTGACTGTGGGGTGACATTAGAGTGCAAGCTGTAAGTAAGTGTAAGTTAAGGAAGAGGAACCCCTCGAAACGCGCTAGCTTATGCCATTGCCTGATAGTCCTAGGAGATAGGGACAGTTTTACATGGACTCTGATGGAGGAATGATTTGATGTGCTTTTATACACGTTTTATCTTGTGAGTGTGATACCTACTTTTTATCAATAAATTCTCTTTTACTGAGGATAATGCGGTAGGCCACGTGCCTTCTTTCTTTTTTTATACATTTTTTTTATTAGAGTGTAAGCTCCTTTGGTATAGAGGATGATGTGCCTAGCTCAGTGTTCTTCTCTGTACAGCGCTGCAGTATATGTCAGAGCTATATAAATGTATAATAATAATAATAATAATAGCGTGTGACTGTGGGGAACATTAGAGTGTAAGCTCCTCTGGTACAGAGACTGATGTTATTGGCTCAGAGTTCTCTATAGAGCGCTGCGGTATATGTCAGAGCTATATAAATGTATAATAATAATAATAATGTGTGGCTGTGGGGGGACATTAGAGTGTAAGCTTCTCTGCTCTAGAGACTGATGTGAATGGCTCAGTGATCTCTGTACAGCACTGCGGTTTATGTCAGAGCTATATAAATGTATAATAATAGTGTGTGACTGTGAGGGGACATTAGAGCGCAAGCTCCTCTGGTACTGAGACTGGTGTGACTGGCTCAGTGTTCCCAGTACAACACTGTGGTATATGTCAGAGCTATATAAATGTATAATAATAATAATAGTGTGTGACTGGGAAGGGGGGGAACAATAGCTTTTGTTTTGAATCTGAAGAATGAAGATCCCTGAGCACTGTCGGGGGTCAGCGGTCACCTGGGCGCCCCTCCTTCATTCCATCGCCCGCACCCTTATTTAACTGCCACTGATTTCCTCCTACTTGAAAATGACCCTTGACCCGGGATACTGGGAGTCAGATCTCTGAAAGTAAACAAGGACTCGGATGCAAAGCATGCTGGGAGCCCCCGGGGACAGCGTTGGGTGCGATTGTGTCACCTGGCACAGCGCCGAGGGCGACACGTGACTTGCACCGGGTTCACATTCCTGGCACCAGATAATAAATACGGTCATGGTGTTTGTAATCAGACAGAACCTGCCTGGTAGACTTGTATTGGGATAAGAAGAGCATTAAAGAATTAACGTCGATCTCTTTCTTTTGTATTTAGTGGGACTGCTTCAGCAGTCCCACTATTGTTATTCGTTTCTATTTATTTTTAATTACAATTTTATTATTCCGTACGTTTTTTGGCTCTGCGTAACTTCTGCATACTTTCAGCTATTAAAACCATTCAACTTTTAAAATGTTCAGCTCTTTCAGCTAATGATGGGGCTTCTTCGACTTTTTTCCTACTATTTATACTTTTTAAAATATTAAGCTTTTTAAACACTTTTTTTTTTAACATTGAAGTCAATGAGAGCATGCTTCAAATCCTTAAAATCTTCTTCCGCTCCCAAGTGTTACAGCTCCTTCATACTTTCACCTACAGATGCCAAACAAACTTTAAAATGTTCACAAAATATTCAGCTATCTGGCTGTATCTTTTCAGTTTGAGATTTTTTACAGTTTTTGTGAAAAAGCTGTTTAAGTTTAGTGATCATTTCAGGAAATTTTATCGATTAAACAGAGTGTACTGGGCTGCTTAGAGTGGATGATGTCATAGCTAGAGCACAGAGCCTTAAAAAAATTATCTTAGTTCCTTCTCTATAAAATTGCTCTCACGCCCACAAGATCTACTTGTCGTACACAATTTATACATCAAAACGTAGGTATTTTTATCTAGTTTCAGGCAATGTGCTCAGTCTTGCGATACGCCTTTTACTTTTGGCTGGTTGAGCTTCCAAATGACAAGAGTTCTACACTTTCTTCCATTGACCGTCCTGTATAAAAATTCTTCACATTTCCCAGCGAAACGCACAGCCAACTTCTTTTTTAAATCGCTGACGTGCCCACATTTTTAAGTTTATCAACCTAAATTTTATAGTGATACGTTCACAAAGGCCGTATGTCTCTAACGGTGAAGTCGCTGTTTCCATAGCATGTACTGTTGTGGATTTATTAAGGCTTGTTTGAAGGGATCTCTCACACTGTCTCTCACACTGTCTCTCACTCATTAGGTGTGGGGATTAATGATCAAAAAGCTTTTCAAAAAAACCTTTAAATATTCCACATCTTTCATACATTAGTCGTGTTTGTTAAACTTTTTTTTAATGAAATTCATGTTTATTTTAAAACCTTTCCTACTTTTCCAACTATTCTCACTTGTTCGACTTTTTCTTACAGATTTAAGCTATTCACCCAGTTAGCTTTAGCAATTCAGCTATTCAGCATTCTTACTCATTTTCTCCAGGAAATGCATTTTCTAGTTATCTTTGCATCGCTGTACCATCAGATCGATCTAGCAGCTAAGCCCGCCCTCTTCATACAATAGCCCCGCCCACCTCACTGTAACCAGTAAATGGTCCCTTGTGCGTTTTCTGTACTCACGTTAATGTCTTTTCCTGCCCAGTTGCATTCTTCCCGCCATTCCACGAGCGCCGGCCAGTGAATCTGGTTAGGGAGAGAATAGAAGGAATTACGATTTCTTATCTTGGTCAGCCACATATATATATATACATATATGATTTTATTGCATGTCCTTATCTGCTTCTGTTCTGTAGATAATGAGACAGATCATTACAGGGAACTGACATATTTCAAAAAGCTTGCTACCTTTTACCTACCCCACATGGTCAATCACAGTGCAAGAAGCACACACACCCCCGGCATCCCTTTAGACATGCATGGTCTATGAAACTCCCAGTGCAGTAAACCGCGGGACATTGCCGGGGATGCCGTAAAACTGGATGAGGGGGTGAGAAGAAATATCTGGATTGTGACGGCCAGAGGTGTGTTTTCTCTTTTCAATTTAATTCCTATGTGGTCACCGGGACAGGAAGTGAGGGAAAATCTTCCCACTGGGGGTCACAGACAGCGATACAAGCCCTGGCCCCCTTGATCAATTCCTCCAAATTGAGCCGGAACTTTGCTCTGTATCTGAGCCCCAAAAATGATCTATTTAATTGATTGTTAACCCCCTTTGAGCCGGTGCCTCCTGGCCCTTTAAGGGGTTTAGGGAGGCTGGGTTTATAATCATGTGACTGTCGTGATTGGCTGTCACGGAGGTCACATGATGGGGAAGCTTCCGACTACAAGTAGCGTCCGGGAGCTTTCCGTTGGCCGCCGGTAATTGTGCTGGGAGCGCGCAAGGCACAGCTGTATTGACACTAATGAACGTGAATATAGAGCCGCTCACCGTCAAGACCCACCGGCCGAGAGACCGGCGACGAGGGGATAATAATTGAAGCAAACTCCCCCCTCCACCCATGTCTCCATGCTTTATTGTGTTGATAAAGCACTTCGAAAAAATTAGCTCAGGCATGTAGGCAGGAGGGTGTGCTTAGCTGAGAAAGCCCCTCTTCCCCTCCTTTTGGATTTTCTGACATGAATTTTGCCTAGGCCAGAAACCAGGAAGAACTTTGAACCCCCCCCCCCCTTGCATTTCTGCCCATCTTGAGTAAGTGCAGATGATTCGTGCAGCATTTACTTCCTTGAATCCATCTGCCCTAAGCTCAGGCAGGTAGTCAGGAGGTTGTGTTCAGCTGAGAAAGCCCCCTCCTCCCCTCCTGGGATGTATGACATTATTTTGGCCTAGGCCAGAAACCAGGAAGCAACTGAAGAAATGTAAAAAAAAAAAAAAAAAAAAAAAGAATGAAGACGGTCGCTCCCTGGTACAGCAGTTGTAGATGGGAGTGTTACTTACCATGTGCTCGTTCCTGGTGATGTCATCCAGACTTAGCGAGAACAGGTAATTCTTCCCGCCCACAAAGAGGCGGCCGCGTTCCTCGTCTAATAAGAGGGCGTCGTAGCAGCAGGAGCGGTTGTTGGTGTAGGTCCGCAGACCGTGGGGGGACAGATCTGGGGGGAGAGAGGAAAGGAAACAAGCAAATGACAACATTACATTGTGGAAAGGTTGGAGGATGTGCGGCTGACCTAACAGAGGTTTAAGCCAATGATATTCGAGAATCAGATCCTAGAACTGTCTGAGGAAGGCTGACTGTACACCATCAGATCATCTCCCTGGAAAGATCCCTCTTCTGTGTGCAATCATTTTCAAAGATTGTACAGAAAATATCCGGCATTCTGAAAAAATGTTGTTCACAATTTTAAAAATGTTTCCTGTGCCTAGGCACTCCTGACATCGGTGCCCTTCCTGTGCCTAGGCACTCCTGACATCGGTGCCCTTCCTGTGCCTAGACACTCCTGACATCGGTGCCCTTCCTGTGCCTAGGCAGTCCTGACATCGGTGCCCTTCCTGTGCCTAGGCACTCCTGACATCAGTGCCCTTCCTGTGCCTAGGCACTCCTGACATCGGTGCCCTTCCTGTGCCTAGGCACTCCTGACATCGGTGCCCTTCCTGTGCCTAGGCACTCCTGACATTGGTGCCCTTCCTGTGCCTAGGCCCTCCTGACATCGGTGCCCTTCCTGTGCCTAGACACTCCTGACATTGGTGCCCTTCCTGTGCCTAGGCACTCTTGACATCGGTGCCCTTCCTGCGCCTAGACACTCTCGATACCACTGCCCTTCCTGCGCCTAGGCACTCCTGACATTGGTGCCCTTCCTGTGCCAAGGCACTCCCGATACCACTGCCTTTCCTGCGCCTAGGCACTCCTGACATCAGTGCCCTTCCTGCGCCTAGGAACTCCTGACATTGGTGCCCTTCCTGTGCCAAGGCACTCGCGATACCACTGCCCTTCCTGCGCCTAGGCACTCCTGACATCAGTACCCTACCTGTGCCTAGGCACTCCTGACATCAGTGCCATTCCTGTGCCTAGGCACTACCGATACCAGTGCCTTTCCTGTGCCTAGGCACTACCGATACCAGTGCCCTTCCTGTGCCTAGGCATTCTTGACATCAGTGCCCTTCCTGTGCCTAGGCACTCCTGACATCAGTGCCCTTCCTGTGCATAGGCACTGCTGACATCAGTGCCCTTCCTGTGGGTAGGCACTGCTGATAGAAGTGCCCTTCCTGTGCCTAGGCACTCCTGATACCGGTGCCCTTCCTGTGCCTAGGCACTCCTGATACCGGTGCCCTTCCTGTGCCTAGGCACTCCTGTTCTGAAGCCTCAAAGTTGTATGAGGTGTGAGATCATCTTAAGCTGGTTATACACTAGAAGATTTTCAAAACAGAATATTTCATTTGTTCAATTTTTCTAGTTGTTATTGGGGTGAAATCAATGATCCCTGTTGAACGCAGAGGCTAGAAAGGAGCAGGATGGGAAATTTGTCTGGAATGAATAAACCTCTAACAGAGTATGTTGTTGTTGTTCAGTAAACTACATTCTTTTCAAAATCGAATGTTAAAAACAAATAATTTTTTTAAAATAATTTCGAACAACATTAAGCAAACTGTTGAATGTACTGAGAATTTTCGTACGCATTTTTTGTACAAATTTAGTTTGAAAATCTACCAGTGTATACCCAGCTTAAGGCACTGCTGCCTCGGAGTGCTAGTCCCCCCAGATCCGGGGTGAGATGTGGTGATGTCACTGCTGTGCTGCTCACTGTTCTCTTTGCTGGAAAGGAAGATGTACTGGAGAACCTGCAGTGCAAGACTCTCATTTCTGAAGAATCAGATCATCGAAGGCAGGGGTATGGAACCCTTCAGCGGTGGAGATCCATGCCAACATCAAAGATCACTGGGGTGCCGTAGGCTTTTTTTTTTTTTTTAGTTATATTAACAAGCCCTCAGAGGTCAGTAGTTGGTAGGGCAATATACAGAGGTCAGTAGTTGGTAGGGCAGTATGCAGAGGTCAGTAGTTGGTAGGGAAGTATGCAGAGGTCAGTAGTTGGTAGGGCAGTATGCAGAGGTCAGTAGTTGGTAGGGCAGTATGCAGAGGCCAGTAGTTGGTAGGGCAGTATGCAGAGGTCAGTAGTTGGTAGGGCAGTATGCAGAGCTCAGTAAGTGGGTAGAGCAGTGTTACGGAGGTCAGTAGGATGTAGGGCAGTGTACAGAGGTCAGTAGTATGTAGGGCAGTGTACAGAGGTCAGTAGGATGTAGAGCAGTGTACAGAGGTCAGTAGGATGTAGGGCAGTGTACAGAGGTCAGTAGGATGTAAGGCAGGGTGCAAAGGTCAGTAGTATTAAAAAAACAGTGCACAGAGGTCAGTAGGGCAGATGAGAGGGGTGAGAAAGACAGGGGTCAGCAAGGCAGTGGGGGGTGGGTAAGGAAGGCATGGTATAGGGGAGTCAGAAGAGCTCGGTACAGGGGGGTCTGGAGGGTATGGAACTGGGGAGTCACAAGGGCTGGAAGGCACAGTACTGGAAGGTCAGGAGGGCACAGTACTGGGGAGGGCAGGAGAGCATGGCACAGGGGGTCTGGAGGGCACAGTGCAGGGGGGTCTGGAAGGTATCAAACTGGGGGGGTCAGGAGGGCTGGGGAGTTTGAAGGGCACAGTACTGGAGGTCCTGGTTTGCGTGGTACTGGCTTGTCAGGAGGGCACACTATAAGTGTGGTTTGGAGGGCATGGTACAGGGGAGGTTTGGAGGGCATGGTACAGGGGAGGTCTGGGGGGCATAAAACTGGGGGTTCAGGAAGGCATGGTACTGGGGGGGTCAGGAGGGCTCACAGAGGTGGCAGGAGAACATGGTACAGGGGGTCAGAAGGGCATGGTACTGGGGGTCAGGAGGGCATGCTACAGGGGGTCAGGAGTTTTCCTGATGCAGAGCTGCGCAGGAAAGCTGCTGTGACACAGCTACCTGTTCTGGTGCGCTGACCCAGCTGGTTCTTCTCTCTCGGCATGGAGGAGAGGAGGAGATCAGCGCACTGCACACTGGGAGGTGAGCCTGAACCTGCTGCTAGCAAATCCTAGGTGGCAGAGGCATTCCCTGCCCCGCAGGCACACAATAAAAAGTGGTGGGGAATGCCTCTGCCTATGCTTCCCGAACGGAGAGCTCAGACGACAAGACACCTGAAGCTCATCCCTTCTCCGCGCTGTTCGTCAATCGGGGGTGCGGGGGAAGAGCACTTGCGGGTTGGCATGACAGGGACTTGATCGCGATCTACCTGTCGCCTGCCTGCAATTGACGGGTTGCTGACCCCCAATCTAAGGCACCGCTGCCTCTGACTGCTAGTCTCACTGAATTTGGAGTGAGATGTTGTGATGTCACTTCTGTGCTTCTCATTGTTCTCCTTGCTGGAGAGGAAGCTGTACCTGAGGACCTGCAGTGCAAGGATCTCCCTGCTTCTGCCTCACCCAATCTGTGGATCTGTGCTTCCTCCACCTCTATCATTACTCCACCAGTCATCAGATCACCAGTCATTGGGGGGGGGCTTTTGAAAGGAGGGAGCAAAGCCCTGCTCCTCTCCCAAGATGGTCGCCTTCACACAGAGACACAGTGCAGAACAAGGCATGGTTAGTTATGGGAAAAAGGAGCAGCTCCAGGGAGATCACAGGCAATACTGGTAACCAGTCCTTTGTCCTCTGCTTGTCTTATTTTGGGAACATGTTCTCTTAAATAAGGCAACGGAAAAGCAATGATCATGTCCAAAGTACAGCCAGCCAGAAAATCGCTCGATGTCCAAAGTACAGCCAGCAACTCACTCTATTCCCCCCATCAACATAGTCAGTGTGGATGGGGGAATCTCTCCCGCTGCGCTATTGTGTTGTGACAGCGGGAGGTTTCCCCACCATCAGGATACAATGATCACTGCCGGCGGCTATAGCTGCTGCTAGACATGTGCAGAATGAAAAAATTTGTTTCGTTTCGATTCGTTATTTACATAAATTTGTTCAGTTAAATTAATTTCATTTGTTTAATTCGATTTTGGAATTTGTTTGTTTTCGAATCGATTTGAAAAGTTTTCAAATTAGAAAAGTTTTGGAATACAAAAAGTTTTCGAATACAAAAAGTTTTCGAATACAAAAAGTTTTGGAATACAAAAAGTTTTGGAATACAAAAAGTTTTCGAATACAAAAAGTTTTCGAATACAAAAAGTTTTCGAATACAAAAAGTTTTCGAATTTCCAAAAAGAATAGAATAGAAAATAAAGGAATAGAATAGATTTTTTTTCCTACTCTATTCCTTTATTTTATATTCTATTTTATTCTCTTTGGAAATTGGAAAGCTATTGGAAAAAAGTTTTCCAATTTGTAAACTATTCGAAAAGTATTCGAGAACAATTCTAAAACGATTCGAATTTAGTCCAAATTTTTTTTTCGTTACTTCGGATTCGTTTAACTTCGGATACACCCGAATTTCCCAATAACGAAAATTCGTCCGAATTTTAATTCGCAAGGAAAGGAAGTCTAATAGCTGGCAGCAGTGACCTGATAGAAAAAAAATCCCAACAGGCTGGTTAGATTGACTTCAGTACAACCAGCCTGCCCAAAGATGGATTGAAACGTTCGATCCATCAGTCAAGCTTTACTGCTCTCTGCGCTGCCATATTGAATGTTCCGTTTGCCTGACAGCGGCTCAGCCATTATAAAGAGCGTCAGACAAAGAATGTATGTTCCCCTTTATGTGGGCCCCTTAAAGGGCCAGCACAGGGGACAATGATGGCGCTGGCACTTCACAGGCGCCGTCCTCGCTGTTTACCCAACCACTAGAGCCGTCACACTCAACGGCAACTTAAGACGTTTTCTATTAAATGTCACGTGAGGGTCAAAGGTTAAGTGCGGGCAGAAGGCGGTGTCGAGATTTTCTCTCTAGGGAGCCTAATCTTTCATGTTCCCCTACCAGCACAATAAAATGAATTACGATTGCATCCAGGCTGGGGGATCCTGAGAGGAGTACTGAGCAGTGGCGGCCGCTCCATTAGGGGCGCCGCCTCCCCCCCCTAATCTCCACGCATGGATTTCAATGGGTTTTTTTTTTCTTTTTTAGAAGCACATGATTAGAGCCTGAGGCTCTAATTGGCTTCCAAAAAGGGTAGGCTCGGGGGCGCAGAGCACTGCGCCCGGGAGCCCACCCACTTGTGTTACAATAGCGAATTAATATTCACTAATGTCTTCCTGCTTCTCCTCCCAGCCAATCAGGAAGCAGATCTTAAGATCCTATTGGCCTGGAAAGAGAAGAGACTGTCTGGTCTCCAGAACGTCCTCTGCTCTGGTGACTGGTCGGGCTCGGTGTGTCCCCCCCCCGCCCAATCACCTGGCCCGAGCTGGCTTCTTCTATCTGGGCACTTCCTACCCATCCCTTCCTCCGGGGAACTGAGCCCAGCAACATCCTTACCCCCCTGCAACATCCTTGTCCCCCAGCAACATCCTTGTCCCCCAGCAACATCCTTGTCCCCCCCCAGCAACACCCTTGTCCCCCCCCAGCAACACCCTTGTCCTCCAGCAACATCCTTGTCCCCCAGCAACATCCTTGTCCCCCAGCAACATCCTTGTCCCCCAGCAACATCCTTGTCCCCCAGCAACATCCTTGTCCCCCAGCACCACCCTTGTCCCCCAACAACATCCTTGTCCCCCAGCAACTGGACAGACACTGAGCTGAGACCAGCCCCCCCCCCTCCCCCCCCGAGCTACTCCACATTCTACCTTCTAAACCGGTATGTGCTGGGGGGGGGGGGGGGGTGACTGGGATCATTCCCCACCATAGGCCCTGTCGCAGGCGAGCAACTGGTGCATTTTTGCATGTTTAACATGCGTCAATCAGCCGATTTATTTTGATGAATCTCCTGGAAGGAAGCCATGATGTACAGCACATCTCCCATCAGCCATGGCCTGCCTGCATTGCATAAAGAAGCACAGAGACCCAGTGATGGCACTGGGTCTAAAATAAGGTACAGTGGGGGGGAAATAATGATTTGTTCCCCTGCAGATTGTGTAGGTTTGCCCACTTACAAAAAAATGAAGGGTCTATAATTTTTATCATAGGTGTATTTTATATGATAGAGACAGAATATCAACCAAAAATCCAGAAAAAAACCCCACATGATACAAATGTTTAATGGGGTTGCAGTTCAGTGAGTAAAATAAGTATTTGATCCCCAAGCAAAACATGACTTAGTGGTTGGTGGAGAAACCCTTGTTGGCGATCACAGAGGCCAGACGTTTCTTGTAGTTGGTGGCCAGGTTTGCACACATCTCAGGAGGGATTTTGGTCCACTCTTCTTTACAGATCTTCTCTAAATCCTTAAGGTTTCTTGGCTTTCTTTTGGCAACTCGAAGTTTCAGCTCCCTCCATACATTTTCTATAGGATGAAGGTCTGGAGACTGGCTGGGCCACTCCATGACCCGAAAGTGTTTCTTCTTGAGCCACTCCTTTGTTGCCTTGGCGGTATGTTTTGGGTCATTGTCATGCTGGAAGACCCATCCATGACCCATCTTCAGTGTTCTGGCTGAGGGAAGAAGGTTCTCATCCAAGATTTTACAATACATGGCCCCCGTCCATTGGCCCCTCAATGCCGCAAAGTCGGCCTGGACCTTTATCAGAGAAACAGCCCCAAAGCATCATGTTTCCACCTCCATGTGTGACTGTAGTGATGGTGTTCTTAGGGTCATAGTCAGCATTTTTTTCTTCCTCCAAACACGGCGAGTCAAGTTAATGCCAAAGAGCTCAATTTTGGTCACATATGACCGAAGCACTTTTTCCCCAATCCTTCTCTGAATCATTTAGATGATCATTGGCAAACTTCCGATGGGCCTGTACATGTGCCTTCTGGAGGAGGGGGACCTTGCCGTGTTTAGAAGAAGGAAAAGGCTGACTACGACCCTAAGAACACCATCCCTACATTCAGCCAAAACATACGGCCAAGACAACAAAGGAGCGGCTAAGAAGAAGCAGATTAAGATCATGGAGCGGCCTAGCCAGTCTCCAGACCTTAATCCCATAGAAAATGTATGGAAGGAGCTGAAACTTTGAGTTGCCAAGAAGACAGCCAAGAAACCTTAAGGATTTAGAGAAGATCTGTAAAGAAGAGTGGACCAAAATCCCTCCTGAGATGTGTGCAAACCTGATCACCAACTACGAGAAACGTCTGACCTCTGTGATTGCCAACAAGAGTTTCTCCACTAACCACTAAGTCATGTTTAGTTTGGGGATCAAATACTTATTTTACTCACTGAACTGCAACTCAATTTATAACATTTGTATCGTGTTTTTTTCTGTATTTTAGTTGATATTCTGTCTCTATCATTTAGGCTGGGTTCACACTGCGGCCGTTGCAGACATCGCATGTGATTCGCAGCGCACTGCTGTTCACATCACATGCGATGTCTGTGCTGTGCGATATCAGCCATACAGATAGTATGGCTGATATCGCACCGCATTCGGTCCAAACTCGCACAGGACCCTTTTTTTTGTTCGGACCAAAATCGGATCGCATGGGTGTTCACACCTATGCGATCCGAAAGTGTCCGGATTGTCAGTTCGCATTGCGATATGCGGGCTGAACTGGGGGTGTCATTAACATTGTATGACACTCCCCAGCAGTTCGCATATGGCAGTGTGAACTGCCGTGCGAGTTGGTGCGGTGCGGGAACCCGCAGTAAATTCGCTGCGTTCCCGCACCGCAGCAGTGTGAACCCAGCCTTAAGTGTGCAAACTTACACAATCTGCAGAGGATCAAATAATTATTTCCCCCCCACTGTATGTAACGAAAAGGATTCATTTTAAAATGTAATTAGAATGTTGATGGGGGGGGGGGGGGGGGGGGATGGGGGGAGGAACCAGAGAATGCAAAATATAATCAGATTAAGGCTAGGTTCACACTGCTGCGAATTCTATTGCGAATTTGAGCCGTTGCGATCGCTCAAATTCGCAAGTCATTTAAATTACATAGATTAACATTAGTGCCGTTCACATCGACGCGTTGCGAATATAACCTGCGTGAAAAAAAGGTCCTGTGCGAGTTTACTGCGTTGCGTTGCGAATTTAGTCTCCATAGACATCAATGTAAATCGTTCTTGAATCGCATTGATGGTTCACATATGTGCGAATTCCACCACACTACTCTCCACAAAAACCAGGAAGTACACAGGAAGTTAAGACCCTTTTTTTTTTTACATTATGATTCCATTGGCTAGACTATCAATCGCAGCTATATCTAACTCCTGAAATTCGCGGTAAAATCGCGGTAAATTCGCGGTAAAATCGCGGTAAATTCGCGGTAAAATCGCGGTAAATTCGCACTGCAGCAGTGTGAACCTAGCCTTAACTTTATCTTTAAGGTCTGTTGACTTAAAGGGTGTAATGGGCTTTAAATTCCTCCTGAAAGTTACAGAAGCTCCTTCCACCTATTCAGGACCTGTTCATGTGCCCAAAAGACATTCATTAGCTGCTCATTAGCCTTGTTATTTTAGGTTTCGTTAAAAAGTAAAAATATTTTAAAGCAACAGTATACAAATAATCATATACACAAAATAACACGGGGAAAGTATCAATACTAAGAAGACTAAATAAAATGAAAGCAATTTCCCTAAATACACCCCAAAAAAACCTCTGCCCTCTAAATCAGGGGTCTCCAAGTTTTCTAAACAAGGGGCCAATCTATACTGTCCTTCAGGCTTTAGGGGGAACGAGACAGTGGAAGGAATATTGCCCCATCATTGGTATTAGTGGGAGGAATAGTGCCCCATCATTGGTGTCAGTGGGAGGAATACCCCATCATAGGTATCAGTGGGAGGAATAGTGCCCCTTCATTGCTGTCAATGGGAGGAATAGTGCCCCATCATTGGTATCAGTGGGAGGAATAGTGCCCCATCATTGGTGTCAGTGGGAGGAATACCCCATCATTGGTGTCAGTGGGAGGAATAGTGCCCCATCATTGGTGTCAGTGGGAGGAATACCCCATCATAGGTATCAGTGAGAGGAATAGTGCCCCTTCATTGCTATCAATGGGAGGAATAGTGCCCCATCATTGGTATCAGTGGGAGGAATAGTGCCCCATCATTGGTATCAGTGGGAGGAATAGTGCCCCACCATTGACGTCAGTGGGAGGAATAGTGCCCCATCATTGCTATCAGTGGGAGGAATAGTGCCCCATCATTGGTGTCAGTGGGAGGAATAGTGCCCCATCATTGGTATCAGTGGGAGGAATAGTGCCCCATCATTGGTGTCAGTGGGAGGAATAGTGCCCCATCATTGGTGTGATTGGGAGGAATAGTGCCTATCATTGGTGTCAGTTGGAGGAATAGTGCCCCACCATTGACGTCAGTTGGAGGAATAGTGCCCCACCATTGACGTCAGTTGGAGGAATAGTGCCCCACCATTGACGTCAGTTGGAGGAATAGTGCCCCACCATTGACGTCAGTGGGAGGAATAGTGCCCCATCATTAGTGTCAGTGGGAGGAATAGTGCCCATCATTGGTGTCAGTGGGAGGAATAGTGCCTCATCATTGGTGTCAGTGGGAGGAATAGTGCCCCATCATTGGTGTCAGTGGGAGGAATACTGCCCATCATTGATGTCAGCGGGAGGAATAGTGCCCCATCATTGATGTCAGTGGAAGGAATACTTCCTATCATTGGTGTCAGTGAGAGGAATAGTGCCCCATCTTTGGTGTCAGGGGGAGGAATAGTGCCCTATCATTGGTGTCAGGGGGAGGAATAGTGCCCCATCATTGGTGTCAGGGGGAGGAATAGTGCCCCATCATTGGTGTCAGTGGGAGGAATAGTGCCCCATCGTTGGTGTCATTGGATAGAATAGGGCCCCAAGAGCTGGATTAAGGCATGCAAAGGGCCACATTTGGAGACCTCTGCTCTGAATTAAAACAAAATTTCTTAGCAAATAGTTAATTTTTTCTTACAATTGAATGACCCCCAATCAGCTCAGTTACCCGGTTCCTCTCTAGTATATAAACAGTTGACATCGATAACAAGACTCACCGTGATAGGACAGCTTCAGCCGAGGGGTGATGGCGGGATCCCCATTAATACCACCGCACAGCAGAACGCACAGAAGGAGGGGCCAGCTGGGGAATCGCATCTTATATGGCGCGGAGGGGTGAGACGGCCTGCGGAGGGAAAGGGCAGGGAGGGAAGATGTTAAAGACAAACCAAAACAGCAAATAAAACAGGATTCATGGTGTCCAACTCTTATCAGCTAATTAACCCAAAACACATGTAAAGGCTGTAAGCCATAATCATCAAAATAAAAGAAATGCTTGAAATCTATCACTCTGTGTGTAATGAATCTATATATAAAATATGAGTTTCACTTTTTGAATTGAATATAATAAAAATAAATTAACTTTTTGTTGATATTCTAATTTTATGAGATGCACCTGTATATAGTATAATGTATAACATAAAATGATTTAAAGGGGAACGCCGGGCACAAACACTTTCATTTAAATATATTCCTCGGTAGGCACAAAAGGTATAAATCCGCTCTGTGGGGCTTTGTAAACCCAGATATTACCTTGTACAAGCAGCAGTGACATCATCACTGTGCATTACATAGCCTGTGCAGAGAGCAGAGCTGTGGGAGGGGCCTAGCAGGCTCCACCCTCTACAGGCTGCCTGCAGAAAACTACAGTAGGGGGCGGAGACAAGACTACTCACCCTACACAAGGCTAGAGAGCAGAGCTCTGGGAGGGGCCCAGCAGGCTCCACCCACTACAAGGCTGCCTGCAGAAAACTACAGTAGGGGGCGGAGACAAGGCCAGTCACCCTGAACAAGGAGAGAGAGAGTGTGAGCAGAGCTGTGGGAGGGGCCCAGCAGGCTCCACCTATTACAAGGCTGCCTGCAAAAAACTACAGGAGTGGGCGGAGACAAGACCAGTCACCCTGAACAAAGAGAGAAAGTGGGGCTGTGGGAGGGGCCTAGCAGTCTCCACACTCTACAGGCTGCCTGCAGAAAACTACAGTAGGGGGCGGAGACAAGACCACTCACTCTACACAAGGCTAGAGAGCAGAGCTGTGGGAGGGGCCCAGCAGGCTCCACCCACTACTAGGCTACCTGCAGAAAACTACAGTAGGGGGCAGAGACAAGACCAGTCACCCTAAACAAGGAGAGAGAGTGTGAGCAGAGCTGTGGGAGGGGCCCAGCAGGCTCCACCTATTACAAGGCTGCCTGCAGAAAACTACAGGAGTGGGCGGAGACAAGACCAGCCACCCTGCACAAGGAGACAGTGTGGAGCTGTGGGAGGGGCCTAGCAGGCTCCACCCTCTACAGGCTCCACCCTCTACAGGCTGCCTCCAGAAAACTACAGGAGGAGGTGGAGACAAGACCGGTCACCCTGCTCAAAGAGCGAGAGCAGAGCTGTGGGAGGGGCCCAGCAAGCTCCACCCTCTGCAGACTGCCTGCAGAAAACGACAGGAGGGGGGCGGAGACAAGACTAGTCCCCCTGCACAAGGAGAGAGAGCAGCAGTGATTGGTCTTTATTACAGGAAGTCTCACACTGGATTACTAAACAGATCTGGAAGAAATGCACAAAAATCACCGAGATTCAGGAAGAATACACATGATTTATTATCCATCAAAGTAGTACAGTGGGTAAGGGGAAGATATTTTCCAATGCACAGCCGACTTCCTGTCCTGTAGCAGCTGAGACAGCAAAGTCCAGAAACGTGGAACATTTTGTTTCCTGTGCAGATGTGGAACACAATATTGTGAATTTTTCTGACAACATTTCTGGCGCAGACGTTCCATTTTATCTCCAGCCGCCTTGGCTCTTCGTGTGAGAAACAGCCGGCGTGTCGCGTAATCTAGATCTGGATCGGCTCCAGGTAAGGATTCCCCGACAAGACAAGTACAGCTACCATATCAGGTAGGACCACGTTCCCTGCAAAGGCCTCCCGGAGGCTCTGGGTGGCTGACAGTGAAACACAATACAACAAAGTCTACTCCAGGTCATGCGTACATTTATATCATGGTAATATTGTCCCTCAAAACAGGTGTAGGCTTCCCCTGTAGCAAATTATAAATATACAGTCCACCAAAATGAAAAGCCTCGTTTGTTTTTTTCTTAATAAAAAGCAGTCTGTCAGATAACATTGTATTTCCATCTCTGAGAAGGTTATCAAGGGATGACTTGACTGAGTAGTTTCAAGAGACGACTTAACTGGAAGCTAGTGAAGAAACCTACTGAAGCAGCCTGCGATAATCTAGCTATATATAAGAACTACATCTCCCAGCATGCCTCATCCTAGGTTGGCTGGGAAACATCTTGGGACATGAAAAAAAAACAAAAACAAAACCTGTGCTAATAAACATACAATATCTCACAAAAGTCAGTACACCCCTCACATTTTTGTAAATATTTTCTTCTATCTTTTCATGTGACAACACTGAAGAAATGACACTTTGCTACAATGTAAAGTAGTGAGTGTACAGCTTGTATAACAGTGTAAATTTGCTGTCCCCTCAAAATAACTCAACACACAGCCATTAATGTCTAAACCGCTGGCAACAAAAGTGAGTACACCCCTAAGTGAAAATGTCCAAATTGGGCCCAAAGTGTCAATATTTTGTGTGGTCACCATTATTTTCCAGCACTGCCTTAACCCTCTTGGACATGGAGGTCACCAGAGCTTCACAGGTTGTCACTGGAGTCCTCTTCCACTCCTCCATGATGACATCACAGAGCTGGTGGATGTTAGAGACCTTGCGCTCCTCCACCTTCCGTTCGAGGATGTCCCACAGATGATCAATAGGGTTTAGGTCTGGAGACATGCTTGGCCAGTCCATCACCTTTACCCTCAGATTCTTTAGCAGGGCAGTGGTCTTCTTGGAGGTGTGTTTGGGGTGGTTATCATGTTGGAATACTACCCTGCGGCCCAGTCTCTGAAGGGAGGGGATCATGCTCTACTTCAGTATATCACAGTACATGTTGGCATTTATGGTTCCCTCAATGATCTGTAGCTCCCCAGTGCCGGCAGCACTCATGCAGCCCCAGACCATGACACTCCCACCACCATGCTTGATTGTAGACAAGACACACTTGTCTTTGTCCTCCTCACCTGGTTGCCTCCACACACGCTTGTCACCATCTGAGCCAAATAAGTTTATCTTGGTCTCATCAGACCACAGGACATGGTTCCAGTAATCCATGTCCTTAGTCTGCTTGTCTTCAGCAAACTGCGGGCTTTCTTGTGCATCATCTTTAGAAGAGGCTTCCTTCTGGGATGACAGCCATGCAGACCAATTTGATTCAGTGTGCGGCGTATGGTCTGAGCACTGACAGGCTGACCCCCCACCCCTACAACCTCTGCAGCAATGCTGGCAGCCCTCATACATCTATTTCCCAAAGACAACCTCTGGATATGACGCTGAGCACGTGACCTCAACTTCTTTGGTGGACCATGGCGAGGTCTGTTCTGAGTGGAACCTGTCCTGTTATACCGCTGTATGGTCTTGGCCACCGTGCTGCAGCTCAGTTTCAGGGTCTTGGCAATCTTCTTATAGCCTAGGCCATCTTCATGTAGAGCAACAATTCTTTTTTTTCAGATCCTCAGAGAGTTCTTTGCCATGAGGTGCCATGTTGAACCTCCAGTGACCAGTATGAGAGAGTGAGAGCGATAACACCGAATTTAACACACCTGCTCCCCATCAACACCTGAGACCTTGTAACACTAACGAGTCACATGACACCGGGGGAGGAAAAATGGCTAATTGGGCCTAATTTGGACATTTTCACTTAGGGGTGTACTCACTTTTGTTGCCAGCGGTTTAGACATTAATGGCTGTGTGTTGAGTTATTTTGAGGGGACAGCAAATTTACACTGTTATACAAGCTGTACACTCACTACTTTACATTGTAGACAAAGTGTCATTTCTTCAGTGTTGTCACATGAAAAGAAAGAAGAAAATATTTATAAAAATGTGAGGGGTGTACTGACTTATGTGAGATACTATAATATATATATATCTCTCTCTATCTATCTATCTATCTATCTATCTATCTATCTATCTATCTATCTATCTATCTATCTATCTATCTATCTATCTATCTATCGATATAGATATATATATATATCCTGGTATATACACGTAGTTGCACAGAAGCTCCATTAGTTGCCTAGCGTTATATTGGCACGTTAATCTCTTTGCTCCTCAGACATCTGACTACTGGCTGGTGGTCACCTTATTGGTTGCACTCTGAAGTCTATACATCTAATGAGATTAACCGTCAGCCTGCAGTTGAATCTTCCAGTAGCAAAGAGATTTACCCGCTGGTGTAGTCCTCGGCTACCATCCCTTGGCTGCGTCAATCAACCTATTCAAAATTAATCGTCTGATTAACGCACAATGCACTAATGTACCAAAATGAACGGGCCCTTCAATTTATTGGGTTATTTAGGTTTATTTTATTACATACATAGACCCAGTGATGTCATGACTGGACCTCTGTGCTTCTCTATGCAATCGTGGCTGGTGGGAGGGGTCGGCAGGGTGCTGTACACCAGTGTTTCTCAACTTCAGTCCTCAAGTGCCCCCAACAGGTCATGTTTTCAGGATTTCCCTCGGATGAAACAGCTGTGGTAATTAATAAGGCAGTGAAACAGATCAAATCACCTGTGCAAAATAATGGAAAGCCTGAAAACGTGACCTGTTGGGGGTACTCGAGGACTGGAGTTGAGAAACATTGTTGTAAATGGCTTCCTGAAACCATCACAGCCCCCTGCCTCAGTTCTCCTCTCAAGAGCCCTCAGCAGTGGCGTCGGGAGGGGGGCTGAGGGGGGCTGGAGCCCCGAGTCTCAGGCATTGACAATTCTATTATTAGCCCAGAGCACGAGCAGGGACCGTTCTGACCCCGAGCGCGGCCGAGTGACATAGCAGGTCCCGCCTTTTGGAGCCTGCAGTGCCTATGATGGACGTCCCGCTGGTCCAATGCCTGGACCGCGGGACATGTGACGTCCATCATAGGCGCTGCAGGCTCCAGAAGGCGGGAATTACAATGCGGCCGCTGCGCCGCGTCACTGTGAGAAGATCCCGGCTCAGCGCTCAGATGGGCGGCTCCCCTCTCCTGTCATGGCTCTGACTCTGGCTGTGGCTACCTGGAGTGCCTAATGCTGTCTACTCTACTGTGATGGGTGCGCCAAACACAGCATGGCTGAGCTGCAGGAGGAGGTCACGTCACCTGAAGTCTGGTCAGGTAGGTCAGTGTGTGTCAGCCAGGTAGCTTAGTGTATTTCAGATAGGTAGGTCAGTGCATGTCAGGTAGGTGAGTGTATGTCAGCGAGGAGTTATGCAAACACCAAAATGCCTTGATGGGTGGGTGTAGGGTTGCCACCTTTTCGTCAAGCCAAACACTTTAGTGGCCTGGGACACCTATGGGTGCCCCAAGGAGAGTACTATTGCGGATAGCTCAGCGAGCTGCAGCGAAAAGTGGGTGTGGCCAAATTGTTCTTGCATTCTCTGAGCCCACTCTATTTTGAAGCCTATTAGAGCCTCTAAACAGGTGCTTCAAAATAAAAATCCCAGTAGCTGTAACTCATGCGCCCGGTGCCCTGAAAGGGGCCGGACACACGAATAGGGGGTGGCCGCGGTGGCTGTGGATAGATATAGGGGGTGGAGAGGAGAGAGGGGGGCAGCGCCCGGGTGCCCCTAATAGATGGGCCGCCCCTGCTCGACAGCCCCCCGCAGCTCCCGGGTAGCAACAGATTTGTGTGTGACTATCTCCATTACTTGGGGAGCCACGGCCCGCTCTGAATAATGTGTCCGGGTTTCCGTCTGCCTTGAAACCCGGACACGTGATTCAAAAACCCGGACTGTCCGGGTGAATCCCAAACAGGTGGCAACCCTAGGTGGGTATCAGTCTGGAGAAGTGGGCGTTCCTAGGCAAGCTGAATTTGCATAGGTAACGCCCACCTGTGATAAGTCACGATTAAAAGAACTGAAATCCAGTGATTGAAAGGGGCGGGGCTCTACCTGACTTGCTGCGGCTTCTTAATGCACATGGTGAGAAGCTCACAGTGTGCAGTGAAATCAGAGGAAGCCGTTTCAATCCAGGCGAACTGCAACCGTGCGACACTGGGGAGGCGGGGGTCAGATCTGGGTCTCGCGGTTGGCTGGGTGCCCTTTCAGTTCTAATCACCAGATAAGGTCTGCCATAGATCTGGGGGAGTCGGCACCACCCACCATTGTACAGTATAGAAGAGACGCAGCGAGCCAATGATTCACCCGGCGGCTTCCAGATAGTGCGCAGGGAGGGGGTTACACATGGAGGGGGGGGGGGGGGGAGGCGCAGCCTTTTGAAGCAACTTCAATATCAGTTTCAAAGAAAATGATTCTCTTTTGATCTTTTTTTTTTTTGTTAAGTTTAAATGGGTACCTGGCGCCACGCCAGCCATTGTTTAACCCTTCGGTGACGGCGTGGGATAAAAACGGTAATGTCGGGAAAGGGGGGGAGGGGGCAATGCAATTAATACATAGCAGACCTATGGCGAAATATAGGGAATTTTTATATACTGCAATAGAGCGAGGAGAAGGCGATTCCCGTGGTAATTAATCGCAGGTGCATCGGCGAGCGGCGAGGACCATTTTAAGGCTGGGAAATAGTTCTATAAATTCTAATTGTGAAGATTTATGTGAAAATGCTGAGATGTTACAACACGCAATTAGAGGGGTATAAAGAATTAGCGGGACTGCCTTCTATCACCAAAAAATATTTCATCCGGGCGGCCAAGACGAAAATTTCCAGATCTTCCTGTCATAATCTTTTATATCATTTCAGAGGAAATTTTGGGGGGGGGGGGGGGGGGGGGAATTGGTTCCAAGAAAACTTCCCAGCATGCTCAATGATGATGTCACACTATGAGGTCACCACCGTTGTGATATCATCTTTTATGTTTCTCGTGAGTCGCCACATTTCAAAAACATGTATCCGTCTAATAAGACCTGTGCCAAATTTCTCCTTTGTCACCCACATACCCTGGAGAGGAGCTGCTGACCCCTTAATACTGGTAAGGATAGACAGACAAGACCTTAAAGCAGGGGTCTCCAAACTGCATGCCGGGGGCCGGATGTGCCCCTTTGCTTGCTTTTATTTTGCCCTTGGGGAAATATTTCATCCGCTGACACCAACAGTGGGGCATGATTCCCCCCAATGACACCAACGATGGGGCAAAAACTCTCAGAATGACACCAACAATGGGGCCCCAATGATGAGGCACAATTCCTCCCAATGGCACCAATGATAGGGCACAATTCTTCCCAATGATGGGGCACAATTCCTTTTAATGACACCAACCATGGGACAAGATTCCTCCCAATGATGGGGCACAATTCTTCCCAATGATGGGGCACAATTCCTCTCGATGACACCAACAATGGGCCACAGTTCCTCCTAATGACACCAGTGATGGCGCACAATTCCTTCTAATGACACCAACCTTGGGGCATGATTCTTCCCAATGACACCAATGAGTGGGCACAGTTCCCTCTAATGACACCAATATAGGGCCCAATGACACCAATAATGGGGCACAGTTCTTCCCAATGACACAAACGATGGGGCACAGTTCTTTCCAATGACACCAATGATGGGGCCCAATGATGGGGCACAATCCCTCCCAATGACACCAATGATAGTGCACAATCCCTCCCAATGACAACACAGGGAGGATATGCAAACAGTGCTGCAAAGCAGAAGTGCTAACCACTGAGCCACTGCGCTACATTTATATTACATTTGAACTCATTACTATGCTTTACATAGCCTGTGCAGAGAGCAGAGCTGTGGGAGGGGCCTAGAAAGTCCCACCCACAATAGGCTGCCTGTAGAAAACTTCAGGAGGGGACGTAGACAAGACCAGTCACCCTGCACAAGGAGAGGGAGCAGAGCTGTGGGAGGGGCCCAGCAAGTCCCACCCACTACAGAAAACTACAGGAGGGGGCGGAGACAAGACCAGTCACCCTGCACAAGGAGAGAGAGCAGCAGTGAGCGGTCTTTATTACAGGAAGTCTCACACTGGATTACTGCACAGATCTGGGAGAAATATACAAAGATCAGCGAGGTTCAGGAAGAATATACATGAAGAATGGATGTAGATAATATTCGCGTATCCCGGAGCAGCTTATAGGGGCCCCTATGGGAATAATAGGGCCATACAATCCGGACAGCGGTGATTAATCACTGAACCTCCACGCTGAATTCTGCCCAGTTACTCTCATGAGGTGACAGCGAGCCGGACTCGGCCATTAACAGACAATGATCTCAGGTCTGTGGGGTCAGACTGATGTCCGCTGGCCAGCCACTCCTAGTAGGAAGATAGAAAACTCTCCCACCGATCAACAATGATCAATACTGCCCTCCCCCCGAGATATTGGGCCTGATTAAGGAAAAGCCATGTGCAGACAGGGTTGGGATTACAAGGCACCTGTGATGTATGCAGGCCCCAGCGTGTGTATACAGAAATCATTAACCAATGTGCTTCAATATGGAATGTGCGCAACAGCGTCCGGCCGTATCCCAGCTAAGCGGTGGCGTGCATAAAATTAAAATGTTTTTGGGTCTTAGCATTTTAAAATGTGCACTTCAAAGAATAAGAAAACACATCTTCAGCATACAATGCCTCGGCGGGTGCTGCTGTCCAATGCCCCGGCAGGTGCCACTGTCAGCATACAATGCCCTGGAGGGTGCTGCCTACAGCATAAAGTGCCGCTGTCTGCATGCAATGTCCCGACAGGTGCCGCTGTCAGCATGCAATGTCCCGACAGGTGCCGCTGTCAGCATATAATGCTGCGGCGGTGCCACAGTCATGATTCAATATCCTGCCAGGTGCCACTGTCAGCATGCAATGTCCCGTCAGGTGCCGCTGTCAGCATGCAATGTCCCGACAGGTGCCGCTGTCAGCATGCAATGTCCCGACAGGTGCCGCTGTCAGCATGCAATGTCCCGGCAGGTGCCGCTGTCAGCATGCAATGTCCCGTCAGGTGCCGCTGTCAGCATGCAATGTCCCGTCAGGTGCCGCTGTCAGCATGCAATGTCCCGTCAGGTGCCGCTGTCAGCATGCAATGTCCCGTCAGGTGCCGCTGTCAGCATGCAAGGTCCCGACAGGTGCCGCTGTCAGCATGCAAGGTCCCGACAGGTGCCGCTGTCAGCATGTAATGTCCCAGCAGCTGCCGCTGTCAGCATTCAATGTCCCGACAGGTGCCGCTGTCAGCATTCATTATCCTGGCAGGTGCCGCTGTCAGCATGTAATGTCCTAGGCAAGTGCCACTGTCAGCATGCAATCTCCTGCCTGGTGCCGCTGTCAGCATGCAATGTCCCAGCAGGGGGATTCTACCATGCACTTTGTTTGTGTGGATGGAGGAATAGGTGTGCAGCCAGATTAAGATTTTTTTTTCTTCCTAATTTGAATTACATTTTATATAAAATGCACCTCATAAAAACAGAAGAAAAGTAGATTTATTTATTACACAACACTGACAATTTAGGCCTCATGCATACCTCCCAACTTTCTGAGATAGGCATAGGACACGCCCCCTTAAAGGAGAATTGTACAGTAGAAAAGATTAGTTAAAGTGTTACTAAACCCAGGAGCCTGCATTCACTATGTCTGGTCTCCCCAGGAGCCTGCATTCACTATATCTGGTCTCCCCTGGACCCTGCATTCACTATATCGGCTCTCCCCAGGAGCCTGCATACCCTATATCTGGTCTCCCCAGGAGCCTGCATTCCCTATATCTGGTCTCCCCAGGAGCCTGCATTCCCTATATCTGGTCTTCCCAGGAGCCTGCATTCCCTATATCTGGTCTCCCCAGGAGCCTGCATTCCCTATATCTGGTCTCCCCAGGAGCCTGCATTCACTATATCTGGTCTCCCCAGGAGCCTGCATTCACTATATCTGGTCTCCCCAGGAGCCTGCATTCACTATATCTGGTCTCCCCAGGAGCCTGCATTCACTATATCTGGTCTCCCCAGGAGCCTGCATTCACTATATCTGGTCTCCCCAGGAGCCTGCATTCACTATATCTGGTCTCCCCAGGAGCCTGCATTCACTATATCTGGTCTCCCCAGGAGCCTGCATTCACTATATCTGGTCTCCCCAGGAGCCTGCATTCACTATATCTGGTCTCCCCAGGAGCCTGCATTCACTATATCTGGTCTCCCCAGGAGCCTGCATTCACTATATCTGGTCCCCCCAGGAGTCTGCATTCCCTATATCTGGTCCCCCCCGGGAGTCTGCATTCCCTATATCTGCTCTCCCCAGGAGCCTGCATTCCCTATATCTGCTCTCCCCAGGAGCCTGCATTCCCTATATCTGCTCTCCCCAGGAGCCTGCATTCCCTATATCTGCTCTCCCCAGGAGCCTGCATTCCCTATATCTGCTCTCCCCAGGAGCCTGCATTCCCTATATCTGCTCTCCCCAGGAGCCTGCATTCCCTATATCTGCTCTCCCCAGGAGCCTGCATTCCCTATATCTGCTCTCCCCAGGAGCCTGCATTCCCTATATCTGCTCTCCCCAGGAGCCTGCATTCACTTGTCTGGTCCCCCCAGGAGCCTTCATTCACTATATCTGGTCTCCCCAGGAGCCTGCATTCACTATATCTGGTCTCCCCAGGAGCCTGCAGTCACTATATCTGGTCTCCCCAGGAGCCTGCAGTCACTATATTTGGTCTCCCCAGAAGCCTGCATTCACTATATCTGGTCTCCCCAGGAGCCTGCATTCACTATATCTGGTCTCCCCAGGGCTCTGCATTCACTATATCTGCTCTCCCCAGGAGCCTGTAGTCACTATATCTGGTCTCCCCAGGAGCCTGCATTCACCATATCTGGTCTCCCCAGGAGGCTGCATTCTCCATATCTGGTCTCCCCGGGGCTCTGCATTCACTATATCTGGTCTCCCCAGGAGCCTGCATTCACTATATCTGGTCTCCCCAGGAGCCTGCATTCACTATATCTGGTCTCCCCAGGAGCCTGCATTCACTATATCTGGTCTCCCCAGGACCCTGTATTCACTATATCTGGTCTCCCCAGGACCCTACATTCACTATATCAGGTCTCCCCAGGATCCTTGCATTCACTATATCTGGTCTCCCCAGGAGCCTGCAGTCACTATATCTGGTCTTCCCAGGAGCCTGCATTCCCTATATCTGGTCTCCCCAGGAGCCTGCATTCCCTATATCTGGTCTCCCCAGGAGCCTGCATTCACTATATCTGGTCTCCCCAGGAGCCTGCATTCACTATATCTGGTCTCCCCAGGAGCCTGCATTCACTATATCTGGTCTCCCCAGGAGCCTGCATTCACTATATCTGGTCTCCCCAGGAGCCTGCATTCACTATATCTGGTCTCCCCAGGAGCCTGCATTCACTATATCTGGTCTCCCCAGGAGCCTGCATTCACTATATCTGGTCTCCCCAGGAGCCTGCATTCACTATATCTGGTCTCCCCAGGAGCCTGCATTCACTATATCTGGTCTCCCCAGGAGCCTGCATTCACTATATCTGGTCCCCCCGGGAGTCTGCATTCCCTATATCTGGTCCCCCCCGGGAGTCTGCATTCCCTATATCTGCTCTCCCCAGGAGCCTGCATTCCCTATATCTGCTCTCCCCAGGAGCCTGCATTCCCTATATCTGCTCTCCCCAGGAGCCTGCATTCCCTATATCTGCTCTCCCCAGGAGCCTGCATTCCCTATATCTGCTCTCCCCAGGAGCCTGCATTCCCTATATCTGCTCTCCCCAGGAGCCTGCATTCCCTATATCTGCTCTCCCCAGGAGCCTGCATTCACTTGTCTGGTCCCCCCAGGAGCCTGCATTCACTATATCTGGTCTCCCCAGGAGCCTGCATTCACTATATCTGGTCTCCCCAGGAGCCTGCAGTCACTATATCTGGTCTCCCCAGGAGCCTGCAGTCACTATATTTGGTCTCCCCAGAAGCCTGCATTCACTATATCTGGTCTCCCCAGGAGCCTGCATTCACTATATCTGGTCTCCCCGGGAGCCTGCATTCACTATATCTGGTCTCCCCAGGGCTCTGCATTCACTATATCTGCTCTCCCCAGGAGCCTGTAGTCACTATATCTGGTCTCCCCAGGAGCCTGCATTCACCATATCTGGTCTCCCCAGGAGCCTGCATTCTCCATATCTGGTCTCCCCGGGGCTCTGCATTCACTATATCTGGTCTCCCCAGGAGCCTGCATTCACTATATCTGGTCTCCCCAGGAGCCTGCATTCACTATATCTGGTCTCCCCAGGACCCTGTATTCACTATATCTGGTCTCCCCAGGACCCTACATTCACTATATCAGGTCTCCCCAGGATCCTTGCATTCACTATATCTGGTCTCCCCAGGAGCCTGCAGTCACTATATCTGGTCTCCCCAGGAGCCTGCAGTCACTATATCTGGTCTCCCCAGGAGCCTGCAGTCACTATATCTGGTCTCCCCAGGAGCCTGCAATCACTATATCTGGTCTCCCCAGGAGCCTGCATTCACTATATCTGTCTCCTTCACTATATCTGGTCTCCCCAGGAGCCTGCATTCACTATAACTGGTCTCCCCAGGAGCCTGCATTCACTATATCTGGTCTCCCCAGGAGCCTGCATTCACTATATCTGCTCTTCCCAGGAGCCTGCAGTCACTATATCTGGTCTCCCCAGGAGCCTGCATTCACTATATCTGGTCTCCCCAGGAGCCTGCATTCACTATATCTGGTCTCCCCAGGAGCCTGCATTCACTATATCTGCTCTCCCCAGGACTCTGCATTCACTATATCTGCTCTTCCCAGGAGCCTGCAGTCACTATATCTGGTCTCCCACAGTACACAGCACATGGAAATGCAATTATTTTAGTAAATACAAACTGCTAAATTCCTTTTCTCATCAGCAGTATCTAGCAGTCTTGTGACTTCTATTCGTGTCTGGTTAAAGCTTGTAGGAGGAGTTTTCATTCTGCACTGACTGTCCTATTAGGATACAGGACCCCTGACCCTCTGTCTGGACAGTGCTTATTGGGCCTGTGCTGATCACACACACTCTCCCAAGGAAAAAAAAAAGAAGAAAACTCTAGCGATACATACCAAACTGAGCATGTGCAGCCTTTCCCCAAGCTCTGTGCTAGCAGGATATATATTGGGGACAGTGGAAAAAGGGGAGGATCAGAGAAGACAGGATCAAACTGCCTTTTTACACAATGTGGAGGATTAATTGGTGGACTGATTTTACTGTTGTGGGTTTAGTAACACTTTAAATCCACACGTTTTTATTTTTATTTTTACCACTACTATTCCTTTATATTGGCTTTTGAAATTCACAAATGCAGCAATTTAGAAATTGTATGAAAGGTTTAGCACTGGGAAACCCCGGGTCCGTACAGCCACTGTGTCCACATAGAGTTGCACAGCCTGCCTGCACACAGCTCCTGCTACATAAACAAATGGCCGATTCAAGCTGAGTTGGGCCATGGGAATAAACATGGATGCTCAGCTAGGCCATGCAATGCTGCTTTCTTGGTCCCCCCCCCCCCCCCTCGAGCTCTGTGGCCCCTGATTAATGCTGTTCTTTGTATGTCCCAGCGATGGTTTTCCTATCACTAGTTTTCAGCTCCCCGTCTCTACTACTACTTTGAATAAAAGGAATTCCGCATTACGAACAGGTGAGATAACATGTTCATCATTACAGATATTCGTGCCGATAAACAGGCCGCTCTACGAAGGTTCCCCGAGGGGTCAATCGGGCAGATTTAGCAGCTAATTCCTCTATATGACCATTTCTATCCGCGCAGATTAGAAATCACAGCACAGCGATTGTGTAAATTCCTGAGATCCCTAAAGCATGCCCTGGGCAGCGAGGGGGGGGGGGGGGGGGGGAGTGCCGCTGTGACTGTAAATACCCCCTCCAGCACTGCACACCCCTGAGAGGTCAGACAGGCAGATCGATCATAGAGTGCATGAAAAATAGCTTTCTAGCTCAGATCCTCCTATCTTTTCACAATTGGGGGGGGGGGGGGGCTGTGACTGTAAATACCCCCTCCAGCACTGCACACCTGACCTCCCCCCGAGAGGTCAGAGGGGCAGATCGATCCTACAGTGCATGAAAAATAACTTTCTGGCTTAGATCCTCCTATCATTTCACAGATTGGAGGGGGAGGGGGCTGCTGTGACTGTAAATACCCCCTCCAGCACTGCACACCCCTGAGAGGTCAGACAGGCAGATCGATCATAGAGTGCATGAAAAATAGCTTTCTAGCTCAGATCCTCCTATCATTTCACAGATTGGAGGGGAGGGGGAGGCTGTGGCTATAAATACCCCCTCCAGCGCTGCACACCTGACATCCCTGAGAGGTCTGAGGTCAGACAGGTAGATCGATCACACAGTGGCATTAAAAAAATGACTTCCTGGCTCAGGTAACTTGTCTCATCTCCCCGGGCGACCTGCGCCAACCTGACGTCAGAAGTGCGATACGAGGTCCCTTTCCCAGAGCCGGCTCTGGTTACCAACAATACGGCTCTGTAATGTACAGTACAATGTCAGGACCTCAATATTATGGCTCAAAATTCCAGCAAAACAAAACTCACATTGTTTTCCGAAAAAAATTTGCTGCGGAGAAATCCGAAACCTTTCCGAGCGATTTTCATATTCCAGCCGTTTCATGTTATTTCTGCACGGAATTCGTTAGAAAGGCGAACGTCAGTCTCTGCGCCTGAGCCGGCTCCGGGCAGCAGATTTACACTTTCCTGAGTTTAATCCTCAAAAGTATCCAGGAGAAAAAAAAAAAATCTGCGGAGCGGAGCTGGAATGTGGATTGGAATCGATTGCCGCCGAGTGCGTCCAACCAGACAGACCTTATAACTACACACAGGGGGAGGGAGATTTACTAACACTGCAGCATTCAGAATCTGGTGCGGCTGTGCACGGTAGCCAATCGGCTTCTAACTTTAGCTTGTTCGATTAGGCTCGGTTCACACTGCCGCGACTTCTCATGCGACTTGAGAGTTCAAAGTCGCATGACAAGTCGCACTCCAATCAGTGCAATAGATCTGTTCTAATCAGTGCGACTCAAGTCGCAGTGACTTAGAAAAAAGGTTTCTGCGCTACTATGGGGCAAGTTTGCAAACAAGCTGCAATGAAGTCATGCAGGATGTCGGCTGTCAAAGTCACGCAACCTTGAAGCCGTGTAGATGTGGGTTGTAAAGGTTTTTTTTTTTTTTAAATAACAAACATGGTATACAAGGGTTTTGCACAGAGTGGCCCCTGATCCTCCTTTTCTGGGGTCCCTCAGCGGTGCTCCAGGCTCCTCCTCCCCCACGGAGAGCTGCGTTCCATGGGGGCACCCGCGCGGGCACGCTCCCAAGTCCTGCTGCTGCGTCCATTGACACAGACAGCAAGACTCGGCCCCGCCCCCCGGCTTCCGTGTCTCTGGATTTGATTGACATCAGGGGCAGCCAATGGCTGCTGCTGCTATCAATCTATCCAATGAGGACCCGAGACAGCAGCGGGAGCTGCTGTGCTCGTTCTCGTCACTGAAAATATCGGGTTCAAAGGGGGGCTGGGGAGGGGGGCTGCACTAGTGCAGAAGGTTTTTCACTAGGATCACTAAAAATATATATTATTTTTTAAATAACAAACATGTTATACTTACCTCCACTGTGCAGCTCGTTTTGCACAGAGTGGCCCAGAACCTGGTCTTCTGGGGTCCCTCGGCGGCTGTCTCAGCTCCGTCGCATGGTGTTGAGTGCTTGCAGGTGCGCTCCCGTGATACAGCCGGCGGCCATAGCCGCTCACTGTATCACTCGGCCCCGGCGCGCCGCGTCATTGGATGTGATTGACAGCTTTCAATCCATCCACTGTAACCTATCAACGGCCAGGCTGAGCGGTGACGAGGATGTCAGGGGCGAGCGCGGGGCTTTTGAGGGGTCAGATAAGTAAAACAGGGGGGGGCGGTATTGTCGGATGTTTTTTCACCTTAATGCATAGAATGCATTAAGGTGAAAAAACTTTTACCTTTACAACCCCTTTAATGCATAGAATGCAAACCTCGAGGGTTTACAACCCCTTTAAGCTTTGACAATAAAACCTGGAAACTGATTGGTTACTTTGCAGAGCTGCACCAGATTTTGCACTCTCCAATTTTAGTAAATCAACCCCAGAGGGGGGGGGGGGGGTCTGACAGAGATTATACGGTGTGTGCTGAGCTTTACTGATCCCCAAAGTTGCAGGAATAAAAAACTCTGCTGTATAGAAACAGTGAGACATAGGATGGAGGTGAAGGTGACGGTGATCTGAACATCCACTTCACACATCAGAGTCGGGAAAATATCAATTGTGGCCAACAATATTCAAATGAATCTCTGTCTAGTTACATATTATATACAATGTAGAGAAACAATGGCACAAAGGATACATTATATACAGCTAAGGTGAGAAGTAGATCGGGACATCCACCTCACATGTCAGAAAAATAAATGATTCATTGAGACGGAAAATAATAGAATTCTTCCCTGTACAGTTACATAGTACTTTATATATACAGTAAAACCTTGGATTGCGAGCTTAATTCGTTCCAGAAACCTGCTTGTAATCCAAAGCACTTGTATATCAAAGCAAATTTCCCCATAAGAAATAGAAACTCAGATGATTTGTTCCACAACCATTTATTCCTAGGTCCTTCAGTTTATAGTCCATATAAAAAGATTATAGCAATGTGACCAGGTTGTGTAATCATAAAATGTCCATCCACAAATGGAAGCCTCCACAAGGGGATTAGAAGCAAGAGAGAGAGAGAGAGAGAGAGAGAGAGAGAGAGAGAGAGAGAGAGAGAGAGAGAGAGAGAAGATGGGTAGAGAGAGACAGAAAAAGAGAGATAAGTAGAAGGAGAGAGAGAGAGAGAGAGAGAGAGAGAGAGAGAGAGAGAGAGAGAGAGAGAGAGAGAGAGAGAGAGAGAGAGAGAAGATGGGTAGAGAGAGACAGAAAAAGAGATAAGTAGAAGGAGAGAGAGAAGAGAGAGAAAAGAAAGAAAGGAGAGAGAGGGAAGAGAGAAGAGAGAGAGAGAGAGAAGGGAGGATGAGGAGAGGGAGAGGAGATAGACAGATGATACATAAAAAAATATTTTTTTCTGTATAGTTACATATTATACTGTATCACCTGCTGCTGAGGAGGAACCACAAGTCTCAGCATCCACAGCTATAGGAAGATGAGTCCTGTAGTTCTTCAGGAGCTGTGTGATATCTGGTATACATGGAACTAGATTCCATCAATTCTTCCCACTATGCAGAATAGCAGGAATGGGATAGATAAATAGAATAGATAGATAGATAGATAGATAGATAGATAGATAGATAGATAGATAGATAGATAGATAGATAGATAGATAGATAGATAGATAGATAGATAGATCATTAGCTCTATATACAGGTTTGGTTATTTGCAGCCTTCTCTGAACATACAACCGTTAGACTCGTCTATGGAGCTCACACTCCGATGTCCTCAGTGTATACAGAGCTCATTTATAGTGTGATATCCATTTATATCATATCATAGTGGTGAGAAGCTGCGTCCTGTGTCCAGTCATCCATATCACACATCTCTCCCTCTATTGTATATAGAATATTGATGATGATGATGTGAAGTCGCGGTGCGATGCGGACGGACGCTGTCTGGTGACGGTTGAAAAGACACACAGGGGGAGAATTACTAAAACTGGAGCACTCAGAATCTGGAGCAGCCCTGCATGGTAGCCAATCAGATTCTAACTTCAGCTTGTTTAATAAAGCTTTTCCAATAAAACCTGGAAGCGGATTGGTTTCTATGCACAGATGCACCAGATTTTGCACTCTCCAGTTTTAGTAAATCTCCCGCACTGTGACAACACACATATCACCCGGACACCATCACCGCACAGTCCAAACCAGACTCCTGTGCCAACTCTACACACTCATTTGCCTTGGCCCAAGAGCTGACAATCTAAGCACAGAACAGAAGGCTGCCCACAAATTGGACAATTTTATTTCCCACTATCCAGTATACTTTCAATATCTTTCCACAAAACGAATGATGGAACATTAGTAATGTTTTTCCATAGACAGCTCAGTATAAACAGACAATACTCCCAATATTGGTTGCAATGATCGAGACGTTTTCACAGACGCATCCTGCGATATCGGGCGTTTGTAATCGCATGGCTTGTCGGGAAGTTTGTAAGTCTATGCCGATCCTTTCCTCTTCCAAGGACCTGAAATACTCCACATTTGCAGCATCAGAAGATCATAGGGGGTCCCGACACCTGTTCTGGTTGCTGTCGGATGCCCCTCGTTCCCTAGTGGGGGGAAATCTGCCGTGTGTGGCCAGATTGGGGGGATTGGGTTTTAGCTTTGGTCACTGATCTGTTTCAGATTGTAACCCATCCAATACGACTTTTTGGAAAATCCTTTCACCCAATATCTCATTTTTATCGATCAGCGATTGATTTATTTTCAAAACAGTTGCTCCTGATAGAAATAACCGATCTATAGACGACATTCCAATAGACGGAAGATACGATTGATTGCACCTCTGCGCCACACAATGCGATTGATTGAAATACGATCAAACTCATGAACAAAGTATCTCAGTGCTGTTGATCAATGCAACACAATCGACAATTTTCTGCCCTGCCTTGTCTCGATCAAAATCAGGTTGAAATACATTTTTTGCTCATTTGATTGAATTGCACATCGATCGGATAATAAAACCGAAGCACATACGGACGCCGTAACCTACCGTTTGTGGCGGCGATTGAACCTCGAACGTTACGACTGCTCACATTGGTCAAATCTTATGAAAATCGTCCCATATATGTCCAACTTAGAATATAACCCCATCCAATCATTGCTAAGGACAGAACTCACCTGATCCTGAGAGGAGGTGGAAAGGGTTAAGGAGAAGGGGTAAGTTGTGTGATGTACCCCGGTGATCGGCCCGCCTGTCTGCCCTGTGGGGTCCGGCTGTGTGTGAGAGGTGAGCAGCAACTGATCCTGGCTGAGAGTCGAATTCCCTCCCAGAGAAGGGAGGAGAGGGGGCGGCTGCAGGAGGAGAATGGGACAAGTGTTGGGATACTCCTCTCCGTCTGTCACTTTGTATCTCCTCTTCTTCACACCCAGGTGACCCTCCCTCCTCATTGGCAGCCCTCACCTGGGGGTCCCCCCCCCATACACACCCAGCAGCACCCTCCGAGCCCCCCTTCTAGAATAATCCCAGCCAGAGAAATCTCCCAGAAGCCTTCGCTCAGATCAGCTGTGCGCAACACATGGCATCAAATGCCAATTCTCCAAATACTCCCCATTCTGAGTGCCAACACCCACCCCATGGCAGCCGATGGCGGCATCTGTGCAGCAAAATGATCAGCACCCCAATCTGACCATATTTGGCTTCTAAGCCACAGTTATTGCAAATCTTCCTGCACCCCAAAACCCATCACCACCAAATCTATATTTAAATCTGCAACATATGTATCTGGTACCCAGATATGCACAGATCTATGGCCTGCACCCCCAATATCCACATACCCAGATATGTACCGATCTACGGCCTGCACCCTAATATCCACATACCACAATATGTACCGATCTACGGCCTGCACCCCAATATACACATACCACAATATGTACCGCTCTACAGCCTGCACCCCAATATCCACATACCACAATATGTACGACATAACCTACACCCCAATATCCACATACCGTGTATACAGATCTATGGTCTGCACCCCAAAATCCACATACCCTGATATGTACCAATCTACAGCCTACACCCCAAAATCCACATACTCTGATATGTACCCATCTGCAGCCTGCACCCCAAAATCCACATACCCTGATATGTACCTATCTATAGTCGGCACCCCAAAATCCACATACAATATGTACTGATCGACAGCCTGTGCACCAATATTCACATATCCCTATATGTACAGATCTATGGCCTGCACCCCAATATCCACATACCCCGATATGTACAGATCTATGGCCTGTACCCCAAAACCCACAAACTCTTATATTTACAGATCTATGGCCTGCACCCCAATATCCACATACCCTGATATGTACAGATCTATGGCCTGCACCCCAATACCCACAAACTCTGATATGTACAGATCTATGGCCTACACCCCTTAAAATCCACATACCTTGATATGTAGAGATCTACAGCCTGCACCCCAATACACACATACCCGAATATGCACCCCAATACACAGATATATACAGACCTATGGCTTGCCCCCAATCCACATACCCGGATATGTACAGACCTACAGCCTGCACCACAATATCCACATACTCCGATACAATATGTACAGATCTATGGCCAGCACCCCAATATCCACATACTCAGATATATACAGGTCTATGGCTTGCCCCCCAATATCCACATACCCTGATATGTACAGACCTACAGTCTGCACCCCAATACCTACATACTCTGATACGATATGTACAGATCTATGGCCAGCACCCCAATATCCACATACTCCGATATATACAGATCTATGGCTTGCCCCCCCATATCCACATAACCTGATATGCACAGACCTACAGCCTGCACCCCAGTATCCACATACTCTGATATGTACAGATCTATGGACTGCACCCCAAAATGCACACATCTATGGCCTACACCCCTTAATATCCACATACCTTGATATGTAGAGATCTACAGCCTATACCCCAATACACACATACCCTGATTTGTACCCCAATACTCAGATATATGCAGATTTATGGCTTGCCCCCAATATCCCCATACCCTGATATGTACATATTTACACAGTCTGTACCCCAATATCCACATACTCCTATATGTACAGATCTACGGCCTGCACCCCAAAATGCACATATCTAATGCCTACATCCCTTGATATCCACATACCTTGAATGCACAGATCTACAGCCTGCACCCCAATATCCACATACTCTGATATGTACAGAGTACAGATCTAAAACTTGCCCCCCCCCCAATATCCACATGCCCCAATATGTACAGATCTACAGCCTGCACCCCAACATACCCAGATATGTACAAATCTACAACTAAACAGCGCCCCCAGTGCTCCTCAGAGTTCTCATGTCCAGTGTAGGACTCAATTGGTCCTGATGACATCATGGGGGTGAGGCTACTGGAGTGCAGGAAGGAGAGACTGTGGAGACCAGGCTTGCAGCGTGGAGGAGTATCAGGTGAGTACAACTCTTTACCCACCCGGTCCTCTAGATGTAAACCGGCAATACACCCCTACAATGCGAAGGCTGCCCCACTACAAGGGTGGAGTTCAACTTTAAAAATCTTCTGCAGCACGTCTAGTCTCTGACAGTCTCCTGCAGCACGTCTAGTCTCTGACAGTCTCCTGCAGCACGTCTAGTCTCTGACAGTCTCCTGCAGCACGTCTACAGTCTCTGACAGTCTCCTGCAGCACGTCTACAGTCTCTGACAGTCTCCTGCAGCACGTCTAGTCTCTGACAGTCTCCTGTAGCACGCTTTGTCTCTGACAGTCTCCTGCAGCACGTCTACAGTCTCTGACAGTCTCCTGCAGCACGTCTAGTCTCTGACAGTCTCCTGTAGCACGCTTTGTCTCTGACAGTCTCCTGCAGCACGTCTAGTCTCTGACAGTCTCCTGCAGCACGTCTAGTCTCTGACAGTCTCCTGCAGCACGTCTAGTCTCTGACAGTCTCCTGCAGCACGTCTAGTCTCTGACAGTCTCCTGCAGCACGTCTAGTCTCTGACAGTCTCCTGCAGCACGTCTAGTCTCTGACAGTCTCCTGCAGCACGTCTAGTCTCTAGTCTCCTGCAGCACGTCTAGTCTCTGACAGTCTCCTGCAGCACGTCTAGTCTCTAGTCTCTAGTCTCCTGCAGCACATCTAGTCTCTGACAGTCTCCTGCAATACGTCTAGTCTCTAGTCTCCTGCAGCATGTCTAGTCTCTGATAGTCTCCTGCAGCATGTCTAGTCTCTGATAGTCTCCTGCAGCATGTCCACAGTCTCTGATAGTCTCCTGTAGTATTACATACAATATTATGTGTGGCCCTTTGGTGATGTTAGGGGCGACAAGCAAAGCCATATCTAGCAAGTTGGCCACCACTGCTCCAGCGTCTTACTGAGAAAAAGCAACTCATATCCACAAAGTACCTAAACTGAAACACGTTATGAGCTATAAGGAACCCCTCTTCAGCTGGTGCACCAGACTTTGTAGATTGTTTTACCCCCCCCTCTCCCCGGGCCAGAGCTCCATTCTCCGGACAGACCTTCTCTGCACTGTGTGCCCCACTCTCTGCCAATCTCTGAGCTGGCCGACCCGGAGCCAAGCTGACAGCTGTGACTATACCCCGGGGGCACTCCGCAAACTTCATCCAGACTCTAGTAACACTTTGCAGGCCGCTGCCTGTCTGTTCTATTCCCCGTTGTCTCTGTACAGTGGAGTATCTATAAGGTGCATCTTCCCCACACGGGCAGTCACCATACAATGTGTATACATATGTATACCATCTATACAGACCGTTCTATATACCATGGGGGAGGGTCATTTCCACACAATTAGAGGACATGTCAATGTAATTCCAAACATAAGTTCACAAATCCTGCCATGAAGCTCCTTGTTCAGGCACTTCCTGTTATAGGGTGACAACGCTCTGCCCCCATCTCCCAATTGTGCTCCTGCGTAGTCACCCTAAAGCACGGCTTCCAATGGAGGCCACAAGTGGCTGTTTCAGCGCACATTACACAGACACGGTCCACTGTTGTCACCATCAGGAAACCCGCCCTGAGAAATGCCATGCAGCCATCACTGGAGTGCATGTGGAGGAGGAATTGATTCACCACCAGTGATCGTTTGGTGAAAGTCATATTCACTGCTTTATAAACATGCCTCTGGGGTATTAAAACGCAAAACAAAAATTCAGTTCATTGCAGTTTACCAATTATTTTGTTTCCTGTGAAAGAATACATTCTCAGCATCCTTTTAGAAGTGCAAACTTTAGCAGTGCAATCTGCTGATCAGTTGTTCCGATTTCAAACCAAGCAACTGATCATCAGATTGCGCAGTTAAAGCCCTAATAATCCCCCAAAAGTTTTGGGTGTCTCCGCGGAGGAGCAACAGAGACACTTTTGGACAGCGGGATTGCCAGTCTGGGTGGAGGGGTGTGTTAGCTGCACTAGCAGATTTAGACAGACTTGGCCCACAAATTAAATTAAATTAAAGCCAAACTCCAGCTAACATTTTTTAAGCAGTTACGCCAAGTTTTTATCTTTTCTTTTGGAATAAAGATTAACACAGGGCTTTTTTTTCCCTCATACAATAGGTGCAGGTACTCGCCCTTTTTAGTTACCCCTTGTCTCTGCCCCCTACCCACCCCAGAAGACCAAGAAAACCACCCCTTGGTTGCTCACCCTACCCAACTCCCAGTACTGCCCCTTTTAGAGAATACACAACACGAGCATCATTTGGAGATGCTAAGAATGAGTTAATGATAACATGTAGTACATTAAATAGTAAAATAACTTCCCTGCAGCCAGCAACAATACACCCCCCAGCAACAATAGATCCCAGCAACAATAGCCCCCCTACCCCCAGCAACAATACACCCCCCCAGCAACAATAGATCCCAACAATAGCCCCCCTACCCCCAGCAACAATACACCCCCCCAGCAACAATAGCCCCCCTACCCCCAGCAACAATACACCCCCCCCCCAGCAGCAAAAGATCCAAGCATCAATAGACCCTCTACCCCCAGCAACAGTACACCCCCCACCCCCCCAGCAACAAAAAATCCCAACAATAGCCCCCCTACCCCATCTACAATAGATCTTCCAGCAGCCTGCAACAATAGCCCCCCCTACCCCCAGCAACAGTAGATTTCCCAGCAACAATAGACCCCTCCCTCAACAGTAGATCCCTCCCAGCAACAGTTGCACCTCCTCCCCCAGCAGCCATAGGTCCCCTACCAGCAGCAGACCCCCTTTCCCTCAGCAGCCAATATCAATAGACCTTCCAGTACACCCCAGCACTTCTTACATGCAGGTCTGGGACAAGGGGTGGGCAGGAGGGGAGGCTGCCCTGGGCACTGTGGTATCATGTGAAGTAAAGGGGGGGGCACCACAAGGAGATGGGGAGGAGGGAATTTGTGTTGGAAGGGGGCATTTGGGGGGCGGTAAGTATTTTTCTAGGAGGGGAAATTAAGGGGGTGTGTGCTAGGAGGGAGGATTTGGGAGGAATTTGTGGTGGGAGGGGGGATTTGAGGTAGACGGTAGAGGATTTGTGCCATAGGGGGTGCATTTTTTTGGGGGGGGGCATTTGAGCTAGGGGGAATTTGGGGGGGCAAAGATTTGTGCTGAGAGGGGGGATTTCAGCAGGGGGGGGGGGGATTTGTACTGGGAGGAGGGGGAATTTATGCTTAGGGGGTAAGCATGCAGGTTAGTGCTCAATGTGTTTGTGGGGGGATTTTTGCTGGCATGCAATGCTCATACATCTTGGGGGGACGCAGTTTGGCATGTTCGCCCTGGGCTCTAGATGACTTTGTCCCGGCACATGCATTCAGTGCTAGAGGTGCCACAAAAAAAAACAGCCCTGGATTTACATAAATGAATAAAAGCTGACCATTGTAAGCACCCCTTTCAGTGGTGAATGGTTTGTCCCAATCCTCTACCTGCCACTTTGGCTGGACAGCCTGGTCTGTTAAAAGAAGTTGAAGACTAAGAGACTTACTGTCAGGATCACCAGGTGAAAATAAAGGGGGGAAAAAAGCCTAAAAATGAAAACTAATGCAGCCACCACATCTACAGTGCCTTGCAAAAGTATTCACCCCCCTTGGCATTTTTTGTGTTTTGTTGCCTCACAACCTGGAATTAACATGGATTGTTTGAGGATTTGCATCATTTAATTCATAGAACACGCCCACAACTTTGAAGATGTTTTTTTTTATTTTTTATTGTGAAGCAAACAACAAATAGGACAAAATACCAGAAAAAGTCAATGTGCAAAACTATTCGCCCAGCTAAAGTCAATACTTTGTAGAGCCACCTTTTGCGGCTATCACAGCTCCAAGTCACTTTGGATAAGTCTCTATGAGCTTGCCACATCTTACCACTGGGATTTTTGCCCATTCCTCATTTGCAAAACTGCCCCAGCTCCTTCAAGTTGGATGGTTTGCGCTTGTGAACAGCAATCTTTTAAGTCTGA
Organism: Lithobates clamitans; assembly: GCA_037952925.1. Lineage (NCBI taxonomy): Eukaryota > Metazoa > Chordata > Amphibia > Anura > Ranidae > Lithobates > Lithobates clamitans. The sequence goes on from JBBGZY010001525.1 coordinate 78,535, forward strand.
CCACAGATTTTCTATTGGATGGAGGTCTGGGCTTTGACTGGGCCATTCCAACACATTTACATGTTTCCCCTTAAACCACTCAAGTGTTGCTTTAGCAGTGTGTTTGGGGTCATTGTCCTGCTGGAAGGTGAACCTCCGTCCTAGCCTCAAATCACATACAGAGTTGTACAGGTTTTGCTCAAGAATATCCCTGTATTTAGCGCCGTCCATCTTTCCCTCAACTCTGACCAGTTTCTCAACTGCTGAAAAACATCCCCACTGCATGATGCTGCCACCACCATGTTTCACAGTGGGGATGGTGTTCTTTGGGTGATGTGATGTGTTGGGTTTGCGCCAGACATAGCGTTTTCTTTGATGGCCAAAAAGTTAAATTTTAGTCTCATCAGACCAGAGCACCTTCCTCCATACATTTTGGGCGTCTCCCACATGCCTTTTCACAAACTCAAAACGTGACATTTAGTAATGTCTTTCTTCTGACCACTCTGCCATAAAGCCCAACTCTATGGAGCGTACGGCTTATTGTCGTCCTATGTACAGATACTCCAGTCTCTGCTGTGGAACTCTGCAGCTCCTCCAGGGTTACCTTAGGTCTCTGTGCTCCTCTCTGATTAATGCCCTCCTTGCCCGCTCTGTGATTTTGGTATGCGGCCGTCTCTTGGCAGGTTTGCTGTTGTGCCATGTTCTTTCCATTTGGTTATGATAGATTTGATGGAGCTCCTAGGGATCATCAAAGATTTGGATATTTTTTTTATAACCTAACCCTGACTTGTACTTCTCAACAACATTGTCCCTTACTTGTTTGGAGAGTTCCTTGGTCTTCATGGCAGTGTTTGGTTAGTGGTGCCTCTTGCTTAGGTGTTGCAGCCTCTGGGGCCTTTCAAAAATGTGTGTGTATGTAATGACAGATCATGTGACACTTAGATTGCACACAGGTGGACATCATTTCACTAATTATGTGACTTCTGAAGGTAATTGGTTGCACCAGAGCTTTTTATGGCTGAATACATACCCAAATTACAATTATCAGTTTTTTATTACTGAAAAATAGTTTTATGTATATATTTTTCTAATTTTACTTCACCAACTTAGACTATTGTGTTCTGATCCATCACATATCATTCAGATTAAAAAAATATTGAACTAAAGGCTGTAATGTAACAAAATAGGTAAAAAGCCGGGGGGGGGGGGTGAATACTTTTGCAAGGCACTGTATGAGTTGATGAGCTGCAAATATATTACTTTTGTTTTTGAGTTTATAACGCTTTAAGTATCATCCGGTTATTATTCACATCTACTTTAATTAGGTTGCTGTATAGAAGTGGCTCCATCCATTATCTATATAAATCATTTCCCAGCAATGTCTGATTGTACGATCCACATCGGGACCAACGAGACGACTTCTCACTCCAACAGAGGCTCCTCCGTCAGACATTCCTGGATATATAAGTGTGGGGCTCATTCATCCATCACAAAGAGACCAGACAAGGAGGGGGAGGGGGGGGGGGGCTCGGAGGAAGACACAAGTGACAAGAATGGAAAGAGACACAACAATGGAGATTAAGGAGTCTACAGAGAGAGAATGGGGGGGGGGCAGGGACAACACAATGACAGGCAGGAGGAACCCGAGGGCCAGGGAACTCTTAAAGGAACTTAAAGTGAAAAAAGTTGCAAAAAAAAGTGTCAATCAAAACCGATACAATAAATCATAAAGACAGAAAACAAAGCCGTGAATGAAGGAGGCGGCACACGGCGGCCCCCCTGCCACACACAGACCATTTGTGAAGAAACCCCTTTAAATAACTTCTAGGTCTGAGGGAACCCCCTTCTAGTAATTATTATATCTACAGCTCAGGGGACATTAGCAGGAATTAGGGATAGAAGAATAAATAAAAGAATAAGGAATGTGGTATACTTCGTGTATTTGTGGCTTGCTCTAAATGAGGGAACTCCTCATAATGGGCACAGCGGGTGTACAGACCCAGGAACTCAGCACAGGGATGGTGGGAACCCCTCATAATGGGCACAGCGGGTGTACAGACCCGGGAACTCAGCACAGGGATGGTGGGAACCCCTCATAATGGGCACAGCGGGTGTACAGACCCGGGAACTCAGCACAGGGATGGTGGGAACCCCTCATAATGGGCACAGCGGGTGTACAGACCCGGGAACTCAGCACAGGGATGGTGGGAACCCCTCATAATGGGCACAGCAGGTGTACAGACCTGGGAACTCAGCACAGGGATGGTGGGAACCCCTCATAATGGGCACAGCGGGTGTACAGACCTGGGAACTCAGCACAGGGATGGTGGGAACCCCTCATAATGGGCACAGCAGGTGTACAGACCTGGGAACTCAGCACAGGGATGGTGGGAACCCCTCATAATGGGCACAGCGGGTGTACAGACCCGGGAACTCAGCACAGGGATGGCAGGAACCCCTCATAATGGGCACATCAGGTGTACAGACCCGGGAACTCAGCACAGGGATGGTGGGAACCCCTCATAATGGGCACATCAGGTGTACAGACCCAGGAACTCAGCACAGGGATGGTGTGAACCCCTCATAATGGGCACAGCGGGTGTACAGACCCAGGAACTCAGCACAGGGATGGTGGGAACCTCTCATAATGGGCACAGAAGGTGTACAGACCCAGGAACTCAGCACAGGGATGGTGGGCACCCCTCATAATGGGCACAGCAGGTGTACAGACCCGGGAACTCAGCACAGGGATGGTGGGAACCCCTCATAATGGGCACAGCAGGTGTACAGACCCGGGAACTCAGCACAGGGATGATGGGAACTCCTCATAATGGGCACAGCAGGTGTACAGATCCTTGAACTCGTTCACCACCAGTATCATGTGATATAGTTTCTAGTCATTGCTGGTAATATATAAATAGATAAATATGGAAGTAATAATTTTACGTCTCTGTTTGGGGGGGGTTTTCCTATGTTGGGAAATCGCGGTCTTTGGACTGTCTGGGATGTTTTCCGCTTTAATCTTCTCCTCTAATAAAAGACATCAGTGTCGGCGCTGCACTTCAATGGGGCGCCCACAGAGGTGGCAGGTGCGTGCGTTGGTAGCGACATGAAAGGCAGATGGGGGTGGGGGGGGTGACATCTGTATCCTCTCCTCACTGGGTGGAACCGGACATTAGGGGGATATGGAGTGTCCCTCCGATGTCACACATCATTCACAGCACATTGAGCCCATTGTCACCTCGGTGACCCGCAGCAATGAGCGCTGACCCCGCTCACCATCCGCGCTCAGGGAGGATGGAGATGGCCATGAACACATTAAGGTGACACTAATACCCATCAGGCCTGGCAGGTAGAGCCCCCCCATGACACCCCATCCCCCATTGATCTCACAGTCTTATTTTTCAGCCTTTTCTGCTGTTTTTCCTGCACTCCATGCCCTGGCCGCCTCCAGCTGTATCGCACATGCCTGGCCCTCCCCCAGCTCCACACAAATAACATTCCTTCCATGCCTGCCATTTTCCAGCCTCTTCTTCTTCTTCAAGTGGAGAAGTCAGATTCCTGCAGCCAACAAGTGCAGCAGGCAGAGAAAAGAACAGCCAGGGGCCCCGCTCTGCGTCCCTGGGGGCCCTTCACCGCTCGGGCCAGCTGGAAATCTCACTGAGACTTTACAGCAGAAGTCACAGAACTCACCTCCTTCCCTCGCCATGAGAAAACCTGACACCCTCACAAACTAAGCCCCCACCCACTTTTTATAGGTTTGGCATCTTTTACCGCACTTTGCCGTATTTTCACTATTATAATTTATGTGTAGCCAAAAATTGTTGTTTCGTTTTGGATGGAGAACCTTTAAAAACCGAATTAGGTTATTTTTGCTGTCTGTACCCTGCAAAAAGATTTCCCTTCACTTCCTTGTCCTTGGGACACAACAGGAAGTCTCTATAAAATGACCTAACTTCTCTTCTTAGACAGCTGTCACCAGAACAGGAAGTGAGGGGAAATCTTTACAAAATGATGTAACTTCTCACTTCCTTTCTTGGTGATAACTGTCTAAAAGAGGAAGTATGCGATATGGTGCTAGTAGGGAATAGTCTGTTACGCTGCAGGACTTCACGGCAGAATAGCAAAGGGAGAGGAAATCGCTACAAAATGACCTAACTTCCCTTCTTAGACAATTGTCAACAGAACAGGAAGTGAGAGGAAATCTCTACAAAGTGGCGTGACTTCCCCTGACTTCCTGTTCTAGTGACAACTGTCTAAGAGGGGGAAGTATGTATTATAGTGCTAATAGTGAATAGTCTGACGGGTTCTCACCGAAAGAGAAAGCGAGAGGAAATCACTACAAATTGGCGTAACTTCCCTTCAGCAGAACAGGAAGGGAGAGAAAATCTCTACAAAGTGACGTGACTTCCCTTCTTAGACAGATTTCACTAGAACAGAACAGTCACTAGAACAGGAAGGGAGAGGAAATCACTACAAATTGGCGTAACTTCCCTTCAGCAGAACAGGAAGGGAGAGGAAATCTCTACAAAGTGACGTAACTTCCCTTCACCAGAATAGGAAGTGAGAGAAAATCTCTACAAAGTGGCGTAACTTCCCTTCATCAGAACAGGAAGTGAGAGGAAATCTTTAAAGTTGTCACTAGAACAGGAAGGGAGATGAAATCTCTACAATGTGACGTACTGTTCCCCCTTGGACACTTGTCAGCAAAACAAGAAGTGAGAGGAAACCTTTACTAAATGACGTAACTTCCCCACACTTCCTGTTCTGGTGACAGCTGTCTAAAAGGGGAAGTATATAATATAGTGCTAGTAGTGAATAGTCTGAGGGGTTCTCACTGAAACAGGAAGTGAGAGGAAATCTCTATAAAGTGACGTAATTTCATTACTTAGACAGCTGTTACCAGAACAGGAAGTGAGAGGAAGTCTCTACAAGGTGACGTAACTTTCCATCTTCGACAGTTGTCACCAGAACAGGAAGTGAGACAAAATCTCTACAAAGTGACGTAACTTTCCCTATTGGCCCGCTGTCAGCAGAACAGGAAGTGAGAGGAAATTTTCTACAAAGCGATGTAACTTCCGCTCACTTCCTGTTCTGGTGACAACTGTCTAAGTCAGAGTTTGCGGCCTCAGCCCGTGGATTTATTCCCAGCCTAGCATTTCCACACCAGGGCGACCTGCGAGGCGACTTGTCAGCCTGACAAGTTTCACTCCATGCAGTACTATGGAACCGTTCTAATAGGAACGACTGAAGTCGCTCCAACTTAGAAAAAGGTTCTTGTACTACTTGGGGGGGCGACTTTGGAGCGGTTTGCATTGACTTCTATACAGAAGTCGTTTTGCAAGCCGCGATGAAGTCGCGCTGTATGGGGCGGCTTCAGAGTCGCGCGACTTTGAAGCCGCCCCTGTGTGAACCATTGATAGGCATTTTTTTTTACCACATCCAAAATTTGCAGGTTTTCACAATTCGCTGGTGCTCAAAGAACATAACCCCCGCGAATTTCGGGGGTTGACTGTATAGTGCTAGTAGTGAGTAGTCCATTACATTGGAGGGGCTTTCACCAGAACAGGAAGTGAGAGGAAATCTCTAAAAGTGATGTTACGTCACTTTGTAAAGATTTCCTCTCACTTCCTGTTCCAATGAGTACCCCTCTATTGTAAGAGACTATTCACTTCCAGCACTATACTGTATACTCCCCATTCACTGCTGGCATAAGACAATATCTGGACCTGTCAGTGTTAGTTGGAGAAGCTCTGTGCATTCACATACAGCCTGGAGAAGGCTATACTGTCCCGTCACCCCATTGGATGGAGGGCTCCTCTGACCATGACTATGGAGCATTCACTTGTCCTTAACCAGAGTGAGTCAGTGCTTTGGCCCCGAGCTCTGGTGACGGTCAGCCGTTGGGGCAAGGTTCAGCTTTGTGACAGCTGTGGCTAAGGGCGTGCACCCAGGAAACAATGATGTCACACTGCATCACCTTGTAATGGCCGTAATAGAGCTCATTGTGCAGTTTCAGGGTCATAGATGAGGCAATACTGGACACAGCCGGGCCCCTCCAGGAGCTCTAATGGGGCCCGGTTATACTGGGAGACCCCTGCAAGGTTAAGTAGTAACTAACTGCAGATTTATTAATAGCAGCTCAGGGTAGAATCCCGGCATCTGCTGAGCTGGGATGACTTGTGGGATCCTGACCCGGCCCATCTGAAGGGCTGAAGATCTGACGGTTGAAGAAGCTGGTGAGCAGATGTTGGCACCAGCAAGGCAGCTCGGGGGTGACACATTGCTGGAACCCCTCATAATGGGCACGGCATGTATGCAGACCCCGGAACTCAGCACGAGGATGGTGGAAACCCCTCATAATGGGCACAGCGGGTGTACAGACCCAGGAACTCAGCACAGGGATGGTGGGAACCCCTCATAATGGGCACAGCAGGTGCACAGACCCGGGAACTCAGCACAGGGATGGTGGGAACAACTCATAATGGGCACAGCAGGTGTACAGACCCCGGAACTCAGCACAGGGATGGTGGGAACCCCTCATAATGGGCACAGCGGGGGTACAGACCCAGGAACTCAGCACAGGGATGGTGGGAACCCCTCATAATGGGCACAGCAGGTGCACAGACCCGGGAACTCAGCACAGGGATGGTGGGAACTCCTCATAATGGGCACAGCAGGTGTACAGACCCCGGAACTCAGCACAGGGATGGTGGGAACCCCTCATAATGGGCACAGCAGGTGCACAGACCCGGGAACTCAGCACAGGGATGGTGGGAACAACTCATAATGGGCACAGCAGGTGTACAGACCCCGAAACTCAGCACAGGGATAGTGAGAACCCCTCATAATGGGCACTGCAGGTGTACAGACCCGGGAACTCAGCACAGGGATGGTGGGAACAACTCATAATGGGCACAGCGGGTGTACAGACCCCGAAACTCAGCACAGGGATGGTGGGAACCCCTCATAATGGGCACTGCAGGTGTACAGACCCGGGAACTCAGCACAGGGATGGGGGGGAACCCCTCATAATGGGCACAGCAGGTGTACAGACCTGAGAACTCAGCACAGGGATGGTGGGAACCCCTCATAATGGGCACAGCAGGTGTACAGACCTGGGAACTCAGCACAGGGATGGTGGGAACCCCTCATAATGGGCACAGCAGGTGTACAGACCCGGGAACTCAGCACAGGGATGGGGGGAACCCCTCATAATGGGCACAGCGGGTGTACAGACCCAGGAACTCAGCACAGGGATGGTGGGAACCCCTCATAATGGGCACAGCAGGTGTACAGACCTGGGAACTCAGCACAGGGATGGTGGGAACCCCTCATAATGGGCACAGCAGGTGTACAGACCCGGGAACTCAGCACAGGGATGGGGGGGAACCCCTCATAATGGGCACAGCGGGTGTACAGACCCAGGAACTCAGCACAGGGATGGTGGGAACCCCTCATAATGGGCACAGCAGGTGTACAGACCTGGGAACTCAGCACAGGGATGGTGGGAACCCCTCATAATGGGCACAGCAGGTGTACAGACCCGGGAACTCAGCACAGGGATGGTGGGAACCTCTCATAATGGGCACAGCAGGTGTACAGACCTAGGAACGTAGTAAAGGGATGGTGGGAACTCCTCATAATGGGCATGACAGGTGTACAGACCCAGAAACTTAGCACCGGGATGGTGGGAACCCCTCATATTGGGCACAGCAGATTGAAGAAATTTTCAGGTAGTTTAACTTTCTAGCAGTCAACAAAATCTAAAATCTCAGTTCTGAGTGGAGTGGCCCATAAACTATGCGCCTGTTTTGCTTTGCTCTGACGGTGCAGTAAGCTGCCAGTGTAGCACAGAGGGGGTTAAACTCGCTCCAAGTGTAGATGGCATTAGGGCCTCAGTGAAGGTCACTAGCAGACAGAGCCAGAGCTGGAGACCAAATAGCAGCCAGGGCCGCACATTCTTAACTCCTTGGCTGCAAAACCCAATAAGTGTACATTATACTGTATATATGTATACAGTGGGGGAAATAATTGTTTGAACCCCTGGAGATTTTGTACGTTTGCCCACTTATAGAGAAATGAAGGGTCTATAATTTTTATCATAGGTGTATTTTAAATGATAGAGACAGAATATTCAAAAACCACAAATCCAGAAAAAACACAATACAAATGTTATAAATGGAGATGCAGTTCAGGGAGTAAAATAAGTATTTGATCCCCTACCAACCAACAATAATTCTGCCCCCACAGACTGGCTACAGTAGAAGCTCATGTGGCACACAGATTAGTCCTGTCAATGTAAGAAGGTTCTCCTAATGACAACTCGTTATGTGTATAAAAGACACCTGTCCACAGAATCTCTTTCCTCCATTCAAACCTCATCATCATGGACAACACCAAAGAGCTGTCAGAGGACATCGGGGAGAAGATTGTAGACCTGCACAAGGCTGGAATGGGCTACGAGACCATCAGCAAGAAGCTTGGTGAGAAGGAGACACCTGTTGGAGCGATTATTGGCAAATGGAAGAATTACGAAATAACCATCAATCGTCCTCGGTCTGGAGCTCCATGTAAGATTTCTCCTCATGGGGTGAGGATGGTCATGAGAAAAGTGAGGGATCAGCCCAGAACTACATGAGAGGAGCTTGTGAATGATCTCAAGGCAGTTGGGACCAAAGTCACCAAACAAACCATTGGAAAACACAATACACCGCCATGGATTGAAATCCTGCAGTGCCCGCAAGTCCCCCTCCTCCAGAAGGCACATGTAGAGGAACGTCTGAAGTTTGCCAATGAACATCTAAATGATTCAGAGAAGGATTGGGAGGAAGTGCTGTGGTCAGATGAGACCAAAATTGAGCTCTTTGGTAATAACTTGACTCGCCGTGTTTGGAGGAAGAAAAATGCTGACTATGACCCCAAGAACACCATCCCTACAGTCACACATGGAGGTGGAAACATGAAGCTTTGGGACTGTTTCTCTGCTAAAGGTCCAGGCCGACTTTGCCGCATTGAGGGGCCAATGGACGGGGCCATCTATTGTAAAATCTTGGATGAGAACCTTCTTCCCTCAGCCAGAACACTGAAGATGGGTCATGGATGGGTCTTCCAGCATGACAATCACCCAAAACATAACGCTAAGGCAACAAATGAGTGGCTCAAGAAAAAGCACATTAAGGTCATGGAATGGCCTAGCCAGTCTCCAGACCTTAATCCTATAGAAAATGTATGGAGGGAGCTGAAACTTCGAGTTGCCAAATGACAGCGAAGAAACCTTAAGGATTTAGAGAAGATCTGTAAGAAGAGTGGACCAAAATCCCTCCTGAGATGTGTGGAAACCTGATCACCAACTACAAGAAACGTCTGACCTCTGTGCTTGCCACCAACTACTAAGTCATGTTTTGCTTGGGGATCAAATAGTTATTTTACTCACTAAACTCCATTTATAACATTTGTATCATGTGTTGTTTTTTTTGGGTTGATATTCTGTCTCTATCATACAAAATTCACCGATAATAAAAATTATAGACCCTTCATTTCTTTGTAAGTGGGCAAACTTGCACAATCTGCAGGGGATCAATTCCCCCCCCCCCCACTGTATACATATATGTTTTATATCTGCATGCTGGGAGTTGTAGTGCCACAGTAGTCAGTTTAGGGGTGTGTTGTCACCGGCTCTCCTAATAGCCAGTGAGTGTCATTTGGTCCCGGCTCAGGTGATTGTCACATGTCCCTTTGATTGCCAGGACGCCCTTCATTTCTGAGATCGGACATTCCCTCCCACGGCTGCGCCGTCCACATCCACCTGCCCGATTCTCCGTCACCTGACCCATCCGGGAAGAGAAATACTATAAGAGGCCGATATCAGGGTTTCGCCGCGTTCTCTTGTTTTATGGGAAATATTTCTCCGATTTACCTTTTTTTTATCCTAAACATGGCAATTTTTTTTTCCTTGCCTCTTTTTCGGGAGTCTTCATTTAACGTCTCTTCAGCTTAGAAACATCTAAAAATTGTAGGGGATCCGGACAATATTTAGGATGTACTAATGAAGGTAAAGGGCTGGGAAGGGGTTAACCTCTAGGACCATCACGGGGTTAAATGTGTTCCAAATTATGTGTAAAGTGTGCTACTTTTTTTTTTACTAAAGATCTCTTTGTTTCTTATCCCTTTCTTATTTCTTATGCTTTACAGAGATAAGAAACAGAGAGATCGCTTCTTCTGTACAGAGCCCTGTGTTGATTGTCAACACAGCAGGGCCGGGACAAGGCGTGGGCAGGAGGGGAAGCTGCCTTGGGCACAGCGGAGCAAGGAGGCAGAGAATGCACACAGGGCAGTAAACCCATTCTACAGCATGCATTAACAGTAGAGCGGGGGGGTTTCCATTCCCACATCCTTGCCCAGGGCGCTAGATGAACTAGCAGATCAGCAGGTCCCAGCCACGAATCATTGGCCCTACTGGCTGACAGACATCCGCTGTGTACCAGAAGCAGGCAGCGACGTGCCAATTGTAGCCTCAGTTTCCTGTTCTTAGCTGACAGGAGTGGCACCCGGTGTGGTCTTCTGATGCTGTAGCCCATCTGCTTCAAGGCTGGATGTGTTGTGTGTTCAAAGATGGTATTCTGCATACCTTGAATGTAACGAGGGGTTATTTGAGTTACTGTTGTCTTTCTATCATCTGGAACCAGTCTGCCCATTCTCCTCTGACCTCAACAAGGCATTTTCCTCCACACAACTGCCGCTCACTGGATATTTTCTCTTTTTTCCCACCATTCTCTGTAATCCTGAGAGATGGTTGTGTGTGAAAATCCCAGAAATACTCAGACCGGCCCGTCTGCCACCAACAACCAACCTTGCTGCGTTCAAAGTCACTTCAATCCCCTTTCATCCCCCATTCTAATGCTCGGTTTGAACGTCAGCAAGTCGCCTTCAACGCGTCTAGATGCATTGAGTTGCTGCCATGTGATTGGCTGATTAACAATTTGTGTCAACGAGCAATTGACCAGGTGTTCCTAATAAAGTGGCCAGTGAGTGTATATATACATTGCTACTTTATGGTTTCCAGTCTCAGAATGACAATAGAGAGCCGGTAGGACGAGCTGAGCACATGATCAATAACAACCAATGACAGTGTCCATATAATTGGGAAGCCCAGGAAGCCCCCCCCCGCATTATTTTTCTGGGTCATGATCATGGCAAGAAATACATGGCTAAAGTTTTGTTTTTTTGTTTTGTTTTTTTTAACTATTTTGTTTCAGTTTTCGTTTGATAATGAAACACAATTAAGAGATATTAATTAACATTTACCACCAAATGAAAGCCCTTTTTGTCCTGAAAAAAAAAAAAAAACGTGGAGTAATTTGCCCGGATACACCAAATAGTTGTGATATCTACAGTTTTACCAACACTTGTCAAATCTGCAAAGCTTTTTGGGGCGTTGAGGTTTGTTTAGCCTTCTGTCATTAAGAAGTGCTCACCTTTTGTAAACAAAGCCATGTGATTCCCATGTCACCGTGTTGATAAACAAAGTCATGTCACTGGCAGCTGACACTCCATTCGGGAGGAAATGATAGCTAAAATATTATTGTTACTATTATTATTATTAATATTTGTATTATTATTATTGATATTTGTATTATTTGTAGACATAATGAGTTTAACTGTTTTATAAACATTCAAAGAAATACAAAGTTTCTTCTCACGCGTTTGATTTTACTTGAATGAAAGATTCATCTCATAATATCTGTAAGTCGTGTTCCCGGCCAATGAGGGGCCATTTTTAGATAAGAGAATAGAAAAGAGGATCTTCTGTAACCCACAAGAGACAATAATGCCCATTGTAGTACAGGAAACTTCCATCTTTAAGTTCTATCTATAGGATAAGCCTATAATATGAAGGTTGTTACCTACACAGAGGATATAAAAAGTCTACACACCCCTGTTTAGTAAAATGTCAGGTTTCTGTGATGTAAAAGAAAGAGACAAAGATAAATCATTTCAGAACTTTTTACACCTTTAACCCCTTCAATATCGGGAACTTACACCCCCCCTTCCTGCCCCAGGCCATTTTTCAGCTTTTAGCGTTGTCACACTTTGAATGACAATTGCGCGGTCATGCTACACTGTACCCATGTGACATTTTTATCACTTTCTTCACATAAATAGAGATTTCTTTTGGTGGTATTTAATCACTTCTGGGTTTTTTAGTTTTTCCTAAAAAAAAAAAAAAAAAGACTGAAAATTTTGAAAAAAAATAAAGGTTTTTCTTAGTTTCTGTCCAGATATAGTGAATGCAGGCTCCTGGGGGGACCAGGTATAGGGAATGCAGGCTCCTGGGGAGACCAGATATTGTGAATGCAGGCTCTTGGGGGGACCAGATATAGTGAATACAGGCTCCTGGGGGGACCAGGTATAGGGAATGCAGGCTCCTGGGGGGACCAGGTATAGGGAATGCAGGGTTCTGGGGAGAGCAGATACAGTGAATGCAGGCTCCTGGGGAGACCAGATATAGTGAATGCAGGCTCCTGGGGGACCAGATAGAATGAATGCAGGCTCCTGGGGAGACCAGATATAGTGAATGCAGGCTCTTGGGGGGACCAGATATAGTGAATGCAGGCTCCTGGGGGGACCAGGTATAGGGAATGCAGGCTCCTGGGGAGACCAGATATTGTGAATGCAGGCTCTTGGGGGGACCAGATATAGTGAATGCAGGCTCCTGGGGGGACCAGGTATAGGGAATGCAGGCTCCTGGGGGGACCAGGTATAGGGAATGCAGGGTTCTGGGGAGAGCAGATACAGTGAATGCAGGCTCCTGGGGAGACCAGATATAGTAAATGCAGGCTCCTGGGAGGACCAGATATAGTGAATGCAGGCTCCTGGGGGGACCAGATATAGTGAATGCAGGCTCCTGGGGAGACCAGATATAGTGAATGCAGGCTCCTGGGGAGACCAGATATAGTGACTGCAGGCTCCTGGGGGGACCAGATATAGTGAATGCAGGCTCCTGGGGGGACCAGATATAGTGAATGCAGGCTCCTGGGGGGACCAGATATAGTGAATATAAAGTCCTAAGGAGACCAGACATAGTGAATGCAGGCTCCTGGGGAGACCAGATATAGTGAATGCAGGCTCCTGGGGAGACCAGATATAGTGAATGCAGGCTCCTGGGGAGACCAGATATAGTGAATGCAGGCTCCTGGGGAGACCAGATATAGTGAATGCAGGCTCCTGGGGAGACCAGGTATAGGGAATGCAGGGTTCTGGGGAGAGCAGATACAGTGAATGCAGGCTCCTGGGGGGACCAGATATAGTGAATGCAGGCTCCTGGGGAGACCAGATATAGTGAATGCAGGCTCCTGGGGAGACCAGATATAGTGAATGCAGGCTCCTGGGGGGACCAGATATAGTGAATGCAGGCTCCTGGGGAGACCAGATATAGTGAATGCAGGCTCCTGGGGAGACCAGATATAGTGACTGCAGGCTCCTGGGGGGACCAGATATAGTGAATGCAGGCTCCTGGGGGGGACCAGACATAGTGAATGCAGGGTCCTGGGGAGACCATATATGGTGAATTCAGGCTCCTGGGTTTAGTAACACTTTAAACATTTTATTGGGAAATGTTTATTTTCTTGTGCTCAGTGTGTTAAAGCTAAGAAAAAGCTGAGGGTCTAAAGCTGCTATAACCCCCCCCTATTGGCTCCAATATATTTCACCATTTCCTGTTATGTTACTAAAATATCTGAGAAGTGAAAAATCCCCCAATCCCCCCCAGCAGCGGCGGTGGTTTATCTGCTTCTAGGAACACGTTGGGATGGTGGTTTGAAGTTCCCACATTGGGAGGAGAACGCTCGGTTCCCCTTCTGCCCAGAGATTCCCTTATCGCCTTGTCTGGGGGCCTCGCTGTGTTATGGTTTCATTTCTCTCCTCCGTCAGCGCCGTATCCTTGGCCTGACACGCCGGGCGCGCCGGTTACACATTAATAAAATTAACAGCCTGTAAAATGGTTTTCTTCCTTGAGTGACGCCAAATCCAGATCCAAGAGTCCTACTCATCCCCGGGGTTCCTTCTTCTCACCCCAACCGCTACGGCCGCATTCAGTCTGCGCCAAGCTCATAATGGTTTGTATCAATACACTGTTACCGGGGAACAAATTCAGCGCACCAATGGTGGGGGGTGGGGGGTGAAGGCCACCGATGGAAGCTTTCCAGCGCAGGAATCCCAATAACCCCCACATTACATGAAAACAAACCTGGCATGGGACTTAAAGGGGACCTGTCATGAGTCAAAATACCTGTGTGAAAAGCTTCAGCTGCCCCTGCCTCGTTCAATATAGTCCCAGGTTTGCAACGCGTCAGTAAAAATTGCAGCTTCCAGCAGAGGTCCATGAACTCCTTCATTCTTGCTTGTCAACGCGTTTCGCAATTTAACCACTTGCTTACTGGGCACTTAAACCCCCCTCCTGCCCAGACCAATTTTCAGCTTTCAGCGCTGACGCGCTTTGAATGACAATTGCGCGGTCATACAACACTGTACCCAAATGAAATTTTTATAATTTTTTTTCCACAAATAGAGATTTCTTTTGGTCTTATTTGATCACAGCTGGGATTTTAATTTTTTGCTAAACAAAACAAAAAAAGATGGAAAATTTTGAAAAAAAAAAAAATCATGTTTCATAGTTTGTTATAATTTTTCTCCTTCATTGATATGCGCTGATGAGGCGGCACTGATGGGCACGGATAGGCATGGTTAAGGCGGCACTGATAGGAACAGAAAAGGCGGCACTGATGGGCACAGATAAGGCGGCACTGATAGGCACAGATAAGGCGGCACTGATGGACACAGATAAGGCGGCAATGATGGGCACAGATAAGGCGGCACTGATGGGCACAGATAAGGTGGCACTGATGGGCACAGATAAGGCGGCACTGATGGGCACAGCTAAGGTGGCACTGATGTGCACAGATAAGGCGGCACTAATGGCCACTGATGGGCGCTGATGGGTGGCACGGATAGGTGGCACTGATGGGGGGCACTGATGGGCATTGGTAGATGACACTGATGGGCACTGATAGGTGGCACTGATGTGCAGCACTGTTGTTGTGGCACTGATTGTGGGCGCTGATGGGTGGCACTGTGGGCACTGATGGGTGGCACTGTGGGCACTGATGGGTGGCACTGATGGGTGGCATTGTGGGCACTGATGGGTGACGCTGGTGGGCATTGGTAGGCGGCACTGCTGCCTATTGCTAGGTGTCACTGGCAGGGGGCACAGATGATCGCCGTGATCGGGACTGATGTCCCTCTCACGGCCGCCGGTGGTCTGCTTTTTTTTCCCTCCTCACGCTGTCAGCGCGAGGAGAAAAAATAGCCGATTACCGGCTCTGTTTACATCACATGATCAGCTGTCATTGGCTGACAGCTGATCATGTGGTAAGGGGTCGGGACCGACCCCTTACTCCGATCTGTGATCAGGCGAGTCTCAGACTCGCTGATCACTGAGCGCGCTGCGCGTGCACGGGACGACGTCAATAGACATTGTCCCGGCAATGTAGGTCCGTGCTGTTGCCGTCATTCAGCAATAGCGCGGATCTGAAGAGGTTAATAACTTCCTCGGGACATACCTGGAAGCTGATCCCTGGCAGGATTGATTTGACTCATATTGCATTTTGTGTGGTGTCACGCAATATCTGGTTTCAAGGCCTATCAGCACCTACCCAGTATGTCCTGAGGAAGCTATTCAATAGCGAAACACGTTGACAAGCAAGCATGGAGGAGTTTATGGACCGAACCTTCTGAGAGATATATATATACACATACTATTTTCGTATCTATCACAGACATTTCATTTACTCTCACCACTGGACAATGAGGTCCCTGTACTCCAATGGCCTCCACACTCACCACATCTCATCCAATAGAGCACCTTTGGGATGTGGTGGAACGGGAGATTGGCATCATGGATGTGCTGCCGACAAATCTGCAGCAACTGTGTGATGTTATCATGTCACTATGGAGCAAAATCTCTGAGGAACGTTTCCAACACCTTGTTGTATCTATGCCACCAAGAATGAAGGCCAAAGGGGGTCCAACCCGGGACAAGCAAGGTGTACCTAATAAAGTGGCCGGTGGGTGTATCTGTCTGTGTATGGGCAGCACATTTATCTAAGGCCGTCTGTAGACATCATGCAGGAAACTCAATTTTGTTTTGAGGTTTTATTTTAGGAAAATCATCTGTAGTAACAGAATCATAACCAGAGCGCAACATCTCCAGATCTGTACAATCAGAGCGTTCCATCGCATGATATCTAATCTGCCATCTCTTAAGAAACAATCGCAGACAATAAACACCCAGATCTCCTGTATGGTGCAAACGTTCTATTCTCTTGGCAGATAATTATTCAGTCGCTTCTAAATAACTGAGCAGGAAATGTTTTTATACCAAACCATGATAATTACAGGAAGGTGATTAATATTTTGTGTATGATGACCAATCACAGCCCATATAACCATCACACACGTGACGCATGTCAGCACCAGGAGTCTCACTTCTACAGCTCACAATTCCAGATTCCTGACTGCTCATGCAGTTTGCATATTGCCCAAGATTCAAATATGGGTTTAGAATATTATCCAAGAATAATAATAATAATAATATACTTTTCCACTATACTACATAAAGCCTGTATGATAATGATAAATAATATATCAACCAGTCTAATAAAATGCCCACTATACTATAGAACCCCTGAACAACAACAACAACAACAACAAATAAATCCTGAATAATAATAATAATGATAATAATGTTCCCACTATACTATAGAAACCCTGTATACTTATAATAATAATTAATAATAAAAAATAAACCCCGTATAATAGTAATATAATTTTCCACTATACTACATAAAGCCTGTATCATAATAATAAATAATATATAAACCAGTCTAATAAAATTCCCACTATACTATTGTTAGATGTGACTTTTAAATTTTTTTTATCCCTAACCCTATCACTATAGAACCTCTGAACAACAAGAACAACAACATATAAATCCTGAATAATAATAATAATAATAATAATAATAATAATAATAATAATGTTCCCACTATACTATAGCAAGCCTGTATACATATAATAATAATAATAATAATAATAATAATAAATAAACCCTGTATACATATAATAATAATAATAAATAAACCCTGTATAATAACAATATAATTGTCCACTATACTACATAATGCCTGTATAATAATAATAAAAAATATAAAATATCTAATAAAATTCCCACTATATTATAGAACCCCTGAACAGCAACAACAACAACAACAACATATAAATCCTTAATAATAATAATAATAATAATAATAATAATAATAATAATAATAATAATAATAATAATAATATTCCCACTATGCTATATGGTCATTATAGAGAACATTGTCAAAATAAATAATATATTAACAAATAGAATCACAAATCACATTCAGACAATCCCTAAAACCTCCAATATTGAGATGGAAAGACATCTCATGCAATGTGCATATTACCCAAAATTTGAATCTGGATTTACATTACCCAATATTAGCCACACACTTAGAATATTTTCCAGGAATAATAATAAAAAATATAAAACCTTGAATAATAATAATAATAATAATAATATTATTATATAAACCCTGTACAATAATAAATAAATAATTTCCCACTATACTACATAAAGCCTGTATAATAATAATAATAATAATAATAATAATAATAATAATAATATTAAATAATATATAAACCAGGGTAATAAAATTCCCACTATACTATAGAAATCCTGAACAACCACAACATATAAATCCTGTATTATAACAATACTAATACTACTACTAATAATAATAATATTCCCACTATGCTATATGGTCATTATAGAGAACATCGTGAAAATAAATAATATATTAACAAATAGAATCACAAATCACATTCAGACAATCCCTAAAACCTCCAATATTGAGATGGAAAGAGCGCTCACGCAATTAGCATATTACCCAAAATTCGAATCTGGATTTAGATTACCCAATATTAGCCATACACTTAGAATATTAACCAAGAAGTTAGAAATCCGTCTCCGATATTCAAACGAAGCACAAAGGGCAGCCAAATACAAAGTTCCAAATACATGATTCAAATGAACCAATCACAGATTATAGCCATCAATATATAATATATACTATACGGGGTGCTGTGATCATTGCTGTCACCCCGGTGGTGATATATACTGCACATGTATACTGCACACATATACTGCACACATATATACTGCACACATATATACTGCACATATATATATACTGCACACATATACTGCACACATATATACTGCACACATATACTGCACATATATACTGCACATATATATATACTGCACATGCCATCCCCCTAACTGTGAATACTGATGGCTGTGAGACTGTTTCCAGCATATTAGAGCCCTCAGTTGCTCTTCTCCTTCTGATACAAACTGATACAACGTCTGAATGTTTTTCTCCCTCTGGACTGCACAGAGTTTGCTGATCACCTGGTTTGTGTTCTCAGGTTTCCTGACGTACCTGGAGCCGGTGTGATTGCCGGTGTGAGCGGAGAGGTCACATAGGAAGAGGAGCGGAGCCGCAGATCACACACAGGTATGAACGAGGCACGGAGGGACGCAGGTAAGTCAGGAAGGGAGGTGGGTGTGACTCTGACGCACTCTTCGTTCTGTCACGGCCAATTACACTGTAACCAGAGTCCAACGCACGGCGGTCAGCATTGCATTGTAGGATCTGTCTGACCTGTCGGTACCTGTCCGCCCTCGGGGAGGGACATCTGCTGCCTAACGACGGGGGCGGGTGTACAGTCTTCTCTGAATTTTCCTCAGGGGGGACGAATGGGGGGAATGAAGAATCCCAGACACTTAAAGCACGCAATGCAGAGCTGAGCTCCCAGCCTCACCTGTACCGTATAAACTCAGGTGTACGTCCAAGAGAGCCGCCGCCTCCCATTAATCATTACACCAATGTGTGACAACTCGCTGATCCTCACAGAGGAAGGACACACAGTACACAGGCTGATCCAACCTTCTACATTGAAGACCTGACCATACCTTCTACATTGAAGACCTGATCCAAACTTCTACATGGAAGGCCTGACCATACCTTCTACATTGAAGACCTGATCCAAACTTCTACATGGAAGGCCTGACCATACCTTCTACATTGAAGGCCTGATCCAAACTTCTACATGGAAGGCCTGACCATACCTTCTACATTAAAGACCTGATCCAAACTTCTACATGGAAGACCTGACCATACCTTCTACATTGAAGACCTGATCCAAACTTCTACATGGAAGGCCTGACCATACCTTCTACATTGAAGACCTGATCCAAACTTCTACATGGAAGGCCTGACCATACCTTCTACATTGAAGACCTGATCCAAACTTCTACATGGAAGGCCTGACCATACCTTCTACATTGAAGACCTGATCCAAACTTCTACATGGAAGGCCTGACCCAAACTTCTACAATCTACATGGAAGACCTAACCCAACCTTCTACATCAGGGATATGCAATTAGCGGACCTCCAGCTGTTGCAGAGCTACAAATCCCATGAGGCATAGCAAGACTCTAACAGCCACAAGCATGACACCCAGAGGCATGATGGGACTTGTAGTTTTGCAACAGCTGGAGGTCCGCTAATTGCAGATCCCTGTTCTTCATGGAAGACCTGACCCAACCTTCTACATGGAAGGCCTGACCCAACCTTCTACATGGAATGCCTGACCCAACCTTCTACATGGAATGCCTGACCCAACCTTCTACATGGAAGGCCTGACCCAACCTTCTACATGGAAGGCCTGACCCAACCTTCTACATGGAAGGCCTGACCCAACCTTCTACATGGAAGGCCTGACCCAACCTTCTACATGGAAGACCTGACCCAACATTGTACTTGGACGGCCTAACCCAATCTTCTATATGGAAGGCCTAACCCAACCTTCTACATGGCAAGCTTGACCCAGCCGTCTATATGGAAGGGGTTATGTATTCTGTATGATGGCCCACACACCATACATGTGATTTGTGATTGCACAATCTCCACCAATAAGGGCCTCCATGATTGGAGTCAGATTGAAAGGATTGTCCTTAGATGCAACAGTTTTACTAAATCGAGATCTCAAACTACAGTCATGGCCAAAAGTCTTTCACAAAGTCTGCTGCCTCAGTTTTTATGGTGACAATTTCGATATACTCCAGAATGTTATGAAAAGCGATCAGATGAATTGCAATTAATTGCAAAGTCCCTCTTTGCCATGAAACTGAACTTAATCCCATGAAAAAAAAAACCTTCCCACTGCATTTGTGAAGAAGGCTTCAAGGCGCCCAAGAAAGTCCAGCAAGTGCCAGGACCGTCTCCTACAGTTGGTTCAGCTGCGGGATCGGGGCACCACCAGTGCAGAGCTTGCTCAGGAATGGCAGCAGGCAGGTGTGAGGACATCGGCACACACAGTGAGGAGAAGACTTTTGGAGGATGGCCTGGTGTCAAGAAGGGCAGCAAAGAAGCCACTTCTCTCCAGGAAAAACGTCAGGGACAGACTGATGTTCTACAAAGGGGAAAATGGATTGGACTGCTGAGGGAAAGTCATTTTCTCTGAATGAATCCCCTTTCCGAATTGTTTGGGGCCTCCGGAAAAAAACCTTGTCCGGAGAAGAAAAGGTGAGCGCCACCATCAGTCCTGTGTCATGCCAACAGTAAAGCATCTTCAGACCATTCATGTGTGGGGGGCTTCTCAGCCAAGGGAGTGGGGGGCTCACTCACATTTCTGCCTAAGAACACAGCCATTAATAAAGAATGGTACAAAAACATCCTCCGAGAGCAACTTCTCCCAACCATCCAAGAACAGTTTGGTGAGGAACAATGCCTTTTCCAGCATGATGGAGCACCTTGTCATAAGGCAAAAGTGATAACTAAGTGGCTTGGGGAACAAAAAATTGAAATTTTGGGTCCATGGGCAGAAAACTCCCCAGACCTTAATCCCATTGAGAACTTTATTTATTTATTTCAGGTACTTATATAGCGCCGTCAATTTACGCAGCACTTTACATATACATTGTACATTCACATCAGTCCCTACCCTCAAGGAGCTTACAATCTAAGGTCCCCTAACTCACAATCATACATACTAGGGACAATTTAGACAGGATCCAATTAACCTACCAGCATGTCTTTGGAGTGTGGGAGGAAACCGGAGTACCCGGAGGAAACCCACGCAGGCACAGGGAGAACATGCAAACTCCTGGCAGGTAGTGTTGTGGTTGGGATTCGAACCAGCGACCCTTGTTACTGCTAGGCGAGAGTGCTACCACCACACCACTGTGCCGCCCATTGTGGTCAATCTTCAAGAGGCGGGTGAACAAACCCTCCCCCCCACACACACACAAACACAAAACATTGATTATGCAAGAATGGCCTGCTAATCAGTCAGGAGGTGGCCCAGAAGTTGATGGACATCATCATGCCAGGGAGAATTGCCGAGGTCTTGAAAAAGAAGAATCAACACTGCAAAAAATGACTCTTTGCATAAACCTAATGTAATTGTCAATAAAAGCCTTTGACACTTATGGAATGCATCACATCAGAGACTTCCATCATATGAGAGTCCCCTCTTCACATCACAGTTTCCTCTTCACATCAGAGTCCCCCCTTAAGATCAGATAGACACCCCCATTAATATTGGAGGCCCCCTTCACATCAGAGACCCACTCCTCCCATCAGAGACCCCCATCACATCAGAGACCCTCCTTCATATTAGAGACCCCCCCCCCCTTAACATCAGAGTCCCCCATCACATCAGAGACCCCTTATCACATCAGAGACCTCCATCATATCAGAGTCCGCTCTCCACATCACAGTCTTCTCTTCACATCAGAGTGCCCCCTACACATCAGAGCCCCTCGCTTCACATCAGAGTTCCCCCATCACATCAGAGGCCCCCCTCCTCACATCAGAGACCCCCCATCACATCAGAACGCCTCCCTTTACGTCAGAGCCCCCTTTCACATCAGAGGTCCCCCATCACATTAGAGTCCACCCTTCACACCACAGGCCCCCTTTATATCAGAGGTTTGCCATCACATCAGAGCCTTCCCTTCACATCAGCCCCCCCCCCCCCATTACATCAGGGGCCCCATCACATTAGAGACCCCCCCTTAACATTAGAGTCCCCATCACATCAGAGGCCCCATCCTCCCATCAGACCTCCCCCTTAACATCAGAGTCCCCATCACATTAGAGACCTCCTTTACATCAGAGGCTCCCTATCACATCAGAGTCCCCTCTTCACATCAGAGTCTGCCCTTTAGATCAGAGACCCCTCCTTAACATCAGAGTCCCCCCATCACATCAGAGACCCTCCTTCACATCAGATCCCCCCCCCCTAATCACATCAGATTCCTCCATCACATCAGGGGTCCTCCATCACATCAGGGGTCCTCCATCACATCAGAGTCCCCTTTTCAAATCAGAGCCCCCCCCCATCACATCAGAGCTCCCTCTTCCCATCAGATGCCCCCCCCCCCCCATTACATCAGAGGCTCCTCTTCACATTAGACACCCTGCCCATCACATAAGTGACCCTCCTTCACATCAAGGACCCCTCCCCATCACATCAGAGTCCCCCATCACTTTAGAGGGCCCCCCTTTTTACATCAGAGTTCAATTTAGAGGTCCGCCTGCACCATGGCATCTCATAAAGCTGATCCCAGGCAGACTGGGTCCCATGCTTGCGGCACCTCAGGGGAACCTGGTTGAGGAACTTCTCTAATGTGATAACTGTTAGTAAGCAGTTAAATCTCAAAGCAGCAAAGATATTTAATATGCAGTGTAGCCCTGGGATAAAGCAGATTGTACAAACATAGAGTAACATGTATGCAAAGCTCAACACGGAGAGATCTGTCATCCCTCTAGGTGGAAATCAGAAACGCCAATATATCAAAGCAGATCTGTAAAACCATGTCCCAGTGTTGTAGAGCAGAAGAAACTAAAGCAGAAACTCCTTTTACTTTTTAGGATGATAGCAGAGTCATTAGCAGTAGAAAATCAGCAGCTATAGGCTAAATGAATGCAAATAATAAAAGGGTCCAGATTGCTGCCCTTCCTGCCAGTGAAATGGTTCTTATGATTTCTCTTACAGCCCGCTGGCTGCTGCTGGTGAAATTGTGCACAGAGGTCACCCACTCCAGGTCCATATGCTGATGAATGAACTACCAGCCAGTCCTTGGGGTAGGAGTGGGGTGGCATCAGACAGCTGGGCGGGGGGGCAGGAAGAAAAATCTCAGTTTTGGGAGAATATAATAAAATCAGCAAATGCGAGGAAAGAAAAATGAGAAGGAATGTAAAGAAGGAAAACATTACAGAATGGGGGCAGCCAGAGGTCTGAGGTCTGTTACTGTCATCACATGCTGAGGACACTAAGCGGCCATAACAGATCTTCAACCATTCCTCCCTGTCCCTCCACCGTTCCTCCCCATCCCTTCACTGTTCCTCTCCGTCCCTCCGTCATTCCTCACTGTCCCTCCCCGTCCCTCCACCATTCCTCCCCATCCCTCCACCATTCCTCACCGTCCCGCCACATCCCTCCACCATTCCTCCCCGTCCCTCCACTATTCTTTAACCATCCCTCCACCATTCTTCAACCCCACCCACCATTATTCAACCATCCCTTTATTATTCTCCCCATCCCTCCACCATTCCTTCCCGTCCCTCCACCATTCCTCCCCATCCCTCCACTATTCTTTAACCATCCCTCCACCATTCTTCAACCCCCCCCACCATTATTCAACCATCCCTTTACCATTCCCCCCATCCCTCCACCATTCCTCCGCATCCCTCCACCATTCCTCCCCATCCCTCTATCATTCCTCCCTGTCCCTTCACTATTGTTCAACCATCCCTCCACCATTGTTCAACAACCCCTCTACTATTCCTCCCCATCCCTCCACCATTCCTCCCCATCCCTCCATCATTTGTCCCCATCCCTCCACCATCCCTCTACCATTCCTCCCAATCCCTCCACTATTCCTCTGCATCCCTTCCACCATTCCTCCCCATATCTCCACCATTCTTCCCCATCCCTCCACCATTGTATAACCATCACTCAACCATTCCTCTTCATCCCTCCACCATTGTTCAACCATTCCTCTACCATTCCTCCATTATCCCTCCACCATTGATTGTTCAACCATCCCTCCACCATTGTTTAACCATCCTTCTACCATTCCTGCGCATCCCTTCCACCATTCCTCCCTGTCCCTCCACCATTCCCCCTTATGCCTCCACCATTGTTTAACCATTCCTCCCCATCCTTCTACCATTCCCTCCCATCCTTCCACCATTGTTCAACCATCCTTCTACCATTCCTTCCCATGCCTCCACCATTGTTCATCCATCCCTCTACCATTCCTTCCCATCCCCCCCCATTGTTTAACCATTCTTTCCCATCCCTCCACCATTTTTCAACCATCCCTCTACCATTCCTTCCCATCCCCCCCCATTGTTTAACCATTCCTTCCCATCCCTCCACCATTTTTCAACCATCCCTCTACCATTCCTTCCCATCCCTCCACCATTGTTCAACCATCCCTCTACCATTCCTTCCCAACCCCCCCCCCCCCATTGTTTAACCATTCCTTCCCATCCCTCCACCATTTCTTCCCATCCCTCCACCATTGTTCAACCATCCCTCTACCATTCCTTCCCATTCCCCCCCCCCCCCCCATTGTTTAACCATTACTTCCCATCCCTCCACCATTGTTCAACCATCCCTCCACCATTCCTTCCCATCCCTCCACCATTGTTCAACCATACCTCTACCATTCCTTCCATCCCTCTAACATTCCTCCCCATCCCTCCACCATGTTCATCCATCATTCTAACATTTCTCCCTTTCCTTCCACCATTCCACCCCATCTGTCCACCATTGTTCAACCATTCCTCCACTATTCCTCCCCATCCCTCCACCATTGGTCAACCATTCCTCCACTATTCCTCCCCATCCCTCCACCATTGTTCAACCATTCCTCCACTATTCCTCCCCATCCCTCCACCATTGTTCAACCATCCCTCTACTATACCTTCCCATCCCTCCACCATTGTTCAATCATGCCTCTACCATTCCTTCACCATTCCTCCACCATTCCTTGCCATCCCTCCACTATTGTTCAACCATCCCTTTACTACTACTCCCCATCCCTTCACCATTGTTCCACCATCGCTTCCCATCCTGCAACATTCCCCTCACCATCCCTGCCTATATCTTCATCATCCACCCACCATTCCTTCCAATCTCTTTGCCATCCCTCTCCATTCCTGTGATATTCCTCCACTATCTCTCCCACTCCCTCCACTATTCATTTCACCTCCCTCTTCATCTATCCACCATCCTTCCCTATCCCTCCATTTTCTATCCACCATCCCTCCCCATCCCCATTATCCACCTTTTCTCCACCATTCTCCTCCATCCTTCCACCATCCCTCCCCATTCCTCCACCATCCGTCCGCATTTCCTCAACCATCGCTCCCAATTCCTCCACTTTCTCTCCACCCACCGTTTCCACACATCCACTGTCCTTCCACCATCCTTCTGCCATCCCTCCCCATTTGTCAACATCCCTCTACCACCTCTCTCCAATCCATCCACTATCCCTCCAACTCTCTTCCACACCCTTCTTCATCCCTTAACCATTCCTACACAAACCACTACTATACCTCCCCATCTTTCTCCATCCCTCCACATTTCCCGACTACAAGTACCAGCATACTGGTACTTGTAGTTCCTCTGTGTTCTCCGTCCATTTCTCTATTTTCTCTCTCTCTCTCTCTCTCCCTCTCTGTCTTACATGCTGGGTATTGTAGTTCCTCTGTGTTCACCACCCATTTATACAATTCTCACTCTCTGTCTCTCTCCCTCTCTCTCTGAAATGCTGGTACTTGTAGTTCCTCTGTTATCTCTGCTAATTTCTCAGATTCTTTCTTGCTGTCCTCTTCCCCCTCTCTCTGACGTGCTGGGAGTTGTAGCTCCTCTGTGCTCTCTGTCCCTTTCTCTCTCTCCCCCTTTCTCTCTCTTTCTCTCTCTCTCCCCCTCTCTCTCTGTTTTCCTCCTCTGCTAGTCCTCTGGGGATATAGGAAGTTTTGACACATACTGAAAAGCCATCACTTAGTGCGTCCTGACCTCAGCGTGCAGGTATGTGTGCGCCCTGCAGAGCATCTCCCCTGTAACCCCTTCCTGCATGTACGCGTGTTGCTCACATGCCATGTGTACAGCGCCGATGCCAACCTCCGCCCCCCCTGACACAGCTGGCAGCAGCCGCAGAGCTCGTGTCCGTTCATAGAGTGGAAATATGGATTTCTTATTAGACAGAGATGTGTTTTTCACTGCTGAGCACACAGGAGGTGGCAACCAGCTTCCGCCACATACACCGCGCAAATAAAATGAGCTTTCGGATGCCAACGCCTCCGTCGCCTGCAGTTTTGGTGCCAAGTGTTCCCCAGCACACTGAGCGTTGGCACAGATTGGAGAGACGATGACAAATACACAATATCCAGCTTAATGTCCTTCTCCACCCTATCAGGCGGGTACAAAGCAGTGCGGATGCCCTCCACAAAAGGGGGGGGTCAGCTACAAAGCCTGCAGCGCCCTTCAGTTGGCATTTCACTATCGGTCATGGCAGCACAATACGGAACAACCGGTGACACACAGTAGCCGCAATCCTCAGCTGTCTGCCAAGTTTCCATGATGCCCTGCGGGCATCACCTCTGCCAGCGATTAAAGCCGAACTCCAACCAAAAGGTTTTTCTTTAGTTCCGGATGAAGTGGAGGAGAGTTATGCCGTGTACACACGACCGGTTTTGCCGTCGGACTAAACTCCGACGGTTTCTCTGACGGAATTCCATTCAAGCGGTTTGCCTACACACGGTCAATCTAAAGTCCGACCAAAGTCCGACCGTCCAGAACGCGGTGACGTACAACACATATAATGGGGATAGAAAAAGGACGTTCAATAGCCAGTAGCCAGTAGCTTCCGTCTCGTACTTGCTTCAGAGCATGCATCATTTTTGGTCCGTCGGGACAGCATACAGACGAGCGGTTTTCCCGATAGGAACTGGTTCCAGTGGAGTTCCGGCAGAAAGATTTAGAACATGTTCTATTTCTATGTCCGTCTGAATTTTCGGGAAAAAAAAGGTCCGATGAGGCCCACACACGAGCGGATTATATGATGAAAAGACTCCGTCTGACTTTTTCTATCGGACATTCCGCTCGTGTGTACACAGCATTAAACATTTCAGGTTATTTTTCTTTTTATCTGTGACCCCGCTGCAGGAGTTTTCCTCCACTTCCTGTCTATGGGACACCCATACAAGAAATGAGGGAGGCGGTTGTCACCAAGGCAGGAAGTCACAGACAGAAATTAAACTGTTGTCAGAGATTCCAAAAGGCCAGTCATATATGGATCAAATTCAGCCGGGATCGGCTGAATTTTAAAGCCATGTATGGAGACAGTGGCACAGATCATCTTCTGTACAACCAGCCTGTCGGTTAAATGCTGCTTAATCAGAGCCCCTGGCTATAAATGACAGCACTGATCAGTGTATTCAGGCGGTGGGGAAGTCTCCCCACTGTCAGAACACAATAGCTCACTGAGAGGATTCCCCCATCCATATTAAATGTGTAGATGGGGGAATTGAGTCTTTGGTCTATGGGCTGCTTAACCACTCCTCCTTTCCTTCCCCTTCCTTTCCCTTTCCCTTCTTTTTTTTCTTTCCTTCCTTTCTTTTCATTCTTTCCTTTATTTTATTTCCTTTTCCTTCTTTTCTTTCTTTCCTTTCTTTTCTTTCCTTTCCCTTCTTTCCTTTCCTTTCTGGTCTTTCCTTTCTTTACTTTGCTTGTTTCCTTTCTTTTTTTTTCATTTCCCTTCCTTCCTTCCTTCCTTCCTTCCTTCCTTCCTTCCTTCCTTCCTTCCTTCCTTCCTTCCTTCCTTCCTTCCTTCCTTCCTTCCTTCCTTCCCTTTATTTTATTTCCTTTATTTTATTTTATTTCTTTCTTTCTATTTTTTCCTTTCCTTTTCTTTCCTTTATTTTATATCCTTTTCCTTCTTTTCTTTCTTTCCTTTATTTTATTTCCTTTTCCCTTCTTTTCTTCCCCTTCCCTTCTTTTCTTTACCTTCTAGTTTTCTTTCCTTCCTTTCTTTCTTTTATTCTCTTTATATGCTTTTTCTTCTTTCCTTTCTTTTCTTTCTTTCCTTTATTTTATTTCCTTTCCCTTTTTTTCTTTCTTTCCTTTATTTTATGTCATTTTCCCTTCTTTCCTTTCCTTTCCTTTCCTTTCCTTTCCTTTCCGGTCTTTCCTTTCTTTCCTTTATTTTGTTTTTTTTTTTTTTTCATTTCCCTTCCTTCCTTCCTTCCTTCCTTCCTTCCTTCCTTCCTTCCTTCCTTCCTTCCTTCCTTCCTTCCTTCCTTCCTTCCTTCCTTCCTTCCTTCCTTTCTCTCCTTTATTTTTTTCTTTCTTTCATTTTCCTTCTATTGTGTTCTTTCCTTTCTTTTTTTCTTTCTTTCCTTTCTTTCTTTCGCTTCCCTTCTTTTCTTTCCTTTCCTTTCTTTCTTTCCCTTCCTTTTCTTTCTTTCTCCCCATAAGCCCCCTTTCACCCCAGCGGACCGATTGGGTCCACCTGTTCCTTTTTTTTCCAGGCAGACCCAATCGGACCATTTTCCTTTCATGGGGAGGCTGATGTAAATGAACACGTGTCCGTTTACACCCGCCGGCATCCGATCCGATCCAGGCCACTAAAAACAGACAGATGGGGATCCATTCCCCATCCCCCATCCCCCTAGTGGATTGGATGACAGTTGGATGGAAATGGACGGACCGCCCAATAAAAAACAGCAGGCTGTGTCCGTGTCCGCTCTGCATCAGCAGAGGGAAGCAGACACGGACCTGTCATCCATCTGCTCAGCGGGGATCAGCGGATCTGCATGACGGAGTCCTCTCTGTGTGAAAGGGGCCTAAGAGAGATTTCCCATCACCTCCTGTCCTGGGAGGAAGTTTGGAGAAATCTTCCCAAAAGGGACACAGATGGAAATGTAAAATTCGATGGAGCCGGTACTCCGGGTTTGGCTGGAGTTTGGTTTTACCTAAAATGTTCACAAGTTCTGTGTTAGTCCTAGTCTTCTCACCTGTGTGTCACCCTGAATTGGGGTCACTATGTAGGTGAATTGGGGTCACTATGTAGGTGAATTGGGGTCACTATGTAGGTGAATTGGGGTCACTATGTAGGTGAATTGGGGTCACTATGTAGGTGAATTGGGGTCACTATGTAGGTGAATTGGGGTCACTATGTAGGTGAGTGAAGGACACACACTGGCTGTAGCCTTCCTGAGGACAGCAATGTTACCTGCCTGGAAAACGATGTCACAGGAGAGCGCCCCCACATGGGCCAGATATCAAATTACACTGTTCCTTGTTTTGTGTCCCAGGCCTGAGCCAATCAATATTCAGAGCTCATGAAAAACCAATCAGGGAACTGCTACTGATGTGCAATCTGCATGAATAAATCCTGAATATACAGCAACACTATCATTTTCCAGAAAAGCTCCTTCTTTTATCATCCCAAAGCTCCATTCAATGACTTTGCCTAGACTGAGATGATGTCATCAGTCTGCTGCAGGCAGGAGGAAGCATTTCCTCGGTCTCCCCTCCCCCCATGATCAGACTGTACATTGTAACTTTGTAAAAGGAGGAGGAAGCATTTCCTCAGTCTCCCCTCCCCCAGTGATCAGACTGTACATTGTAACTTTGTAAAAGGAGGAGGAAGCATTTCCTCAGTCTCCCCTCCCCCAGTGATCAGACTGTACATTGTAACTTTGTAGAAGGAGGAGGCATTTCCTCAGTCTTCCCTCCCCCAGTGATCAGACTGTACATTGTAACTTTGTAAAAGGAGGAGGAGGCATTTGCTCAGTCTCCCCTCCCCCAGTGATAAGACAGTACATTGTAACTTTGTAGAAGGAAGCATTTCCTCAGTCCCCCCTCCCCCAGTGATCAGACTGTACATCGTAACTTTGTAGAAGGAGGAGAAAGCATTTCCTCAGTCTCCCCCAGTGATCAGACAGTACATTGTAATATTGTAGCAAGTCACAAGGTGAAAGGCTTCAGCGGGGGGGCTGATCTGTGTCAGACATTTGTGACCACAGCCAACTGTTTCACAGGCACTAGGATTTGTCATCTCAGTTCAGAAAGTAGATGATGCCCAATGATCTAGAAAAATATGCTGCAGGCACAGGGAAGCATCTCCTCAGTCTCCTGTCCCCCACTGATTAGACTAAGCATTGTAGCTTTGTAGCAAGTCACAAGGTGGGGGGGGGGGTTGCAACAGGGGGCTGATCCGTGTCAGGCATTTGTGAACACAGCCCAAAACTGCCCAGGCAATGCGCGATTTGTCATCTCTAAGCCGGCATCTCTCCATTCAGGAAGTAGATGGTGACCCTGGATGATGTCTGAACAAAGATGGCTCCGTCCTTCTGAAGAGGAAAGCAGAGGAAGGCATTGTCGGGGACACACTGTGAGCTCTGTGAGATGTAATAAATACCTGGAAGGGTTACAGATATACCTGATGACAGGTCCTCTTCAAATGTTGACTGTTAGGAATGCATTTGTGTTTGTTTTGATCATTCCAATCCATAATCTGAAGGTCTGGGTGGCCTCCATTTCTCTTCTCTTTTTATGTCCCCTGATTGCAAGCTCCTGGGCTCAGCAGATCAGAAGGTTAAAGGCAGCAATTCGAACCCCCTCTGGCGGGCAGCGCCCCGGGGGGGCTTTCTGCTGCCTCCGTGCCGGACCAGTCCCTTCTTGTAGAGCAGGCCGCGGCGTAGGGTGAAAAGTGCATTCCTCCCCGTACCTGCGGGGCAAACATTCCGAGCCGCGGCGCTATCAATCAGCCGTGACAGCAGAGGGGACCCAACACGCCACACGCCGTACAATCGTCTGCCTAGACGTTTGCACACAGATCAGGCCCGGTTATGGAGTTCTATCAAGCGGATTAGAGGAGGAATAATGGACAGAAAATGTAACCGGTTCACCGCCGGGAGGTCAGTACCTGATCTCAGGAGAAAGTCACCAACCTCAGGATATCATTCGCAAATCCCTGACTTCTATAGAAGCACCGTTTATGAGCGGAGTGCCACCACAACTCTGAGAGGCTACAGACCTCTGATGGTGGTTGGAGGATCTGATGGCCAAGAGATCATTTCATAAACACAACCACAATTATCTGTCGGAAAAAAACACCTTTGTTAGCCAAGAGCTGGACCTGTGCTGGGAAGCCATTGGAGATCATCTCCCTTCTCCCAGGTCTCCAGCCATCTGCAGATCTCTTAAACTCCCACGGTGCCTCCAAGCTTCTATAGTTCCCCAACCTCCCATATTGGCCCTTCAAGCTTCCATAGTGCCCCACAACTTCCCATAGTGGCGCACAGTGCTCCCAGGCCCCCTGAGAACCCCCTTCCTCTATAGTGTCTCCCACCCTCCCATAGTGCCTCCAAGCCCCCTGAGAACCCTCACCCTTCATAGTGCCTCCCATCTTCTTACAGTGCCTCAAAGCTTCCACAGTGCGCCCCAACCTCCCATAGTGCACCCAAGCCCCCTGAGAACCCTTAACCTCCATTGTGCCTCCAAGCTTCTATAGTGCCCCCCCCCAACCTCCTATATTGGCCCTTCAAGCTTCCATAGTGCCCCACAACTTCCCATAGTGGCGCACAGTTCTCACAGACTTTCTAAGAACCTCCTTCCTCTATAGTGTCTCCCACCCTCCCATAGTGCCTCCAAGCCCCCTGAGAACCCTCACCCTTCATAGTGCCTCCCATCTTCTTACAGTGCCTCAAAGCTTCCACAGTGCGCCCCAACCTCCCATAGTGCACCCAAGCCCCCTGAGAACCCTTAACCTCCATTGTGCCTCCAAGCTTCTATAGTGACCCCCCCAACCTCCTATATTGGCCCTTCAAGCTTCCATAGTGCCCCACAACTTCCCATAGTGGCGCACAGTGCTCCCAGACCCCCTGAGAACCCCCTTCCTCTATAGTGTCTCCCACCCTCCCATAGTGCCTCCAAGCCCCCTGAGAACCCTCACCCTTCATAGTGCCTCCCATCTTCTTACAGTGCCTCAAAGCACTTCCACAGTGCGCCCCAACCTCCCATAGTGCACCCAAGCCCCCTGAGAACCCTTAACCTCCATTGTGCCTCCAAGCTTCTATAGTGACCCCCCCAACCTCCTATATTGGCCCTTCAAGCTTCCATAGTGCCCCACAACTTCCCATAGTGGCGCACAGTGCTCCCAGACCCCCTGAGAACCCCCTTCCTCTATAGTGTCTCCCACCCTCCCATAGTGCCTCCAAGCCCCCTGAGAACCCTCACCCTTCATAGTGCCTCCCATCTTCTTACAGTGCCTCAAAGCTTCCACAGTGCGCCCCAACCTCCCAAAGGTCACCCAAGCCCCCTGAGAACCCTTAACCTCCATTGTGCCTCCAAGCTTCTATAGTGCCCCCCCCCCCAACCTCCTATATTGGCCCTTCAAGCTTCCATAGTGCCCCACAACTTCCCATAGTGGCGCACAGTGCTCCCAGACTTTCTAAGAACCCCCTTCCTCTATAGTGTCTCCCACCCTCCCATAGTGCCTCCAAGCCCCCTGAGAACCCTCACCCTTCATAGTGCCTCCCATCTTCTTACAGTGCCTCAAAGCGCTTCCACAGTGCGCCCCAACCTCCCATAGTGCACCCAAGCCCCCTGAGAACCCTTAACCTCCATTGTGCCTCCAAGCTTCTATAGTGCCCCCCCAACCTCCTATATTGGCCCTTCAAGCTTCCATAGTGCCCCACAACTTCCCATAGTGGCGCACAGTGCTCCCAGACTTTCTAAGAACCCCCTTCCTCTATAGTGTCTCCCACCCTCCCATAGTGCCTCCAAGCCCCCTGAGAACCCTCACCCTCCATAGTGCCTCCCATCTTCTTACAGTGCCTCAAAGCGCTTCCACAGTGCGCCCCAACCTCCCATAGTGCCCCCAAGCCCCCTGAGAACCCTTAACCTCCATTGTGCCTCCAAGCTTCTATAGTGCCCCCCCCAACCTCCTATATTGGCCCTTCAAGCTTCCATAGTGCCCCACAACTTCCCATAGTGGCGCACAGTGCTCCCAGGCCCCCTGAGAACCCCCTTCCTCTCTATAGTGTCTCCCACCCTCCCATAGTGCCTCCAAGCCCCCTGAGAACCCTCACCCTTCATAGTGCCTCCCATCTTCTTACAGTGCCTCAAAGCTTCCACAGTGCGCCCCAACCTCCCATAGTGCCCCCAAGCCCCCTGAGAACCCTTAACCTCCATTGTGCCTCCAAGCTGCTATAGTGCCCCCCCCCAACCTCCTATATTGGCCCTTCAAGCTTCCATAGTGCCCCACAACTTCCCATAGTGGCGCACAGTGCTCCCAGACCCCCTGAGAACCCTCTTTCTCTATAGTGCCTCCCGCCCTCCCATAGTACCTCCCAGCCCCCTGAGAACCCACACCCTTTGTAGGGCCTCCCATCTTTTTACAGTGCCTCGAAGCTTCCATAGTGTCCCCAAGCCCCCTGAGAACCCTTAACCTCCATTGTGCCTCCAAGCTTCTATAGTGTCACCTAAACTCTCATAGTGGTCCACAGTGCCCCCTAGCCCCCTGAGAACCATCAACCTCCATAGTGCCTCCCAACTTCCCACAGTGCCTCCAAGCTTCCATAATGCCCCCCCCCAATCTCCCATAGTGGCCCCCAGAGCCCAAAGGCCCCCCAGAGCCCTCTTCACCCACAGTGTCTCCTACAGTGCCGCCCAGATTCGTTCAATGCCCCCTAGCCTACTGCAGAGCCTTCAACCCTCCATAGTGCCCCCAACCTCCAACAGTGCCCCACAGTGCCCCCCAGCTTGCCTCAGTGCCTCCTGGCCTGCTGCAGGGCATCCAGACCTTTATAGTGCTCCCAACCTCCGACAGTGTCCCACAGTGCCCCCCCCAACTTCCTACAGTGACCCCCCCCCCCACGTGGACTTCCCATCGTGCCACCCAGCTTCCCTCAGTGCTCCCCAGCCTATTGGAGCTTCCAACCCTTCATAGTGCCCCCAACCTCCCAAAAAGACCCACACTGCCCCCGACCTCCAACAACGCCTTACAGAGCCACTAAATCTGCTGCAGAGTCCCCTTTAACCACTCCCCAACACCCATCCCCCACAGTGACACCCACCCTTATCCAGGGCCTTCCAACATTTCAATATGTTTTAAATTCCTATACTTTTACTGTGGGAATATAAATTTCATTATTTTATTGTTGGGGCATAGAAGAATATACTGAGCCCTGGTCTCAAAAAATGTTCAGAACCCCTTACCTAGAAGATTTGATGCTGAGCATTTTGTCCCCTCATTGGTCGTCGGCCCGTCTGCAGAACCAAAAATACATCCACAGGTTGACAACCTGTCCCAGTTTGATCCTAATGTGCCCAATAGACATGAGATGATGGTCAGCTAATCTGCCATTTCCTGGTGCCTCCATGGCAGCACACCTATGGGGGAGGAACAAAGAACTATAGGTATGGTGCCATGGGTAGGCACCAGGAAAGGAAAATTACGGAAAGGTAAGTATTCAATTTTCAGTTTTCCTGGTGCCTCCATGGCAGCATACCTATGGTTGGTTGCTCCGCTCCCATAGGTGTGCTGCCATGGAGGCACCAGGAAAGGAAAATTACGGAAAGGTAAGTATTCAATTTTCCGTTTTCCTGGTGTCTCCATGGCAGTATACCTACGGTTGGTT
The DNA here is from genome assembly GCA_037952925.1 of Lithobates clamitans. Taxonomy (NCBI): domain Eukaryota; kingdom Metazoa; phylum Chordata; class Amphibia; order Anura; family Ranidae; genus Lithobates; species Lithobates clamitans. Next base: position 113,398 of record JBBGZY010001525.1, read on the forward strand.
GCTCCGTTCAATTTTCCGTTTTCCTGGTGCCTCCATGGTTGGTTGCTCTGCCCCCATAGGTATGCTGCCATGGAGGCACCAGGAAAGGAAAATTATGCAAGGTAAGTATTCTATTTTCAGTTTTCTAGCTGGATTGGTTGAGGCTTCTTCCGATACCGCCCGCCAACACTCCCTCCTCTACTCTGTTCACACAAACAGGAACGCTCAGCCGAGTTGAAGATTCCTGTGAATGGAGGTGTGGGGGTGATGGTTGCTGAGGTTGTCCCTCAGAAGTGCGGATGAACAGAGTGTCACAAATTACAGATTCACACATTTTTTTCTGAATCAGAAACTTTATTTAAACTTTTCACATAGGGAGCTTGTTAGCTCCATTGTGATGGCAGTAAAGTAAAAAAAAAAAAATGTTAAAAAACATAAATAAAACAAATAAAAATTATATATTTATTTAATTATTATTGTTATTATTATTATTTATTTTTCTTATTTTTTTTTTATTTTTTATTTTTACTGAAAATATGCGCAAAATTGCAACTACCACCATTTTATTCTCCAGGGTCTCTGCTTTCAGAAAATAGATACTTTCTGTCCTATTTGCAGGTACTGTTGGATTGTGGTATCTACGTTGAATGTTATTACCCTGTTGATGGTGTTGTTTCTTGGCACACCAACCACTTGCTGTTTACTTTTATTGTCATTTTGTTTGCATCTATAAATAATTTTTTTTAAAAAATAGATACTTTTTTGGGTTGTTTACGATAATTTCTAGCAAAAAATGCTGATTTTAACGTGTGCAAAAAAAAAAAAAAAAAAATAGAAAAAAATTACCCTGGTAGGCAATTGGTTAAAGAAAAACCACCTTCATTTTGATTTCTAGACACGTGCAAAAAATCTAAAATAACAATGAACTATTAAATTATAGGTATTGGAATTTCCTTTTAAATTTGGCTGTTAGTGAAAGTAACGAATACAAATTTATCCGAAGTTACGAATTATCTGAAATAACGAATGCCGTAACTAAACGAATGAAACATAACAAGTTAATAATAATAAATAACAATAATAATAATAAAAACTTTTTATTATTATTATTATTATTTTGTATTCATTTGTTACGTTCCATTTGTTTAGATGCGGCATTCGTTATTTCGGATAATTCGTAACTTCGGATAAATTCGTATTCCTTATGTTCACTAACAGCCAAATTTGAAAGGAAATTCCAATACCTATAATTTCATAGTTTATTGTTATTTTAGAATTTTGAATTTTTGGATTTTGGAATTTCTAATTTATGAACTTACAGATTTATGAATTTACGAATTTTCGAATATTTAATTTAATAGAATAGAATAGAATAGAATTTAATAGTTAGTTATTATTAGTTAGTTATTATTTAGAATTTTCGGATTTTCGTTCTTTCGAATTTTCGGATTTTCGAACTTACAAATTTTCAACTTTAAGTGCCGTATCTAAACGAATGGAACGTAACGAATTAATAATAATAAATAATGCTAATAATAATAATAATTATAAAAACTTTTTATTATTATTATTTTTATTAATTCCTTCCGTTCCATTTGTTTAGATGCGGCATTCGTTATTTCGGATAATTCGATAAATTCGTATTCGTTACGTTCACTAACAGCCAAATTTAAAAAGGAAATTCCAATACCTATAACTGAATAGTTAGTTATTATTAGTTAGTTACTATTTTGAATTTTTGGATTTTTTTTTCTTATTTTCGGATTTTCGAATGTACAGATTTTCTAATTTACGATTTGTGATATATAACAACGAATGCCGTATCTAAACAAATGGAACGTGACTAATGAATAATAAATCTGCACACTAACTGGACAAGATCGGATGAGCCCGGATCTCTTGGGGCGACACTCTGGGATCCGCTCCGCAGATTTTATCTCCATGAACATGAGATGTTTGCAGCTGTTGGTTCCTTTTTTTTTTTTCGGGGATCGCTCCAGTCTCGCCGCGTCATACCGACCGTCCCGTGACCTGGAATAATGAGATCTGTTCTTTTCTCTGGTGCAGAACTCCATTGAAAATCACTGACACTAAACAAATATAGTTGCGTTGCCCGTAGCAGCTAAGTCCCGGGCATTTAAACGGGCGACGTCGCCCGCCGCTCCTTAAACAGGAGCTCCAGTTATATTTCTGAAAATTAAAAGTCAGCAGCTACAAAAAAAAAAAAACTGTAGCTGTTGACTTTTAACCACTTGACCTCCGGAAGATTTATCCCCCCCCCCCCCCCTTCATAACCAGTCCATTTCTTTGCTTTTTGGCACTGCGTTACTTTAACTGACAAATGCGCGGTCGTGTGACGTTGTACCCAAATAAAATTTATATCATTTTTTCCCCATAAATAGAACTTTCTTTTGGTGGTATTTGATCACTTCTGCGTTTTTTCTTTTTTAACACCCAACCAATCACCAGCACCCCCAACAATTAATTCCATCTCCTTATCAACTATTTTCGGGCAGCACAGGGTCAAGGGGCAACTCAGCTGCTTTGGGCCCCAAAACAATGACTGGGCCCGGGGCAGCTGCCCCTTTTGCCCTGCAATAAATATAGCACTGCCAGTGACACTAATACAGTGATCAGTGCTAAAAAAAATACACTGTCACTGTACTAACGACACAGGCTGGGAAGGGGGTTAAACATCTAGGGGCGATCAAAGGGTTAAATGTGTGCCTAGCCAGTGTTTATGTGTGCTGCTTTTACTAAGGGATGTCCTTTGCACACGCACCCCTACCTGGAAGTACTAGGTACGTGATCCGGCACAGGGGAGCCACTTTGCTGCTGTATAACCGTGATATGCGGACTGCAAGTGGTTAATAATCAGACACTCCACCTGTCCAAGGATGCTCACCCGAGACTTCTTTTACACTGGCCTTAGGTCCCCGTGTCGGCATCTTAACTGTGGGCAGCAATCTGAGACAGCTTGCAGCTTCACAACCGGTCACCCACTGCGCATGCGCGAGCCGCACTGCGCTTTGTTAATTGTACCGCAGTCTTCTGGGACCTGTGACGTGTCTCTTGGGGGCCTGAGGTGGACAACCCTTATACCTGTCATATTCGAAAACAAACAGCAGTGATGGCCTTTGGGGGCCTAAGATGGACAAACCTTCTACCTGTCAAGTTCTGAGACCGACAATAGTGATGGCCCTTGTAGGCCTGAGATGGCCAACCCTGCTGCCCCTCCTATTAAAAAAAAAAACTTGATAGCCCTTGGGGGCCTGAGACCAACAACCCCACTGCATTTCCTGTCCTTAAAAAACCCTGATGGCCCTTAGGGGCTTGAGAAGGACAATTCTTCTATCTGTCAAGTTCTGTGATAGCCCTTGGGGGCCTAAGATGGACAACCCTTCTACCTGTCAAATTCTGAGACCGACAATAGTGCCCTTGTGGGCCTGAGATGGCCAACCCCTGCTGCCATTCCTATTCTTAAAAAACCTTGCTAGCCCTTGGGGTTCTTAATTGGGCAACCCTTCTACCTGTCAACTTTTGAGGCAGACATTGGCAATAGCTCTTGCTGGCCTAAGATGGACAACCCTTCTACCTGTCAAGTTCTGAGACAGACAGCACTGAAGGCCCTTGGGGGCCTGAGACCAACAACCCCACTGCAGTTCCTGTCCTTAAAAAACCCTGATGGCCCTTAGGGGCTCGAGAAGGACAACCCTTCTATCTGTCAAGTTCTGTGATGGCCCTTGGGGGCCTTGGATGGACAACCCTTCTACCTGTTAAGTTCTGAGACAGACAGCAATGATGGCCCTTGAGGGCCTGGAGCTAAAAACCCTGCTACCCTTCTTGTCCTTGATAAACCCTGATGACCCTCAGAGGCCTGAGAACAACCCTTCTACCTGTCAAATTCTGAGACCGACAATGGCGGATGGCCCTTGGAGGACTGAAATGGCCAACCCTGCTGCCCTTCCTATTTTTAAAAAACCTCCATGACCCTTGGGGGCCAAAGATGGGCAAGCCTTCTACCAGTCAAGTGCTAAGGGAGACAGTGGTGATGGCCAACCCTACTGCCTGTCCTGACTTTAGAAAACCCTGATGGACCTCAGGGGTCTAAAAAAGATCTACCTGTAAAGTTCTGAGTCAGACAGCGGGGACAGGCCCTGAGACGGACAACCCTGCTGCCCTTCCTGTGCTTAAAAACAAACCATGATGGCCCTTGAGGGCCTAATGTGGACACCCCTTTTGAAGCCTGCTCTTAGAAAGCCCTGATGGCCCTCGGGGCCCCTCTCCAGATACAGGATGAAGTTGTCGTTTTAATTAGCGGTGGATTTCCTCGGCCCCTCACTCCCTGGCACGGTTTCTTGGGTTCATTTCAGTTCACAGCCGCCAGTGCCCTGGTCTAGTGACCCCTCCTCCCCCTCTGAGGGTAGCGGCCCTCCACCCTCCACTGTATAGGCCCAGCGGGGTTCCTCATTAATCACTTAAACTGAGCCCTGGCTGGGGGATTCCTGCGCCCCCCTCCGCAGCTCCATGGCACCACAATCCCCCCCCAAGGGAACAGCAGCTCTGCCCTGGCCAATCCGGAGCCAGCACGGGAACATGCCACGCTGCCAGTGCAAGACTAAGCCAGCAATGAGAAGGGGGCGCCCCCACCCCCTCCCATACCTGCAGAACATTGCACCAAGTGCTGCACAGCATCGCAACACACTGCAGAGAGCAACAATGAGAAAAGAGTGCAAAAAGCTATGAAGAGCACCTGTCATCACAGAGCCAACACACAGACCTGTCACCACAGAGCCAACACACAGACCTGTCACCACAGAGCCAACACACAGACCTGTCACCACAGAGCCAACACACAGAGCCAACACACAGACCTGTCATCACAGAGCCAACACACAGACCTGTCATCACAGAGCCAACACACAGAGCCAACACACAGACCTGTCACCATAGAGCCAACACACCGACCTGTCACCACAGAGCCAACATACAGGCCTGTCACCACAGAGCCAACACACAGACCTGTCTGTCACCACAGAGCCAACACACAGACCTGTCACCACAGAGCCAACACACAGACCTGTCATCACAGAGCCAACACACAGACCTGTCATCACAGAGCCAACACACAGACCTGACACCACAGAGCCAACTCACAGACCTGTCATCACAGAGCCAACACACAGACCTGTCTGTCACCACAGAGCCAACACACAGACCTGACACCACAGAGCCAACTCACAGACCTGTCATCACAGAGCCAACACACAGACCTGTCACCACAGAGCCAACATACAGACCTGTCACCACAGAGCCAACATACAGGCCTGTCACCACAGAGCCAACTCACAGACCTGTCACCACAGAGCCAACACACAGACCTGACATCACAGGGCCAACACACAGACCTGTCATCACAGAGCCAACACACAGACCTGTCATCACAGAGCCAACACACAGACCTGTCACCACAGAGCCAACACACAGAGCCAACACACAGACCTGTCACTATAGAGCTAACACACAGACCTGTCACCATAGAGCCAACACACAGACCTGTCACCATAGAGCCAACACACAGACCTGTCACCACAGAGCCAACACAGACCTCTCACCACAGAGCCAACACACAGACCTCTCACCACAGAGCCAACACACAGACCTGTCACCATAGAGCCAACACACAGACCTGTCACCATAGAGCCAACACACAGACCTGTCACCACAGAGCCAACACACAGACCTGTCACCATAGAGCCAACACACAGACCTGTCACCATAGAGCCAACACACAGACATGTCACCATAGAGCCAACACACAGACCTGTCACCATAGAGCCAACACACAGACCTGTCACCATAGAGCCAACACACAGACCTGTCACCACAGAGCCAACACACAGACCTGTCACCACACAGCCAACACACAGACCTGTCACCACAGAGCCAATTCACAGACCTGTCACCACAGAGCCAACTCACAGACCTGTCACCACAGAGCCAACACACAGACCTGTCACCACAGAGCCAACTCACAGACCTGTCACCACAGAGCCAACACACAGGCCTGTCACCACAGAGCCAACTCACAGACCTGTCACCACACAGCCAACACACAGACCTCTCACCACAGAGCCAACACACAGACCTGTCACCATAGAGCCAACACACAGACCTGTCACCACAGAGCCAACACACAGACCTGTCACCACACAGCCAACACACAGACCTGTCACCACAGAGCCAACACACAGACCTGTCACCACAGAGCCAACTCACAGACCTGTCACCACAGAGCCAACACACAGGCCTGTCACCACAGAGCCAACTCACAGACCTGTCACCACAGAGCCAACACACAGGCCTGTCACCATAGAGCCAACACACAGACCTGTCACCACAGAGCCAACATACAGGCCTGTCACCATAGAGCCAACACACAGACCTGTCACCACACAGCCAACACACAGACCTGTCACCACAGAGCCAATTCACAGACCTGTCACCACAGAGCCAACTCACAGACCTGTCACGACAGAGCCAACACACAGACCTGTCACCACAGAGCCAACTCACAGACCTGTCACCACAGAGCCAACTCACAGACCTGTCAACACAGAGCCAACTCACAGACCTGTCACCACAGAGCCAACACACAGACCTGACACCACAGAGCCAACACACAGACCTGTCACCACAGAGCCAACACACAGACCTGTCACCACAGAGCCAATTCACAGACCTGTCACCACAGAGCCAACACACAGACCTGTCACCACAGAGCCAACACACAGACCTGTCACCATAGAGCCAACACACAGACCTGTCACCACAGAGCCAACACACAGACCTGACACCACAGAGCCAACACACAGACCTGTCACCACAGAGCCAACACACAGACCTGTCACCACAGAGCCAACACACAGACCTGACACCACAGAGCCAACACACAGGCCTGTCACCACAGAGCCAACACACAGACCTGACACCACAGAGCCAACACACAGACCTGTCACCACAGAGCCAACACACAGACCTGACACCACAGAGCCAACACACAGACCTGTCACCACAGAGCCAACACACAGACCTGTCACCACAGAGCCAACACACAGACCTGTCATCACAGAGCCAACATACAGATCTGTCACCACAGAGCCAACACACAGACCTGTCATCACAGAGCCAACATACAGACCTGTCATCACAGAACTGAGGTGACACTGACAGTCCGCTATACACACAGAGCCTCATGACTTTCTTACACTCCCATTCCATACCCCAAATAATTCCCAGCCACCCCCATACAGTGACCGCAGAGCGATCCGGTCCTGGCACGGCGGAATTATGAAATCGGATTATCATTTTTTGTTGGCATTTAGATATTTGAAAGAGGTGAGACAATGGTCCTGATTTACTAACATAACTGAACAAGAGCCGGGATAAATCTCTATGACGCACTTACACTGGGGAGACGCAGGAGCATGGAAACTCAGAACCTGCCTACCATATCTGTGGTTATATGTGGTCCTGGTCTGATGAGTACAGTGTGGTCCTGGTCTGATGAGTACAGTGCGGTCCTGGTCTGATGAGTACAGTGTGGTCCCGGTCTGATGAGTACAGTGCGGTCCTAGTCCTCTGATGAGTACAGTGCGGTCCTAGTCCTCTGATGAGTACAGTGTGGTCCTGGTCTGATGAGTACAGTGCGGTCCTAGTCCTCTGATGAGTACAGTGCGGTCCTAGTCCTCTGATGAGTACAGTGCGGTCCTGGTCCTCTGATGAGTACAGTGCGGTCCTAGTCCTCTGATGAGTACAGTGCGGTCCTAGTCCTCTGATGAGTACAGTGTGGTCCCGGTCTGATGAGTACAGTGCGGTCCTAGTCCTCTGATGAGTACAGTGCGGTCCTAGTCCTCTGATGAGTACAGTGCGGTCCTGGTCTGATGAGTACAGTGTGGTCCTGGTCTGATGAGTACAGTGCGGTCCTAGTCCTCTGATGAGTACAGTGCGGTCCTGGTCTGATGAGTACAGTGCGGTCCTGGTCTGATGAGTACAGTGCGGTCCTGGTCTGATGAGTACAGTGTGGTCCTGGTCTGATGAGTACAGTGCGGTCCTAGTCCTCTGATGAGTACAGTGCGGTCCTGGTCTGATGAGTACAGTGTGGTCCTGGTCTGATGAGTACAGTGCAGTCCTAGTCCTCTGATGAGTACAGTGTGGTCCTAGTCCTCTGATGAGTACAGCGCGGTCCTGGCCTGATGAGTACAGTGTGGTCCTGGTCTGATGAGTACAGTGCGGTCCTGGTCTGATGAGTACAGTGTGGTCCTGGTCTGATGAGTACAGTGCGGTCCTAGTCCTCTGATGAGTACAGTGCGGTCCTAGTCCTCTGATGAGTACAGTGCGGTTCTAGTCCTCTGATGAGTACAGTGCGGTTCTAGTCCTCTGATGAGTACAGTGCGGTTCTAGTCCTCTGATGAGTACAATGCGGTCCTGGTCTGATGAGTACAGTGCAGTTCTAGTCCTGTGATGAGTACAGTGCAGTTCTAGTCTGATGAGTACATTGTGGTCCTAGTCTGATGAGTACAGTGCGGTCCTGGTCTGATGAGTACAGTGTGGTCCTGGTCTGATGAGTATAGTGCGTTCCTGTTTTGATGAGTACAGTGCGGTCCTGGTCTGATGAGTACAGTGCGGTCCTGGTCTGATGAGTACAGTGCAGTCCTGGTCTGATGAGTACAGTGCGGTCCTGGTCTGATGAGTTCAGTGCGGTTCTAGTCCTGTGATGAGTACAGTGCGGTCCTAGTCCTGTGAGGAGTACAGTGCGGTCCTGGTCTGATGAGTACAGTGCGGTCCTGGTCTGATGAGTTCAGTGCGGTTCTAGTCCTGTGATGAGTACATTGCGGTCCTGGTCTGATGAGTACATTGCGGTCCTGGTCTGATGAGTACATTGCGGTCCTGGTCTGATGAGTACATTGCGGTCCTGGTCTGATGAGTACAGTGCGGTCCTAGTCCTGTGATGAGTACAGTGCGGTCCTAGTCCTCTGATGAGTACAGTGTGGTCCTGGTCTGATGAGTACATTGCGGTCCTGGTCTGATGAGTACAGTGCGGTCCTAGTCCTGTGATGAGTACAGTGCGGTCCTAGTCCTCTGATGAGTACAGTGTGGTCCTGGTCTGATGAGTACAGTGCGGTCCTGGTCTGATGAGTAAAGTGCGGTCCTGGTCTGATGAGTACAGTGCGGTCCTGGTCTGATGAGTACAGTGCGGTCCTAGTCCTCTGATGAGTACAGTGCGGTCCTGGTCTGATGAGTACAGTGCCGTTCCAGTCCTGTGATGAGTACAGTGCGGTCCTAGTCCTGTGATGAGTACAGTGCGGTCCTAGTCTGATTGGTCCCCAATACACACAGAAACCTGCTGGTCCTTTTATCTCACTGTATGGCTCCCTGATGGGACTTATCTAACCAAACACAATAGACCCAATTACAGTCCTTAATGGGAAGAAACTACCTCAATGCTCCTGGAAGCCAGAGACGATGTGATCGATGAAAAACGATCAATAATACTCCGCCCCAGCTGATCGACTCAGTTTGATCAAATCCAAACAAAACTGATATTGAATAAAACCAATAGGACGTGATTTATGGCTCTTTAATTGTTTGTGGATTTTATAGTTTTGATCAAATCACAAATAAAAATTGGAAAACAAACACCATCACATGTGTTTCTGCACTGGGGACACCTGTTCCTGTGACAGCTTTCTAAGATGGAAATTCTTTTCGCTCTGGGGAGATTTCCTCTTATTTCCTGTTGCATCTTTAAGGCAGGAAGTGAAGAGAAATCTCCCCAGCTGGACTCGATCCTGCCCCTGATGATGTCATTTATGATGAAATGCGTAAGGCAGAGCCGGAGGTTGTGGCGCTAGTGCGCCCGCTCACGTGTCCTTGAGGATTCTTGGGGTTGTAGTATACATGACTCATGTTCATGTGAGCGCTTTTAACTCATTTTACATTAAATTTACATGGGCTTTACACTAAGGGAAGTGGTCTTGTTTTGTTTTTTACTGTTATGTATCTGGCCTTGATTGCATGGAGGAGTAAAGTGGACCTTTGATCCACCCCAGTGACTCGAAAAAGTATTCATATCTCTTGAAATTTTCCATATTTTTGTCATGTTACATAAAAAAACGTAAATGTATTTTATTGGGATTTTATAGACCAACATAAAGTGGCACATAATTGTGAAGTGGAAGGAAAATGATAAATGGTTTTCAACATTTATTACAAATAAATATGTGAAAAGTGGGGGGGGGGCATTTGTATTCAGCCCCCTTTACTCTGATACCCCTAACTAAAATCTAGTGGAACCAATTCAGAAGTCACCTAATCAGTAGATAGAGTCCACATGTGTGTCATTTAATCTCAGTATAAATACAGCGGTTCTGTGAAGCCCTCAGAGGTTTGTTAGAGAGCCTTAGTGAACAAACAGAATCATGAAGGCCAAGGAACACACCAGACAGGTCAGGGATAAAGTTGTGGAGAAGTATAAAGCAGGGTTAGGTTATAAAAAAAAATCTCCCAAGCTCACGGAGCTCTGTTCAATCCATCATCGGAAAATGGAAAGAGTATGGCACAACTGCAAACCTACCAAGACATGGCCGTCCACCTAAACTGACCGGCCGGGCAAGGAGAGCATTCATCAGAGAAGAGCCAAGAGGTCCATGGTAACTCTGGAGGAGCTGCAGAGATCCACAGCTCAGGTGGGAGAATCTGTCCACAGGACAACTATTAGTCGTGTTCTCCACAAATCTGACCTTTATGGAAGAGTGACAAGAAGAAAGACATTGGTGAAAGAAAGTCATAAGAAGTCCTGTTTGTAGTTTGTGAGAAGCCATGTGGGGGACACAGCAAACATGTGGAAGAAGGTGATCTGGTCAGATGAGACCAAAATTCAACTTTTTGGCCTAAAAGCAAAACGCTATGTGTGGGGGAAAACTAACACTGCACATTACCCTGAACACACCATCCCCACCGTGAAACATGGTGGTGGCAGCATCGTGTGGTGGGGATGCTTTTCTTCAGCAGGGACAGGGAAGCTGGTCAGAGTTGATAGGAAGATGGATGAAGACAAATACAGGACAATCTTAGAAGAAAACCTGTAATGCTGCGTACACACGACCGGACTTTCTGCCAACAAAACCATGGATTTTTGTTCGAAGGATGTTGGCTCCAACTTATCTTGCATACACACAGTTACACAAATGTTGGCCAACAATTATGAACGTGGAAACGCGGTGACGTACAACACGTACGACGAGCCGAGAAAAAGGAAGTTCATTAGCCAGTGCGGCTCCTTCTGCTTGATTCCGACCACGTGTGAACTTTTGTGCGACGGACTTGTGTACACACGATCGGAATTTCCGACAACAATGTTTTGTTAGCGGAGAACTTGAGAACCTGCTCTCCAACATTTGTTGGCGGAAAGTGCAACAGCAAATGTTCAATGGAGCATACACACGTTCAGACTTTCCGCCAACAAGCTTACATCCAACATTTCCTGTCGGAAAGTCCGACCGCGTGTACGCGGCATTAGAGTCTGCAAAAGACTTGAGACTGGGGCGGAGGTTCACCTTCCAGCAGGACAACGATCCGAAACATACAGCCAGAGCTACAATGGAATGGTTTAGATCAAAGCATATTCATGTGTTAGATTTGCCCAGTCACAGTCCAGACCTAAATCCAATTGAGAATCTGTGGCAAGACTTGAAAATTGCTGTTCACATACGCTCTCCATCCAATCTGACAGAGCTTGAGATATTTTACAAAGAAGAAGAATGGGCAAAAATGTCCCTCTCTAGATGTACAAAGCTGGTAGAGACATCCCCAAAAAGACTTGCAGCTGTAATTGCAGTGAAAGGGGGTTCTACAAAGTATTGACTCCGGGGGGCGCCATACAAATGTACTCCACACACTTTTCACATATTTATTTGTAAAAAATGTTGAAAAACATTCATCATTTTCCTTCCACTTCACAATTATGTGCCACTTTGTATCACATAAAATCCCAATAAAATACATTGACGTTTTTGGTTGTAACCGGACAAAATGTGGGAAATTTCAAGGGGTATGAATACTTTTTCAAGGCACTGTATATTGATAAGAAGTGTTTGTAGATTTGTGAGGTCACCATACCTCTGATAAGCCTCGGAGCGATGGGGGGGGCACCGGTTGGTGTGTTTAATGCGGCTCAGCCGGTGTGAATGGGCCCTTAACAAAAAAAAATCGTAGTTAGATTAGACTTTGCATACAGGTCCACTTTCCCAGCCAGGACGCGGAGTCCTCCAGAGTCCGGCAATGCCGGTCCAGAGAATGGTGATAATTGTCTGCGGATATGGCGGGTCAGCGGGCCGCGTGCTGACTCATGGCTGACTCCGCGTTTCCTCATTTATAATAAGGAGCGCACTGTTATAGTACAATGTGTCAGTGATTAGAACTCCGACCGTAATTGTACCCGGCTTATATCACCGATCGTACATTCTATTATTAATTCATCGACGTACAGATCTCAGTGACGGGACTTTCCGGAATGGCGAATACAGCACCGTATACATCAATGGCGGCTGTGTGCTGTACGCATATTGTATATATACCGACCTCAGGGCAGCCACAATCTGAGAAATCACAATGAAGTTTCTTCTAATAGAAATTGGAGGCTGGGGTCACACAATTGCGGTATGCTTAATGCATGCGTGTTATGCACATGTGTAGGGCAGCCCATTCATTTGAAGGTGAGTTAGCGTGTGTAACGTCACAGGTAATGCATGTTGCGGTAAGGAAACCTCTTGTAATGAATGGGGTGCCAACACATGCTAACGTGCCCATAATTGGATGTGACCCTTTTTTTGTAACGCACTGCAGTGTGGGTGGCACAGCCCTGAATGGGTTGCCTGAGTCATTGCTTCTCAACCAGGGTGCCTCTGGGTTCCCCCAGGTTGCCATGAGCACGGGACCCTGGATCAGCGCCATGATGGGGGTGGGGTGGCCACCAGCAAGCCCAGGATGCACAGCATCATTCGTTGCTATGATGATGGCGGCCGGCTCACCAGCACCATGGCAATGCATGACTCTGATTCAGGGCAGGTGGCAGGTGGCATGCCCCCAGAATTCAGGGGAAGACAGAATTCTGGCTCCTCCAGACCCTCTCCACCTGCCCCCTGCCCTCTGCCAACCTACTTGAGCCAAAAGATAGGGCTCCGATGCAAAGAGGGGATTGTGTGATTAGGGGGGCTCTGGGATGGGGAAATTCTGTGGTGAGGGGGAGATTCATGTTTAGGGGGGCTTTGATGTGAGGGGGGGGCTCTTGTGTAAAGGGGGGCTCTGATATGATGGGGACCTCTGATGTGATGGAGGATCCTCTGATGTGATGGGGGGGGGGGCTCTGATGTGATGGGGGAACGTCTGATGTGATGGGAGAACCTCTGATGTGATGGGGGACCTCTGATGTGATGGGAGAACCTCTGATGTGATGGGGGGGACCTCTGATGTGATGGAAGAACCACTGATGTAATGGGAGAACCTCTGATGTGATGTAGGATCCTCTGATGTGATGGGGGGACCTCTGATGTGATGGGAGAACCTCTGATGTGATATAGGATCCTCTGATGTGATGGGGGGACCTCTGATGTGATGGGGAAACCTCTAATGTGACGGGGGACCGCTGATGTGATGGGGGGACCGCTGATGTGATGGGGGGACCTCTGATGTGATGTAGGATCCTCTGATGTGATGGAGGACCTCTGATGTGATGGAGGATCCTCTGATGTGATGGGGGAACCTCTAATTTGATGGGAGGACCTCTGATGTGATGGAGGGGTCCTTTAATGTGATGGGGGGATCTCTGATGTGATGGAGGATCCTCTGATGTGATGGAGGACCTCTGATGTGATGGAGGATCTTCTGATGTGATGGAGGATCTTCTGATGTGATGGAGGACCTCTGATGTGATGGAGGACCTCTGATGTGATGGGGGGATCTCTGATGTGATGGAGGATCCTCTGATGTGATGGAGGACCTCTGATGTGATGAAGGATCTTCTGATGTGATGGAGGACCTCTGATGTGATAGAGGATCCTCTGATGTGATGGAGGACCTCTGATGTGATGGAGGATCCTCTGATGTGATGGAGGACCTCTGATGTGTTGGAGGATCCTCTGATGTGATGGGAGGACTTCTGATTTGATGGAGGATCCTCTGATGTGATGGAGGATCCTCTGATGTGATGGGGGGGGGGGGGGGCTCTGATGTGATGGGGGAACCTCTGATGTGATGGGGGAACCTCTGATGTGATGGGGGAACCTCTGATGTGATTGAGGACTTCTGACCTGATGGAGGACCTCTGATGTGATGAGAGGACCTCTGATGTGATGGGGGAACCTTTGATGTGATGGGGGAACCTCTGATGTGATTGAGGACTTCTGACCTGATGGAGGACCTCTGATACTGATGGAGGACCTCTGATGTGATGGGGGACCTCTGATGTGATGGGGGAACCTCTGATGTGATGGGAGGACCTCTGATGTGATGGAGGACCTCTGATGTGATGGGTGAGACCTCTGATGTGGTGATGGCAGGACCTCTGATGTGATGGGGGAACCTCTGATGTGATGGGAGGACCTCTGATTTGGTGATGGGAGGACCTCTGATGTGATGGGGGAGACCTCTAATATGATTGGGAGGACCTCTGATGTGATGGGTGGTTGCAGGAAGGTAAATTGCACCATTTATGGCCGGCTTTAAAGTGGACCTGTCAAGAACTTTACAAGTCTTCATGAATAAATTCCTTATGTGTCACAATATACAGAAACGAGCTAATTGTTCAGAAAAGCTCCTTTTATCATTAAACAGCCATCCTTGAGCTCCACTCAGTGACTTTGTCTAGGCTGAGGTGATGTCATCAGTCTGCTGCAGGCAGGAGTCTCCCCTCGTCCAGTGATCAGACTGTACATTGTAACTTTGTTGAAGCCTGGTGTGAAGAATGGCATCCCTGGCAACCCTGCCAGACAGTGCATGTCTTTGAATATCTGATGGATTCAGAGGTGCCAGAACCATGCAATCAGTACCAGGACAGGGTTGTCCAGAGCGCAGGGCAAGGACCCAGAATGGGGGCCCCCCCCCGCTTCGCCACTGTTAATACGTGCCTTAGAATGGGTGTACCACCCTGGTTCTATTCTTTGCCTCCTTGCTTCTCTGCACCCCGGGTAGCTTCCCCTCCTGTCCACCCCTTGTCTCAGCCCTGCATGCAAATATACAGGAGGAATGATATGAAGGTCACCATTAGATGGCATTGGATGCACATCAGATCGTCATAGTGGCCACCAGGTCCGTGAATAAAATACACTTTTTTTAAATTAAAAAATAATAAAACAGTAAAGTTAGCCCTTTTTTATATTATTTTTTTAATATTGTGAAAGATAATGTTACGCCGAGTAAATTGATACCCAACATGTTACGCTTCAAAATTGCGCCCGCTCGTGGAATGGCGACAAACTTTGACCCTTAAAAACCTCCATAGGCGACGTTTAAAAAATTCTACAGGTTGCCAGTTTTGAGTTACAGAGGAGGTCTAGTGCTAGATCTATTGCTCTCGCTCTACCGATACCTCATGCGTGTGGTTTTAACACCGTTTTCACATGCGTGCGCGATTTACGTACGCGTTCGCTTCTGCGCGCGAGCTCAGCGGGATGGGGCGCTTTAAATTTTATTTTATTTTTTTCTTATTTATTTTACTTTTTATTTTATTTATGTTTACACTGTCTATTTAAAAAAAATAATAAATTTGGGTCACTTTTATTCCTATTACAAGGAATGTAAACATCACTTGTAATAGGAAAAAAGCATGACAGGACCTCTTTAGGCCGGGTTCAAACCTCTGCGAATTAAATGCAGGTTTCCCCGTATCCAATTCGCATAGCGGGAGAATGTGACTGGGCCCTTATGGAGCCGGTTCACATATCTCCGTTGCGGCCGCAGAGCGCACTGCACAGAAACGCTGTGCGTCTTTGGCTTCGTTTCAGAGCCGAATTCAGGCATTGTTTCGTCCCTGATTCGTCCCTGAAACGGGGGAACAGGGACGCAACAGCGCTCCTGTGCGATCCGCAGCGGGTTCCGGTGTGATCCTGGCCTTATTGTGAGATCTGGGGGTCAAAAAGACCTCAGATCTCACATTTACACTAAAATGCAATTAAAAAAAAATTTCTTTAAAAAAAAAAAATTCCCCTTTATGACCATTGGGCGGAAGTGACAGTTGACGGCGCTTCCGTCATCCAATGGTATGGAGCCGAGCGGGGGCCATCTTTCCCTCACTCGGCATCCAGTCTCAGAGGGGAGAGGACCCGATAATCTCCGCCGCTACTAATGGCTCCGGAGACCACCGGGGAGCGACAGGGCACGATAAAAGTGATCCTGCGGCGAATCCGCCGCAGAGACCACTTTTATCTGAAAGCGGACCGCCCGCCGTTTTAAAACGATACTGGGGTTATGGCAGCTACCTGCAACGGTATAAGAATGGTATTTCATGTTAAACAGGCAACGTATAATGACGGCGGGCTGTCCGCAAATAGTTAAGGCCTGACGAAACGCGTTGGATTTTTAAAATTTTTTAATTGTTGTTCACATTCTATAATAAAACGATGTTTCCGTGGCACCAGCCCTTCTCCCTTTTTTGCATGCAACAGGTTCTCCAAATAAATCATGACCGCCGAGGCCATCTGAATTCCCCCGGACGCCACTCTCCTCCTACATCGGCGTTGGGAATCGGGGAGGGGGGGAGTGACGCTGCCCCCCACATCGTCCCTGAAACCCCCTCCCATCACATTGTCGTTATTATCCGCTGTTTGCAAAGCGTCAAAGTTTCACGCAGCGACACTACAAACGCCAACAACGGCAGGGGTCGCGTCCTGGCCAAGACTGAACAGAAATCGGCTGGAAGCGCCATTGTCCGGCATGAGGCGCCAGATACCTCACTTCCCCCAAATCAATACCCGAGGGCGGCCGGAGAACAGAAGAGCGCCCGGGAGGTCCGCAGAGAAAAAAAAAAAACGAGCGCAGTGAGAAATATTAATGGCGTTCGGTTCCCCGGGCCACCCAGCGACCATTATTGTCCCTCTAATTAGCGGCGACTTCGGCCGGCTGTCGCGTACGGCGGAGCCGGGAGAGATACAAGCCAAAGACAGAGCGCGATAGAGACGCGGCATAGAAGATCGCTGACCCGCGACGGGGGTCCCTATTCACGTAGGATGACCCCTTCTCTGTCACACACACAGGCAGGGATAGAGAGGAGGTATTATGGGGGAGGGGGGATTGGGGGTAAATAAAGGGCAATAGAAACAGATGGGGGGGTGGGGGGGGCACTGAAAACATTTTATTCAACAGGAGACACAAATAATGACACAAAGGGCTCATCGCCCCGAGAGCGGGCACAGAGCGGGCACAGAGCGCAGTGTAGAGCCCAGCGGGGCGCCGTGTCCCTCCATTCTACCTCTCTGCCAGGGGCCCATTCAGGACCCACAATCTGGGCCAATTTATAAAGAGGAGGCCAGAGGGTTCCCGCGGGGTCCCGGCTCCGCCCCCCCCAACTTTACTGCCAAAGTATGACACCAAACAATCCGCAGACTGAGACAATATTGTGGGAGGCCAGACAGGAGGGAGGGCACGGCATTAACACATTCCTCACCGACATCATGAGCGGCGTCCGGAGACTGGCACATACATACAACACCCCAACAGGTGGATCCGTCCTCTAATGGGAAATTTTATGTCTAAGACACTCCAACAGTGATATATCTCCCTCCCAGAATTCCCGACTCTGTTCCTGTCCACCTGGGATATTGGTGTGTCCCAATAATATTCTCCATTACATACAACTAATACAAATCCAGGAAGGATGGTGAGAACCCCTCATAATGGGCACAGCGGGTGTACAGACCTGGGAACTCAGCACAGGGATGGTGGGAACCCCTCATAATGGGCACAGCGGGTGTACAGACCTGGGAACTCAGCACAGGGATGGTGGGCACCCCTCATAATGGGCACAGCGGGTGTACAGACCTGGGAACTCAGCACAGGGATGGTGGGCACCCCTCATAATGGGCACAGCGGGTGTACAGACCCGGGAACTCAGCACAGGGATGGTGGGAACCCCTCATAATGGGCACAGCAGGTGTACAGACCCCGGAACCCAGCACAGGGATGGTGGGAACCCCTCATAATGGGCACAGCGGGTGTACAGACCTGGGAACTCAGCACAGGGATGGTGGGAATCCCTCATAATGGGCACAGCGGGTGTACAGACCCGGGAACTCAGCACAGGGATGGGGGTAACCCTTCATAATGGGCACAGCAGGTGTACAGACCTGGGAACTCAGCACAGGGATGGTGGGAACCCCTCCTAATGGGCACAGCAGGTGTACAGACCCGGGAACTCAGCACAGGGATGGTGGGAACCCCTCATAATGGGCACAGCAGGTGTACAGACCCAGGAACTCAGCACAGGGATGGTGGGAACCCCTCATAATGGGCACAGCGGGTGTACAGACCTGGGAACTCAGCACAGGGATGGTGGGAATCCCTCATAATGGGCACAGCAGGTGTACAGACCCGGGAACTCAGCACAGGGATGGGGGTAACCCTTCATAATGGGCACAGCAGGTGTACAGACCTGGGAACTCAGCACAGGGATGGTGGGAACCCCTCCTAATGGGCACAGCAGGTGTACAGACCCGGGAACTCAGCACAGGGATGGTGGGAACCCCTCATAATGGGCACAGCGGGTGTACAGACCTGGGAACTCAGCACAGGGATGGTGGGAACCCCTCATAATGGGCACAGTGGGTGTACAGACCCGGGTTCTCAGCACAGGGATGGTGGGAACCCCTCATAATGGGCACAGCGGGTGTACAGACCCGGGAACTCAGCACAGGGATAATGGGAACCCCTCATAATGGGCACAGCGGGTGTACAGACCCGGGAACTCAGCACAGGGATGGTGGGAACACCTCATAATGGGCACAGCAGGTGTACAGACCCGGGAACTCAGCACAGGGATGGTGGGAACACCTCATAATGGGCACAGCGGGTGTACAGACCCGGGAACTCAGCACAGGGATAATGGGAACCCCTCATAATGGGCACAGCAGGTGTACAGACCCGGGAACTCAGCACAGGGATGGTGGGAACCCCTCATAATGGGCACAGCGGGTGTACAGACCCGGGAACTCAGCACAGGGATAATGGGAACCCCTCATAATGGGCACAGCGGGTGTACAGACCCGGGAACTCAGCACAGGGATGGTGGGAACACCTCATAATGGGCACAGCAGGTGTACAGACCCGGGAACTCAGCACAGGGATGGTGGGAACCCCTCATAATGGGCACAGCGGGTGTACAGACCCGGGAACTCAGCACAGGGATGGTGGGAACCCCTCATAATGGGCACAGCGGGTGTACAGACCCGGGAACTCAGCACAGGGATAATGGGAACCCCTCATAATGGGCACAGCAGGTGTACAGACCCGGGAACTCAGAACAGGGATGGTGGGAACCCCTCATAATGGGCACAGCAGGTGTACAGACCCGGGAACTCAGCACAGGGATGGTGAGAACCCCTCATAATGGACACAGCAGGTGTACAGACGGGAACTCAGCACAGGGATGGTGGGAACCCCTCATAATGGGCACAGCAGGTGTACAGACCCGGGAACTCAGCACAGGGATGGTGGGAACCCCTCATAATGGGCACTGCAGGTGTACAGACCCGGGAACTCAGCACAGGGATGGTGGGAACCCCTCATAATGGGCACAGCGGGTGTACAGACCCGGGAACTCAGCACAGAGATGATGGGAACCCCTCAGCATTGAATGCTACAAGGAAAGGAACAGAAAAGGGATTCACTATCGCTTGTCTGAAGTGGAGTTCTTCTTTAGTTGACGTCCACCAAGAATGGTGCTTTCAGGACCTCTGCACACAGGCTGGGATGATTGGACAAGGCTCTCTTTATTCGCACTTATTGTTTCGCCCATTATCAGCGCTCGCTCTTTGTCCGGGCAGCGAGCGCATTCATTAATATACTGCGCCGTGTTTACGCTGCTCTTTGGCTGTGACATCATCGCTCCACTCTGACCTTTTTCAAACCTAATTTCAGAGGGGAGATCGGAGAGGTCATCATGCGTCCAGTGAGCGATGAGGTCACATGATCGCCAGCACTTGTCCACACACACACCTGCCCTGTTTACCGACTGAATTCCGAACATGCCCCCCCCCCCCCCGCCTCCGCTGTGTCTCAGATGGCACCGCCATCACAATGCTTCCCTTTGTCCCGTCCGGTGGCTCCGGTCCAAGTGGCGGAGAGAAGCCCCTCCCATTTCTGCGGACAGAGCGGCTCATTGTCACACTGGGGGGGGGGGGGTCACGCGGGGCAGAGAGCAATGGGCGCCGCTCTTCTGTATCATCATCACCATTGAGCACTCCAAACATGGCGGACATATACGAGATTAGAACTCCCAGCATGTCCATCATCGATCGCTCCTAGGTGGTGGAGAGCTGATCCTTCCCTGTAATGTTTAATGAGCGATAGATATCTTCAGTACCCCCCCCCCCCCCCCCCCAGTGATGGTGAACGGAAACGAATGTTCTGTTAATGATTTTTAGAAGTTCACGTGATTAACTTCAGGTAAATCATTTTATCGGTGAGCGTTAATGTTTTATAAATAAACGTTCTGCGTACAGCGAGCAATTCGATCCGTAATTATGATGGCGGACAGATTTCCCCATTGAAGTGAATATCCAGACAAAGCTAAGAGACGGGGGTGGGGCAGGTGATAAAATAATCAGGATTCATTAAATGCTAAATTAAACTTTTTTTTTTTCATTTAGCACATTTTTGTTTAAATATCAACTGTTAATAATAATAGAAATCAACAAAAACAATCGGCAGCAAAATAACAGTTATGGGGAGAAGGGGAAGAAGGAGCAGATTAGAGCTGATTAGTGTCCACTTTATAGGGTTAATGAGGGGGCTACATAGAAGTAAATATGATTTTTGTACTTGTGTCTGAAAAAGGTTTGTAAACATTGTTACTTTGTATCTCTCCACATCCTATAAACAATGTTAGTTTTTTATCTCTCTATCTCCTCTGAACAATGTTTATAAACAATGTTACTTTGTACTTCTCCATCTCTTATCTGATTAATGTTTAAAAGAATGTTGCATTGTATCTCTCCCATCTCCTGTCTGAACAATGTTTATAAACAATGTTACTTTGCATCTCTCTATTTTCTCTGAACAATGTTTATAAATAATGTTACTTTGTATCGCTCTATCTCCTCTGAGCAATGTTTATATACAATGTCACTGCATCTCTCCATCTCCTGTCTGTACAATGTTTATAAACAATGTTAGCTTGTATCTCTCTATCTCCTCTGAGCAATGTTTATAAATAATGTTACTTTGTATCTCTCCATCTCCTGTCTGAAAAATGTTTGTAAACAATGTTACTTTGCATCTCTCTGTTTTCTCTGAACAATGTTTATAAATAATGTTACTTTGTATCGCTCTATCTCCTCTGAGCAATGTTTATATACAATGTGACTGCATCTCTCTATCTCCTGTCTGTACAATGTTTATAAATAATGTTAGCTTGTATCTCTCTATCTCCTCTGAGCAATGTTTATAAATAATGTTACTTTGTATCTCTCCATCTCCTGTCTGAACAATGTTTATAAACAATGTTACTTTGCATCTCTCTATTTTCTCTGAACAATGTTTATAAATAATGTTACTTTGTATCTCTCTATCTCCTCTGAGCAATGTTTATATACAATGTCACTGCATCCCTCTATCTCCTGTCTGTACAATGTTTATAAACAATGTTAGCTTGTATCTCTCTATCTCCTCTGAGCAATGTTTATAAATAATGTTACTTTGTACCTCTCTATCTCCTGTTTGAGCAATGTTTATAAACAATGTTACTTTGGGGTTGATTTACTAAAACCGGAGCATGCAAAATCTGGTGTAGCTCTGCATGGAAACCAAACAGCTTGCAGGAATTTTTTTGTCAAAGCTTAATTGATCAGGCTGAAGATAAAAGCTGATTGGCCCCCATGCACAGCTGCACCACATTTTGCACTCTCCTGTTTTAGTAAATCAACCAGTTTGTGTCTCTCTTGCTCTCGTTTGAATAATGTTTATAAATAATGTTACTTTGTATCTCTTGTGAACAATGTTTATGAACAATGTTACTTTGTATGTATTTATCTCATGTGAATAATGTTTATAAACAATGGTACTTTGTATCTCTCCATCTCCTGTCTGTACAATGTTTATAAACAATGTTACCTTGTATCTCTCTATCTCCTCTGAGCAATGTTTATAAACAATGTTAATTTGCATCTCTCTATCTCCTCTGAACAATGTTGATAAACAATGTTACTTTGTATCTCTCTATCTTCTGCCTGAGCAATGTTTATAAACAATGTTACTTTTGGGTTGGTTTACTAAAACTGGAGCATGCAAAATCTTGTGTAGCTCTGCATAGAAACCAAACAGCCTGCAGGATTATTTTTTTTTTGTTGTCAAAGCTTAATTGATCAAGCTGAAGATATAAGCTGATTGGCTACTATGCTCAGCAAGGATGAGCGAGTTTGGGGTGGAGGAACTTGACTGGCCTGCACAGAGTCCTGACCTCAACCCGATAGAACACCTTTGGGATGAATTAGAGCGGAGACTGCAAGCCAGGCCTTCTCATCCAACATCAGTGCCTGACCTCACAAAAGCTCTTCTGGAAGAATGGTCAAACATTCCCATAGACACCCTCCTAAACCTTGTGGACGGCCTTCCCAGAAGAGTTGAAGCTGTTATAGCTGCAAAGGGCGGAGCCAACTCAATATTGAACCCTACGGACTAAGACTGGGATGGCATTAAAGTTCATGTGCGTGTAAAGGCAGGCGTCCCAATACTTTTGGTACTATAGTGTATATTCTGAGGTCCTGCCCCATACCCCCATTATTGGTTCCCGTGGCCCCAAGAGATGGATACCCCCCCCCCCCCCCCCCATTAAGATCATTTTCTTGACTAAAGTTGCCCATATACATATAGACTTCTCTAGGACGTCTTGCGGGATAAGAAAAATTGACTTTTTCCAGTCCAGGTGTTGATAACGGGCCCCCCCAGTGCAAACTCTGGACAATTTGATGTTAATCAGCCAAAGTTTGGTACCTTATATAACCGTCTTCACTGAACTTATCACAGCAGTGACTTTGAGGGATGGAAAAATACAAGGTGGACATTCGGCCTCTAATGGAGGAGAGATCTGGGCATGACCTGGAGAAATACAGAACAGATACAAACCCAGAGTCCCATCGATACTTCTGTAATGTAGATACAATAATGCAACAATGTTCCCTTCACAACGGCCAACTGTCACTTCCTGCCCCTATGAATCCATCACACTGACCTCTGAGGACCAACAACTCAACAAACCCCACATGGATCTCCGATCCGCCCGTCATGTCACCACTTGTCCTGTCACCTGGAGTCTGATTAATGCTTTATTGATCGATAGGACACCGGAGCCGATTGAACTGACACATTACTCATCTTATCTGGAAAGTTCTGCCATCTGTTTACTTCTTCCAGAGAATGACAGTTCAAATAGAAGAGGTCAACCCTGAGAGCAAACACCCCCAGAGGGGACCGAGTCACCCCACCACCATCATCATCATCATCATCATCATCATCATCATCATCATCAGATAAGACAGACATCTACTACCTGGAATTCAGCTGGAGGACTCTGCTCCTTCCTCTATAACTCTCCTCTCCTGAAATACTCTGCTCTGCTGGAGGACTCTGCTCCTTCCTCTATAACTCTCCTCTCCTGAAATACTCTGCACTGCTGGGGGACTCTGCTCCTTCCTCTATAACTCTCCTCTCCTGAAATACTCTGCTCTGCTGGAGGACTCTGCTCCTTCCTCTATAACGCTCCTCTCCTGAAATACTCTACACTGCTGGAGGACTCTGCTCCTTCCTCTATAACTCTCCTCTCCTGAAATACTCTGCACTGCTGGAGGACTCTGCTCCCCCCTCTATGACTCTCCTCTCCTGAAATACTCTGCACTGCTGGAGGACTCTGCTCCTCCCTCTATAACTCTCCTCTCCTGAAATACTCTGCACTGCTGGAGGACTCTGCTCCTTTCTCTATAACTCTCCTCTCCTGAAATACTCTGCTCTGCTGGAGGACTCTGCTCCTCCCTCTATAACTCTCCTCTCCTGAAATACTCTGCTCTGCTGGAGGACTCTGCTCCTTTCTCTATAACTCTCCTCTCCTGAAATACTCTGCACTGCTGGGGGACTCTGCTCCTTCCTCTATAACTCTCCTCTCCTGAAATACTCTGCTCTGCTGGAGGACTCTGCTCCTTCCTCTATAACGCTCCTCTCCTGAAATACTCTACACTGCTGGAGGACTCTGCTCCTTCCTCTATAACTCTCCTCTCCTGAAATACTCTGCACTGCTGGGGGACTCTGCTCCTTCCTCTATAACTCTCCTCTCCTGAAATACTCTGCACTGCTGGAGGACTCTGCTCCTCCCTCTATGACTCTCCTCTCCTGAAATACTCTGCACTGCTGGAGGACTCTGCTCCTCCCTCTATAACTCTCCTCTCCTGAAATACTCTGCTCTGCTGGAGGACTCTGCTCCTCCCTCTATAACTCTCCTCTCCTGAAATACTCTGCTCTGCTGGAGGACTCTGCTCCTTTCTCTATAACTCTCCTCTCCTGAAATACTCTGCACTGCTGGGGGACTCTGCTCCTTCCTCTATAACTCTCCTCTCCTGAAATACTCTGCTCTACTGGAGGACTCTGCTCCTTCCTCTATAACTCTCCTCTCCTGAAATACTCTGCACTGCTGGAGGACTCTGCTCCTCCCTCTATAACTCTCCTCTCCTGAAATACTCTGCTGGAGGACTCTGCTCCTTCCTCTATAACTCTCCTCTCCTGAAATACTCTGCACTGCTGGATGACTCTGCTCCTTCCTCTAACTCTCCTCTCCTGAAATACTCTGCTCTGCTGGAGGACTCTGCTCCTTCCTCTATAACGCTCCTCTCCTGAAATACTCTGCACTGCTGGATGACTCTGCTCCTTCCTCTATAACTCTCCTCTCCTGAAATACTCTGCTCTGCTGGGGGACTCTGCTCCTTCCTCTATAACTCTCCTCTCCTGAAATACTCTGCACTGCTGGAGGACTCTGCTCCTTCCTCTATAACTCTCATCTCCTGAAATACTCTGCTGGAGGACTCTGCTCCTTCCTCTATAACGCCCCTCTCCTGAAATACTCTGCTGGAGGACTCTGCTCCTTCCTCTATAACTCTCATCTCCTAAAATACTCTACACTGCTGGAGGACTCTGCTCCTTCCTCTATAACTCTCATCTCCTGAAATACTCTGCTCTGCTGGAGGACTCTGCTCCTTCCTCTATAACTCTCATCTCCTAAAATACTCTACACTGCTGGAGGACTCTGCTCCTTCCTCTATAACTCTCCTCTCCTGAAATACTCTGCACTGCTGGAGGACTCTGCTCCTTCCTCTATAACTCTCCTCTCCTGAAATACTCTGCACTCCTGGAGGACTCTGCTCCTTCCTCTATAACTCTCCTCTCCTGAAATACTCTGCACTCCTGGAGGACTCTGCTCCTTCCTCTATAACTCTCATCTCCTGAAATACTCTGCTGGAGGACTCTGCTCCTTCCTCTATAACTCTCCTCTCCTGAAATACTCTGCACTGCTGGAGGACTCTGCTAATTCCTCTATAACTCTCCTCTCCTGAAATACTCTGCACTGCTGGGGGGCTCTGCTCCTTCCTGTATAACTCTCCTCTCCCGAAATACTCTGCACTGCTGGAGGACTCTGCTCCTTCCTCTATAACTCTCATCTCCTGAAATACTCTGCACTGCTGGAAGACTCTGCTCCTTCCTCTATGGCTCTCCTCTCCTGAAATACTCTGCACTGCTGGATGACTCTGCTCCTTCCTCTATAACTCTCCTCTCCTGAAATACTCTGCTCTGCTGGAGGACTCTGCTCCTTCCTCTATAACTCTCCTCTCCTGAAATACTCTGCTGGAGGACTCTGCTCCTTCCTCTATAACTCTCCTCTCCTGAAATACTCTGCTCTGCTGGAGGACTCTGCTCCTTCCTCTATAACTCTCCTCTCCTGAAATACTCTGCTCTGCTGGAGGACTCTGCTCCTTCCACTATAACTCTCCTCTCCTGAAATACTCTGCACTGCTGGATGACTCTGCTCCTTCCTCTATAACTCTCCTCTCCTAAAATACTCTGCACTGCTGGAGGACTCTGCTCCTCCCTCTATAACTCTCCTCTCCAGAAATACTCTGTACTGCTGGATGACTCTGCTCCATCCTCTATAACTCTCCTCTCCTAAAATACTCTGCACTGCTGGAGGACTCTGCTCCTCCCTCTATAACTCTCCTCTCCAGAAATACTCTGCTCTGCTGGAGGACTCTGCTCCTTCCTCTATAACTCTCATCTCCTGAAATACTCTGCTCTGCTGGAGGACTCTGCTCCTTCCTCTATAACTCTCCTCTTCTAAAATACTCCGCACTGCTGGAGGACTCTGCTCCTTCCTCTATAACTCTCCTCTCCTAAAATACTCTGCACTGCTGGAGGACTCTGCTCCTTCCTCTATAACTCTCATCTCCTGAAATACTCTGCACTGCTGGAGGACTCTGCTCCTTCCTCTATAACTCTCCTCTCCTAAAATACTCTGCACTGCTGGAGGACTCTGCTCCTCCCTCTATAACTCTCCTCTCCAGAAATACTCTGCTCTGCTGGAGGACTCTGCTCCTTCCTCTATAACTCTCCTCTCCTAAAATACTCTGCT
Organism: Lithobates clamitans; assembly: GCA_037952925.1. Classification (NCBI taxonomy): domain Eukaryota; kingdom Metazoa; phylum Chordata; class Amphibia; order Anura; family Ranidae; genus Lithobates; species Lithobates clamitans. Next base: position 140,309 of record JBBGZY010001525.1, read on the forward strand.
CTGCTGGAGGACTCCTCTCCTTCCTCTATAACTCTCCTCTCCTAAAATACTCTGCTCTGCTGGAGGACTCTGCTCCTCCCTCTATAACTCTGCTCTCCAGAAATACTCTGCTCTGCTGGAGGACTCCTCTCCTTCCTCTATAACTCTCCTCTCCTAAAATACTCTGCACTGCTGGAGGACTCTGCTCCTCCCTCTATAACTCTCCTCTCCTGAAATACTCTGCACTGCTGGAGGACTCTGCTCCTTCCTCTATAACTCTCCTCTCCAGAAATACTCTGCTCTGCTGGAGGACTCTGCTCCTTCCTCTATAACTCTCCTCTCCTAAAATACTCTGCTCTGCTGGAGGACTCCTCTCCTTCCTCTATAACTCTCCTCTCCTGAAATACTCTGCTCTGCTGGAGGACTCTGCTCCTTCCTCTATAACTCTCCTCTCCTAAAATACTCTGCTCTGCTGGAGGACTCTGCTCCTTCCTTTATAACACTCCTCTCCTGAAATACTCTGCTCTGCTGGAGGACTCTGCCCCTTTGTCTATAACTCTCCTCTCCTGAAATACTCTGCTCTGCTGGAGGACTCTGCTCCTTCCTCTATAACTCTCCTCTCCTGAAATACTCTGCTCTGCTGGAGGACTCTGCTCCTTCCTCTATAACTCTCCTCTCCTGAAATACTCTGCTCTGCTGGAGGACTCTGCTCCTTCCGCTATAACTCTCCTCTCCTGAAATACTCTGCACTGCTGGAGGACTCTGCTCCTTCCTCTATAACTCTCCTCTCCAGAAATACTCTGCTCTGCTGGAGGACTCTGCTCCTTCCTCTATAACTCTCCTCTCCTAAAATACTCTGCTCTGCTGGAGGACTCCTCTCCTTCCTCTATAACTCTCCTCTCCTGAAATACTCTGCTCTGCTGGAGGACTCTGCTCCTTCCTCTATAACTCTCCTCTCCTAAAATACTCTGCTCTGCTGGAGGACTCCTCTCCTTCCTCTATAACTCTCCTCTCCTGAAATACTCTGCTCTGCTGGAGGACTCTGCTCCTTCCTCTATAACTCTCCTCTCCTAAAATACTCTGCTCTGCTGGAGGACTCTGCTCCTTCCTTTATAACACTCCTCTCCTGAAATACTCTGCACTGCTGGAGGACTCTGCTCCTTCCTCTATAACTCTCATCTCCTGAAATACTCTGCACTGCTGGAAGACTCTGCTCCTTCCTCTATGGCTCTCCTCTCCTGAAATACTCTGCACTGCTGGATGACTCTGCTCCTTCCTCTATAACTCTCCTCTCCTGAAATACTCTGCTCTGCTGGAGGACTCTGCTCCTTCCTCTATAACTCTCCTCTCCTGAAATACTCTGCTGGAGGACTCTGCTCCTTCCTCTATAACTCTCCTCTCCTGAAATACTCTGCTCTGCTGGAGGACTCTGCTCCTTCCTCTATAACTCTCCTCTCCTGAAATACTCTGCTCTGCTGGAGGACTCTGCTCCTTCCACTATAACTCTCCTCTCCTGAAATACTCTGCACTGCTGGATGACTCTGCTCCTTCCTCTATAACTCTCCTCTCCTAAAATACTCTGCACTGCTGGAGGACTCTGCTCCTCCCTCTATAACTCTCCTCTCCAGAAATACTCTGCTCTGCTGGAGGACTCTGCTCCTTCCTCTATAACTCTCATCTCCTGAAATACTCTGCTCTGCTGGAGGACTCTGCTCCTTCCTCTATAACTCTCCTCTTCTAAAATACTCCGCACTGCTGGAGGACTCTGCTCCTTCCTCTATAACTCTCCTCTCCTAAAATACTCTGCACTGCTGGAGGACTCTGCTCCTTCCTCTATAACTCTCATCTCCTGAAATACTCTGCACTGCTGGAGGACTCTGCTCCTTCCTCTATAACTCTCCTCTCCTAAAATACTCTGCACTGCTGGAGGACTCTGCTCCTCCCTCTATAACTCTCCTCTCCAGAAATACTCTGCTCTGCTGGAGGACTCTGCTCCTTCCTCTATAACTCTCCTCTCCTAAAATACTCTGCTCTGCTGGAGGACTCCTCTCCTTCCTCTATAACTCTCCTCTCCTAAAATACTCTGCTCTGCTGGAGGACTCTGCTCCTCCCTCTATAACTCTGCTCTCCAGAAATACTCTGCTCTGCTGGAGGACTCCTCTCCTTCCTCTATAACTCTCCTCTCCTAAAATACTCTGCACTGCTGGAGGACTCTGCTCCTCCCTCTATAACTCTCCTCTCCTGAAATACTCTGCACTGCTGGAGGACTCTGCTCCTTCCTCTATAACTCTCCTCTCCAGAAATACTCTGCTCTGCTGGAGGACTCTGCTCCTTCCTCTATAACTCTCCTCTCCTAAAATACTCTGCTCTGCTGGAGGACTCCTCTCCTTCCTCTATAACTCTCCTCTCCTGAAATACTCTGCTCTGCTGGAGGACTCTGCTCCTTCCTCTATAACTCTCCTCTCCTAAAATACTCTGCTCTGCTGGAGGACTCTGCTCCTTCCTTTATAACTCTCCTCTCCTGAAATACTCTGCTCTGCTGGAGGACTCTGCCCCTTTGTCTATAACTCTCCTCTCCTGAAATACTCTGCTCTGCTGGAGGACTCTGCTCCTTCCTCTATAACTCTCCTCTCCTGAAATACTCTGCTCTGCTGGAGGACTCTGCTCCTTCCGCTATAACTCTCCTCTCCTGAAATACTCTGCACTGCTGGAGGACTCTGCTCCTTCCTCTATAACTCTCCTCTCCAGAAATACTCTGCTCTGCTGGAGGACTCTGCTCCTTCCTCTATAACTCTCCTCTCCTAAAATACTCTGCTCTGCTGGAGGACTCCTCTCCTTCCTCTATAACTCTCCTCTCCTGAAATACTCTGCTCTGCTGGAGGACTCTGCTCCTTCCTCTATAACTCTCCTCTCCTAAAATACTCTGCTCTGCTGGAGGACTCCTCTCCTTCCTCTATAACTCTCCTCTCCTGAAATACTCTGCTCTGCTGGAGGACTCTGCTCCTTCCTCTATAACTCTCCTCTCCTAAAATACTCTGCTCTGCTGGAGGACTCTGCTCCTTCCTTTATAACACTCCTCTCCTGAAATACTCTGCTCTGCTGGAGGACTCTGCTCCTTCCTCTATAACTCTCCTCTCCTGAAATACTCTGCTCTGCTGGAGGACTCTGCTCCTTCCTCTATAACTCTCCTCTCCTAAAATACTCTGCTCTGCTGGAGGACTCTGCTCCTTCCTCTATAACTCTCCTCTCCTCTTCAGGGACAACACGTTCACTTGCTGCCTAATGTATCCCACTGACTTTCAGATGCCATTGTAAGCAGACAATCGATGTCGGTCACCTAACCTGTCAGTGGTCATAAAGTGTATCTCATAGACAGACAGAAGCCGGACTGCAGATTTATTTCATATGCTCCTTGCGCCACCTGCTGGACATTCACAGATCTGCAGATCAGAAATCAGGACAGCTAATTAAAGGGAACATCACAGACACAAAGTAGCATTTCGATTATTTTCTTTATCAGATGATCAATGCCCCACTGACAGTGATCAGAAGAGCGGCAAGTTCTTGTAACGAGCTCCTGTGTCTTCTGGTGTTCTATGGTGTTTATAGCCAGTCCTGACCAGTATATGACACGGCTTGGAGTTCTTTCTTCATTTTCAGGATGAGCCACACCAGGTGAAGGTAAAAATCAGACTTGCAGTGGGGATGGCAGGTCTGTAAAATCATGGGCGTGGGGAGGGAGGTACATGGGTGAGAATTCAGGAAGAAGTCAGCTCAGGCGGACCCCGGGGCGGTGATATTCACTGGGGGCTCAGGGAGTGATGGGTGGGGGGTAGGAGGAGCAGTGGGCGAAGTCAGGGTGGCAGAATGTGAGGAGTGTTGTCACCCTCATACTATAGTGGGGTGGGGTGGTGGGCTCCATAGAGGGGCTTCATCTGCACTCAAATGTTGTCACCTTCTGTGAGGAAAGCTTGATCGGCATGCAGACTCAGGAAGATAAATCCCAGGATGGGGGAGGGGAGGGAGACACCTGTCATGGCACACATTTCAGGAGAAGCCATCATGTGACAAAACTGAAGAAATGACACTTTGCTACAATGTAAAGTAGTGAGTGTACAGCTTGTATAACAGTGTAAATTTGCTGTCCCCTCAAAATAACTCAACACACAGCCATTAATGTCTAAACCGCTGGCAACAAATGTGAGTACACCCCTAAGTGAAAATGTCCAAATTGGGCCCAATTAGCCATTTTCCCTCCCCGGTGTCATGTGACTCGTTAGTATTACAAGGTCTCAGGTGTGAATGGGGAGCAGGTGTGTTAAATTTGGTGTTATCGCTCTCACTCTCTCATACTGGTCACTGGAAGTTCAACATGGCACCTCATGGCAAAGAACTCTCTGAGGATCTGAAAAAAAGAATTGTTGCTCTACATAAAGATGGCCTAGGCCAGTGATGGCGAACCTTGGCACCCCAGATGTTTTGGAACTACATTTCCCACGATTCTCAAGCACTCTGCAGTGTAGTTGAGCATCATGGGAAATGTAGTTCCAAAACATCTGGGGTGCCAAGGTTCCCCATCACTGGCCTAGGCTATAAGAAGATTGCCAAGACCCTGAAACTGAGCTGCAGCACGATGGCCAAGACTATACAGCGGTATAACAGGACAGGTTCCACTCAGAACAGGCCTCGCCATGGTCCACCAAAGAAGTTGAGGTCACGTGCTCAGCGTCATATCCAGAGGTTGTCTTTGGGAAATAGACGTATGAGTGCTGCCAGCATTGCTGCAGAGGTTGTAGGGGTGGGGGGTCAGCCTGTCAGTGCTCAGACCATACGCCGCACACTGCATCAAATTGGTCTGCTTGGCTGTCGTCCCAGAAGGAAGCCTCTTCTAAAGATGATACACAAGAAAGCCTGAAAACAGTTTGCTGAAGACAGGCAGACTAAGGACATGGATTACTGGAACCATGTCCTGTGGTCTGATGAGACCAAGATAAACTTATTTGGTTCAGATGGTGTCAGGCGTGTGTGGGGGCAACCAGGTGAGGAGGACAAAGACAAGTGTGTCTTGTCTACAGTCAAGCATGGTGGTGGGAGTGTCATGGTCTGGGGCTGCATTAATGCTGCCGGCACTGGGGAGCTACAGATCATTGAGGGCACCATGAATGCCAACATGTACTGTGACATACTGAAGCAGAGCATGATCCCCTCCCTTCAGAGACTGGGCCGCAGGGCAGTATTCCAACATGATAATGACCCCAAACACACCTCCAAGATGACCACTGCCTTGCTAAAGAAGCTGAGGGTAAAGGTGATGGACTGGCCAAGCATGTCTCCAGACCTAAACCCTATTGATCATCTGTGGGACATCCTCAAATGGAAGATGGAGGAGCGCAAGGTCTCTAATATCCACCAGCTCTGTGATGTCATCATAGAGGAGGGGAAGAGGATTCCAGTGACAACCTGTGAAGCTCTGGTGACCTCCATGCCCAAGAGGGTTAAGGCAGTGCTGGAAAATAATGGTGGCCACACAAAATATTGACACTTTGGGCCCAATTTGGACATTTTCACTTAGGGGTGTACTCACTTTTGTTGCCAGCGGTTTAGACATTAATGGCTGTGTGTTGAGTTATTTTGAGGGGACAGCAAATTTACACTGATATACAAGCTGTACACTCACTACTTTACATTGTAGCAAAGTGTCATTTCTTCAGTGTTGTCACATGAAAAGATAGAAGAAAATATTTACAGAAATGTGAGGGGTGAACTCACTTATTATTATTATTATTATTATTACACGCAATTTATATAGCGCCAACAGTTTACGCAGTGCTTTACAATGTATAGGGGGGGACAACACAATTACAGTTCAATACAGAAGGTACAGGAGGGCCCGGCTCGTAGAGCTTACATTCTAAAGGGAGGGGGTGGTGGTACAAAAGGTAATAGCTGTGGGGAATGATTTGATGGGGGGTGGCTCAGGGACAGTCGTTATGTGGGTGTGGGACTTTTGTAATATACTGTACATGTAAGCAGTCTCTGACACTCTGTTGTTAAAAGTAAGGAGTCTCTGATAGTCAATCATTAAATGTGAGCAGTCTCCAACACTCTGTTGTTACATAGAAGTAGTCTCTGATAGTGGATTGTTACAGTGATCAGTCCCTGACCATCATTTTTTTTTAATGTTTTCAGTCTCTACCAGTCCAATGTTACATATGAACAGTCTCTGATAGTGATTGGTTACATGTGCACAATCTAGAACAGTGGTTTGTTACATGTCTGTGAGCAGTCTCTGACACTCTGTTGTTACGTGGGAGCAGGTCGCCATCACATCTACCGATATTGTAGCTGAATGATTGAACAGGCTCATTATTCTTCCCTTCCTATCCCCGTATATCACCTTCACCTGCATACACTGTGTGGGGGAGATTTACTAAAGCTGGAGAGTGCAAAATCCGGTGCAACTCTGCGTAGAAACCAATCAGCTTCCAGGTTTTATTATCAAAGCTACATTGAAGAAGCTAAAGTTGGAAGCTGATTGGCTCCCATGTACAGCTGCATCAGATTCTGAGTGCTCCAGTTTTAGTAATATATTAGTAAATCACCTTTGCCTACAGACACAGGGATCATACTATGCACATTGCCCCATCCTCACCACCAGGGGGAGACATACTGATTTCTTATGATTGGTCACCGTATGGCTGAATGCCGGTGTTCTGCCGAGAAAGTTCCCCCCGGCGGATAAGGACTCCCCTGTACTGCGCAGGCGCAGCTCTTGCGCAGTACGAGCCGCCGAAAATAGCCGAAGCTGAGCTGCTACAGGGCCCCTCGCGGGCTCGCTTCGCTCGGCATATTTTTCTTCTAACTCTATGTCCACTTGGATGGTGGGGCTTGAACCTGGACTGAGTGCGCAGGCGCCGTGTAGAGCTGACGGTCAGCTGTTCAACTTCGGAGACCTTCGGCGACTCGTACTGCGCAGGCGCTGCGCCTGCGCAGTACAGGGGGGGGGTCCTTATCCGCCGGGGGAATTTTCTCTGCAAGACACCGGCCCGGCATGGACTGCGGGATATCGGGGCGAACGCTTCCCCCCCCCCAAGTTTCACATCACTGCCAACACACTCAGCGTTTATTTTAATGCCCAGGAGGGAACACGACTTGTGTGCCATGTGACTGCTGTGATTGGCTCTCACAGCAGTCACATGATCAGACGCCACAATTGACAGGACACTCAGCCCCCCCCCCCCCCCTCCCATGTCGCTGTGGATGTCCAGCGCTGTGAGAAAGTAATTGCCCCCTAAACCTAATAACTGGTTGCGCCACCCTTGGCGGCAACAACTGCAATCAAGCGTTTGCGATAACTGGCAATGAGTCTTTCCCATCGCTGTAGAGGAGTTTCGTCGCACTCTTTCTTTGCAGAACTCTTTTAATTCAGCCGCATTGGAGGGTTTTCCCAGCATGAAAGGCACGTTTAATAACCACCTGACCCTCTGAAAGATTTACCCCTCCCCCCCATCCCTGACCAGGCCATTTTTTGTGATACGGCACTGCGCTATTTTAACTGACACTTGCGCTGTCGTGCGACGCTGCGCCCAAATAAAATTGACTCTTTCCCCCACAAATAGAGCTTTCTTTTGGTGGTATTTGATCACCTCTGCGGTTTTTATTTTTTGTGCTATAAACAAAATATCCGACAATTTTGAAGAAAAAAAACAAACAAACAATATTTTTTACTTTCTGCTATAAAAACACATCAAATAACAATTGAAAAAAAAAAATCAAATTTCTTCATAAATTTAGGCCAATTTTTTTGGTAAAACAAAAAAAAATCCCAATAAGCGTCTATTGATTTGTTTGCGCAAAAGTTATACCGTCTACAAACTATGGGATAGATTTATGGAATTGACGTCCTTTTTTTTTCCCTCCACAAATAGAGCTTTCTTTTTGTGGTATTTGATCACCTCTGCGGTTTTTATTTTTTGCGCTATAACTAAAAAAAGAGCGACAATTTAAAAAAAAAAAAAAACAATATTTTTTTACTTTTTGCTATAATAAATATCCCCAAAAAATATATAAAAAAAAACGTTTTTTTCCCCTCAGTTTAGGCCGATACGTATTCTTCTACATATTTTTGGTAAAAAAAAAAAAACTCGCAATAAAACTCGCAAAAACTCGCTTTGCGCAAAGTTATAGCGTCTGCAAAATAGGGGATAGATTTATGGCATTTTTATTAATCTTATTATTTTTTTTTTTACCAGTAATGGCGGCGGTCTGTGATTTTTATCGTGACTGCGACATTATGGCGGACACATCGGACACTTTTGCCGCTAATTTGGGGACCATTCACATTTATACAGCGATCAGTGCGATTAAAAATGCAGTGATTACTGTGCAAATGTGACTGGCAGGGAAGGGGTTAACCACTAGGGGGCGAGGAAGGGGTTAAGTGTGTCCTAGGGAGTGATTCTTACTGTTAGGGGGCATGGCTACGAGTGACACGTCACCGATCGCTGCTCCCCGATGAGAGGGAACAGATGATCGGTGACACGTCACTAGGAAGAACAGGGGAGATGTGTTTACACTGACATCCCCCCGTTCTTCAGATCCGTGACACGATCGCGGGACACCGGCGGACATCAAGCCCGCGGGTGCGATCACGGAGCTGGCGGCAGGGTCGCGCGCGCGTGACCACATGACGGCAAATTCAAAGGGACGTATCTGTACGCCCATTTGCCTGTCTGTGCCATTCTGTTGACGTATATCTACATGCGGCGGTCGGCACGTGGTTAAGGTCAAGCCTCAGCATCTCCGTGGGATTTAAGTCCGGACTTTGACTAGGTCACTCCGAAACCTTCATTTTGTTTTTTTTTCGAGCCATTCAGAGGTGGGCATGCTGGTGTGTTTCAGATCATTGTCCTGCTGTGTAAGCCAAGTGTTTCTCAACTCCAGTCCTCAAGGCGCCCCAACAGGTCATGTTTTCAGGATTTCCCTCGGATGAAACAGCTGTGGTCATTACTAAGGCAGTCAAACCGATCAAATCACCTGTGCAAAACAAGGGAAAGCCTGAAAACATGACCTGTTGGGGCGCCTTGAGGACTGGGGTTGAGAAACACTGGCCAAGTGTTCTTGAGGTCAGGACAGCACACTCAGGCCGGACATTCTCCTTCAGGATTTCCTGGTAGAGCGCAGAATTCATGGTTCCATCAATGATGGCGAGTTGTCCAGACCCTCCCCCCCCAACCCTCCCCCTACCACCACCACCACTGGCTGTTGGTATGATGGACTTTTTTTATGGAATGCTGTGTTCGTTTTACGCCAAACGTAACGGGACGCACACCTTCCAAAAAGTTCAACTTTTGACCCCTCAGTCCACGAAAGATTTGTCCAAAAGTCTTGGGGATAATCAAGATGGGTTTTTTTTTTTGGCAAATGTGAGGACAAGGCTTAGTTTTATTTTTGGTCAGCTCCCCCGTCTCTCCGAACGATTTGTATATTCGACTTACAGAGAGACGTATACAAATACCAGGCCGGCGCTCCACGCGGCTTCACCACATCGCGTCCCGAGCGGATTTTACTAAAACAATTTCACTTTGCATGATTTCCCCCGACAACATTACAGCAGGGCGAGGCGTAAAAAAAAAAAAAAAAAAAAGAAAAGAAAAAAAAGAAAAAAGAAAATAAAAAAAAAAGAAAAGAGAAAAAAGAAAAGAAAAAAAGAAAGAAAAAAAAAGAAAATAAAAAAAAAAAGAAAAAGAGAAAAAAGAAAAGAAAAAAGAAAAAAGAAGAGAAAGAGAAAAGAGAAAAGAGAAAAGAGAAAAAGAGAAAAGAGAAAGAGAAAAGAGAAAGAAAAAGAGAAAAGAGAGAGAGAAGAGAGAGAGAGAGAAGAGAGAAAGAAAGAAAAGAGAAAAGAGAAAAAAGAGAAAAGAAAAAAGAAAAAAGAAAAGAGAAAAGAAAAAAGAAAAGAGAAAAGTAAAGAAAAAAAAATGCTCCGGCCCCTCCCCTTCAGTCTTGCACAGTTGTAGCGGCTCCTCTCCTGGACTGAAATGGCTTCCTCATTTCACCGCACACTGCGAGCTTCTCACCATGTGCATTAGAAGCTGCAGCAAGTCAGATAAGAGCCTCATTTCCAGACTGGGGGATGGGGGGTGCATAACTCCTCCCACTGCTTTCATCAGAGCTGGGGGGCTCTGGAGGAGTACTGAGGCCGGGGGGGGTGTCATGTGTTCAGGGAGCTATGTACAGGCCCCTCCCACTAGCCATGACTGCATAGAGGAGCACAGAGACCCAGTGATGACATAATGGGGTCTAAAATAAGGTACGAAATGAAAAACGGAAAGATTTTATTCAGCATGTTAATATGAGCAGATTACCTTTTTGCCTACCGGGCACTTTCACCCCCTTCCTGCCCAGGCGCCAATTTTCAGCTTTCAGCGCCGTTACACTTGGAATGACAATTGCGCGGTCATACAACATTGTACACATAGGAGATTTTTATCATTTTTTTATTCACACAAATAGATCTTTCTGTTGGTGGTATTTGATCACCACTGGGGGGATTTTATTTTGTGCTAAAATGAAAATAAGACCAAAAAAATTTTTTTTCATAGTTTGTTATAAAATTTTGCAAACAGGTAATTTTTCTCCTTCACTGATGGGCGCTGATGAGGCAGCGCTGATAGGTGACATGAATGAGGCACCACTGATGGGCGCTGATAGGTGACATGAATGAGGCGCCACTGATGGGCACTGATAGGTGACATGGATGAGGCACCACTGATGGGCGCTGATAGGTGACATGGATGAGGCACCACTGATGGGCGCTGATAGGTGACATGAATGAGGCACCACTGATGGGCGCTGATAGGTGACATGGATGAGGCACCACTGATGGGCGCTGATAGGTGACATGAATGAGGCACCACTGATGGGCGCTGATAGGTGACATGGATGAGGCACCACTGATGGGCGCTGATAGGTGACATGGATGAGGCACCACTGATGGGCGCTGATAGGTGACATGAATGAGGCACCACTGATGGGCGCTGATAGGTGACATGGATGAGGCACCACTGATGGGCGCTGATAGGTGACATGGATGAGGCACCACTGATGGGCGCTGATAGGTGACATGGATGAGGCACCACTGATGGGCGCTGATAGGTGACATGGATGAGGCACCACTGATGGGCGCTGATAGGTGACATGGATGAGGCACCACTGATGGGCGCTGATAGGTGACATGGATGAGGCACCACTGATGGGCGCTGATAGGTGACATGGATGAGGCACCACTGATGGGCGCTGATAGGTGACATGGATGAGGCACCACTGATGGGCGCTGATAGGTGACATGGATGAGGCACCACTGATGGGCGCTGATAGGTGACATGGATGAGGCACCACTGATGGGCGCTGATAGGTGACATGGATGAGGCACCACTGATGGGCGCTGATAGGTGACATGAATGAGGCACCACTGATGGGCGCTGATAGGTGACATGGATGAGGCACCACTGATGGGCGCTGATAGGTGACATGGATGAGGCACCACTGATGGGCGCTGATAGGTGACATGAATGAGGCACCACTGATGGGCGCTGATAGGTGACATGAATGAGGCACCACTGATGGGCGCTGATAGGTGACATGGATGAGGCACCACTGATGGGCGCTGATAGGTGACATGGATGAGGCACCACTGATGGGCACTGATAGGTGACAGTGCCCATCAGTGGCGCCTCATCCATGTCACCCCTCAGTGGCGCCTCATCCATGTCACCCCTCAGTGGCGCCTCATCCATGTCACCCCTCAGTGGCGCCTCATCCATGTCACCCCTCAGTGGCGCCTCATCCATGTCACCCCTCAGTGCCGCCTCATCCATGTCACCCCTCAGTGCCGCCACTGATAGGTGACATGGATGAGGCGGCACTGATGGACACTGATAGGCGATATGGCTGAGGCGGCACTGATGGGTGACATGGCTGAGGCGGCACTGAGGGGTGACATGGCTGAGGCGGCACTGAGGGGTGACATGGCTGAGGCGGCACTGATGGGTGACATGGCTGAGGCGGCACTGATGGGTGACATGGCTGAGGCGGCACTGATGGGTGACATGGCTGAGGCGGCCGGTACTGATCAGCACTGATTGGCGGCACTGTTGGGACTGCACTGATTATCACTGTCAATGTTTCTTTAAGAAGCCGGTTATCAGCTCTCTTCTCCCCTCCTCATGCTGTCAGCGTGAGGAAAGAAAAGCCGATAAACCGGCTTGTGTTTACCACGTGATCAGCTGTGTCCAATGGCAGCTGATCACGGAGGTAAAGGGCCACGGTGATTGGCCCTTTTACCCCAATCTGTGATCAGGCCCGAAAGACTCGGCAAATTAAGCCCGCGCTGTAGCCGTCTTTCGGCTATAACATGGGCAGGATAGGGTTAAACAGTCTTCAAGTGTATCTCTAACCAAAAATTTTTTTAGTTCTGGAATAAGAAGCAAATGATTAGAACTCCTGTTTTGTATTTGCTTTTTCGTGTTCAGGAGATTTCCTTTCACTTCCTGTCCTGAAGGAACAACAGGAAGTGAGTGGGACTGTAAGAGTCCTCTCAGGAACTGGTGTCTCCATTGGAAGATTTGTCCTCTTTTCCTGTTCAGATGACAACTCTTAAAAAAAAAAAAACAAAAAAAAAAAAAAAACACCTTTTGGATTTCTCATCACTTCCATTCTTATTAACATCAGTACAAACAGAGAGAGAGTAAATCCCCGCCATGGGGACACAGTAAAAAAAAAACCTGACCGGGCTTCTATCCCTCCCATATACTCCATCCAAAACTACAAACATTCCTCCACCTAGATGTGAAATAGCTCCAAGCACGCCCCTCATACAATAAAACATTAAAAAAAGGAAAGAATCAGACACACACACAATGAACATTTCTACATTTTATTATTTAAAACTTTGTGAACAATTTCAGAGAAAAGAGAAAAATAAAAACGAATAAACTTGAGGCGGCAGGGGGGGAGGGGCGACATACACAAGGAACTCCCCGAATTCAGGGCGTGGAATGAATTCATTGGCTGGATCTGTAAACAGTGCGCTAACCGTCAAGAGTAAATCACATGCATCACCGGGGGGGGGGGGGGGGGGGGGGGTTGTGGGGTGGTGAGGTTGTTGGGGGGGGGGGGCCTCCGATGTGCGCACACCCTTATCAGGCTGTCTACATACAACAGGGGAAAGAATTGTGTAGACACACAATGATCAGCCTGTCCAATCACTGGGAACACCAAGTGACATCGCCAGTTCCCAGGAAAATCGATTGACTACAGGCTCCTGAGTGTTGGTTTGGAATACAAGATGGCGGACTCCCCTTTGTGTTATAATCAGACACGCTTTAAGACCCTGGCCTAACAAAGTTCAGAATCTGGTGGAAACCCCCGTAAGGTCCCCAGTGTAGACTATGCTCCCTCCAGAAAGTGGTCACTTTCATGTACATCTACTTTATGGATTTGGTCCATTTCTCTATTCCCAACCTGCACTACAAACTAAGAAAAACCATCCATGGACTCGGCCGGCTTCCTCTTAGTTGATGCCTACATTGCTCCACCAGATACATATACCAGCTGAAACTCTTTGCTATACCTCGGAGATCGAAAAAAAAAATTAAGTCACGATGGCTAGCCTTATCTATCCTGGAGGGGACAGGAAGGAGCAAAGGATTCTGGGATCAAGACACAGAAAGAGGCCAAGGTTGGAGGCCAAGGTTGGAGGCACAGGACAGGCAGAGAATTTAGGATACGTTGAGTGATAGAGAAAGTTAGAAGAGGAGGATGGAGGTTCTGGAAGCTGAGGAACCCAAAGGGAACCTTTCGAAAAACCTTATTCCCAACCCATGGGACACACTCTAGTGTGAAGACCCCAATCCAGAACCAGCACATGACCCAAAAAGGATGGCTGCTTACATTACTTCATCCGAGGAAAGATAGGTCGCTCCGTGACAACTTCTCTTTAAAGTTGCAAGATCTAATTCAGCAGAAACAAAAGGGCTGATGTGTGATAGGAGATGAAGGAAGCCAAGATGGCGGAGATCTGCAGGATCTAGAGATGAGAATAAATTACATTTACAGGATCAGATCATAGCAGAAGGAATGTCTGAAGGAGAAACCCAGGAGCAAATATCGTGCTGGATCTGGAGAGGACAGGAACATAAGGTTGCACGTTCTGGAGATGGTAGGAAGATAAGGTTGCACGTCCTGGAGATGGTAGGAAGATAAGGTTGCAGGATCTGGACATGGTAGGAAGAGAAGGTTGCAGGATCTGGACATGGGAGGAAGAGAAGGTTGCGGGATTTTGGGACAGGCGGGAAGCTAAGAGCGAGCTAATGTCGCCAGCACACCATGGATCTCCAGAATGGGTCCAAAGCTTTATTTGGCGATCACATCGTTTACAGCAACATTTCAGAGCCTCACAGGACCCCTTCATTAGGCATGTGACCGCCACCTGCCTGATGAAGGGGTCCTGCGAGGCTCCGAAATGTTGCTATTTGCTGTAACAATGTGAACGCTGAATAAAGCTGGAGATCCATGGTGTGCTGGTGACATTCCCTTACTCTGACTATTCACGGTCACAGCTGGTGGGTCGCTTCAGCACCTACCTATATGCACAGCCATTTTACAGGAACGTGCGCGTTGGGAATAATAGTAATGGGAGGAAGATAAGGTTGCATGGTCTGGAGATGGGAGGAAAATAAGGATGCAGGTTTTGAAGATGGGGGCAAGATAGGGTTGTGGGATCTGGCGTTTGGGGGCAAGATAGGGTTGTGGGATCTGGCGTTTGGGGGCAAGATAGGGTTGTGGGATCTGGCGTTTGGGGGCAAGATAGGGTTGTGGGATCTGGCGTTTGGGGGCAAGATAGGGTTGTGGGATCTGGCGTTTGGGGGCAAGATAGGGTTGTGGGATCTGGCGTTTGGGGGCAAGATAGGGTTTGTGGGATCTGGCAGTTTGGGGGCAAGATAGGGTTGTGGGATCTGGCGTTTGGGGGGAAGATAGGGTTGTGGGATCTGGCGTTTGGGGGCAAGATAGGGTTGTGGGATCTGGCGTTTGGGGGGAAGATAGGGTTGTGGGATCTGGCGTTTGGGGGGAAGATAGGGTTGTGGGATCTGGCGTTTGGGGGGAAGATAGGGTTGTGGGATCTGGCGTTTGGGGGCAAGATAGGGTTGTGGGATCTGGCGTTTGGGGGGAAGATAGGGTTGTTGGATCTGGCGTTTGGGGGGAAGATAGGGTTGTGGGATCTGGCGTTGGGGGGAAGATAAGGTTGTTGGATCTGGAGTTTGGGGGAAGATAGGGTTGTTGGATCTGGCATTTGGGGGGGAAGATAGGGTTGTTGGATCTGGCGTTTGGGGGGGAAGATAGGGTTGTGGGATCTGGCGTCTGGGGGGGGGGGGGGGGGGGGAGATAGGGTTGTGGGATCTGGCGTTTGGGGGAAGATAGGGTTGTGGGATCTGGCGTTGGGGGGAAGATAGGGTTGTTGGATCTGGCGTTTGGGGGAAGATAGGGTTGTTGGATCTGGCGTTTGGGGGGAAGATAGGGTTGTTGGATCTGGCGTTTGGGGGGAAGATAGGGTTGTTGGATCTGGCGTTGGGGGAAGATAGGGTTGTGGGATCTGGAGTTGGGGGGAAGATAGGGTTGTTGGATCTGGAGTTGGGGGAAGATAGGGTTGTTGGATCTGGCGTCTGGGGGGAAGATAGGGTTGTGGGATCTGGCGTCTGGGGGGAAGATAGGGTTGTCGGATCTGGAGTTGGGGGGAAGAGAGCTTGCAATAGCTGAAGATGGGAACTGCACAAGTTTGCGCATTCTGATGATGGTAGGAAAATAAGGTTGCGGGTTTTGAAGATTAGAAGAACAAAGTTTCAGGATCTGGAGATGGGAGGAAGAAAAGGCTGCAAGTTCTAGAGTTAAGGGGAAGGCAAGGTTCTCTTCTTGTTACAGGAGTTGCAGGATCCAATTCAGCAAAAACAAAGGCTGACGTGTAACAGAAGATGAAGGAAGCTAAGATGGTAGAGATCTGCAGGATCTAGAGATGAAAATAAATTATATTGCAGAATCAGATCATAGCAGAAGGAATGTCTGAGTAGAAACCCAGGAGCAAATATTGTGCTGGATCTGGGAAGAAAAGGTTACAGGATCTGGAATGTTGGATCTGGAGATGGGAAGAAGCAAAGGTTGCAGGATCTGGAGAAGGGAGGAAGCAAAGGTTGCAGGATCTGGAGATGGGAGGAAGCAAAGGTTGCAGGATCTGGAGATGGGAGGAAGCAAAGGTTGCAGGATCTGGAGATGGGAGGAAGCAAAGGTTGCAAGATCTGGAGATGGGAGGAAGCAAAGGTTGCAGGATCTAGAGATGGGAGGAAGCAAGGGTTGCAGGATCTGGAGATGGGAGGAAGATAAGGTTGCAGGATCTGGAGATGGGAGGAAGCAAAGGTTGCAGGATCTGGAGATGGGAGGAAGCAAGGGTTGCAGGATCTGGAGATGGGAGGAATTTAATGTTGCAGATAGAAGGAAGTTGGACGGGGTAGAGTTATCTGGTAACAGGTCTATTGGGAGTTTTCAGACAGGAAAGTTGATAAAAGTGAGAGACTCTAATATTATCCTGTTATGTGCTGAGCTAAAGTTACAATATTTATTAAGATAAAAATAAAATATCAAAAAAAAAAAAAAAAAACACACAGAGAACGCTGAAGGCACAAAAGCTACTGTTTTCTATCACCTGGGGGGTCCTCCGCCCCAAACAGCAGAGTAGAACCTCCGCCTGGGCCTACCATCTACTCTTCTTTCTCTTATTTAAAATTATTACATCTTTTCCCTGTTACAGGAATGTGAGATGGTGTGGAGAGGTTAAACCTTCATCGATGAAGTGCAACAAACACCTGGCTGTCAGCGAGGTTGGGGTGGGGGTGGGGGGAAGCAGACGTTGTGCTATAGGCCCCACCTGGCAGGGAAGAGGTTAATGTACACAGGGAATGTCTTGTAGGACAGAAATTCATTGCCGGGAGCCGGAAGTCTGCAGGCCCAGGCCGGGAGGTAAAGAATGGGTTAAAATCTGCCCTCAACTTCCTGGGCTTGCAGATTCCGGCCCGCTTTGTGCTTTTTTTTCCCTTGTAATCAAGGAGTTAATTAACTGCCTTTTTAACCCTTGCATGCACAGACGAAGCTTCTGGATCTGGATCTACAGCGATAAAAGACGAATATGAAAAAGTCCGACTCATCGCGGAGAAAAAGAGGCTGCGTATCAGACACCCCGACCTCTGCCGTCCTCCAGCCGCCGCCCTGCCTCCGTCAGGAGTGCCGTATGGCCGTCTTCTAGGCGAAAACCAAGCGTCCCGTGGGTTCTTCCAGAGGCAGGGGGGCAGAATTCCAAGGGGTGAGAGCCAGGGGGGGAGTGGGTAATATACCGGCGCAGCCCAGCAATACGCAGAGGACCGCTTCATGGCGGCAGTCTTCATCCAGCAAAGAAAAGGTTAATTACAAAATGAGACACTCGGGATAAAAACCGGAAAATCCACAGAGGGGGCAAAAGGGTCTCTGCTTCCCGATCTGGTCAACGTGGCCAGCAGCCCTGCGGAGAAGAAAAGAGAAAAAAAGAATGTCAGGCCTGCAGGAAATCATTACTGACCCCTTCAGGACAGGAGATGTCTTACAAGATCATGCCCGGAGCCCCCCCCACCCATAGCTACAAGAGTTCCGAAAATCTGCTCTTTAGATAGTGATTTACATAATGTAGTCAAAGATATAGATTTGCATTCCTATGTGCTATTAAAGCCAAATCAACCCCCCCCCCCCCCCATTCCTGTATAATTCCTAGGGCTGTCTTCAGTCTGGTCATGACGTCCTGGGGTCCTCTACCACCCGCATTGGGCGGAGCCTCCGATTCAGAAAAGGACTTTACCGAAGTAACTAAGGATGCATCAATACCGGTATGCTCCAGATACAGAAACCAATAACAGGACAGGTTCCCCTCAGAACAGGCCTCGCCATGGTCCACCAAAAGAAGTTGAGGTCACGTGCTCAGCGTCATATCCAGAGGTTGTCTTTGGGAAATAGACGTATGAGTGCTGCCAGCATTGAGGTTGAAGGGGTGGGGCGTCAACCTGTCAGTGCTCAGACCATACACCGCACACTGCATCAAATTGGTCTGCATGGCTGTTGTCCCAGAAGGAAGCCTCTTCTAAAGATGATGCACAAAAAAGCCCCCAGTTTGCTGAAGACAAGCAGACTAAGGACATGGATTACTGGAACCATGTCCTGTGGTCTGATGGGACCAAGATAAACTTATTTGGTTCAGATGGTGACAAGCGTGTGTGGGGACAACCAGGTGAGGAGGACAAAGACAAGTGTGTCTTGCCTACAGTCATGCATGGTGGTGGGAGTGTCATGGTCTGGGGCTGCATGAGTGCTGCCGGCACTGGGGGGCTACAGATCATT
>JBBGZY010001526.1:1800000-2207500 GCA_037952925.1 Lithobates clamitans
CATATGAACGAGTGAACGTCGACGTGGTCTTGTCTGCAAGCCAACGAATCACAGCACAGGGCGCCCTATTTAAAGGATCAGCATACTAGTATCAGTGCTGGATTGTCTCAGCTAGTTCCTGTATCCTTGATTGCTGTTTGATTGAACCTTGATCCTGAAACCTTGGCCTTCCTGACTACTCTTTTGGATTATCCCTGCAACTCTGTTTACTTCTGCTTCCTGTACTGAACCCGGCTTGAACTTCTGACCACGGCTCTGTCTTCCGATCTTGTACCTCTCTGCCAGCCCATTGCCAACCTCCGCTAGCCCCTGACTACGAACCTGCCTATCGATTGTGCACCTTCCTGCCAGCACGTTGCCGACTCCTGCTTGTTCCAGACCTTGCAAGTTCTCCTGTTGGACTTTCCTGAACCTATCCAGGATCAACATCTCACCAGCATCTCTAGGCTCCGGTGTTCCTGATCCTGCCAACAGGCACCTGCACCCTTCCGTTGCCCTAGCAGCCCTGTCTCCACCTCCAGGGGTGTTAGGACCGGAACCGTGCAAGAGGCCACCCTCGTCATTTCAAACTCCACAGTAAGGTACGTGACACATGCCTCCTGGTATCCAGTCGGTCAGTGAAGATGAACCCATGCACTTGAGTTTCACGCGTCTCTCTGCAGATAAGAGAACCTTTAAGAGGAGGGAGAGATTGTGGCCAGGCAGGTCACTTTTTGAAGTCTTGTCCTATCCGTCCAGGGAATGCCCGAACCTTGAGGTCCTGTCATGGACAGACCTTAGGTGGCGTTGTTTCGTCCACAGTTATCCAGAAGGATAAGCCCCTGGTTTCGGTCACCCTTTCTTGGGCTGAGTCGTCCGTCGAGATACGGGCTCTAATCGACTCTGGGGCTGCAGGCCTGTTCATTGCCTTTGTATCGAAGGACTCAATTCCACTGCAGCTGCGTGACACTCCACTTGCCATTGAGGCTCTTGATGGGAGACCTCTACAGCCTGCCCATGTGACTCATGAGACTGTTCCGTTGTCCATGGCCGTAGGTGCTCTTCACCATGAGATAATCCAATTCCAAGTTATTTCCTTACCTAAGTTTCTGCTGGTTATTGGTTATCCATGATTACAGAGGCCTCTTTTGATTGGCTCCATGCTGAGGTTCTCTCCTGGTTGCCACAATGCAGTAAGACAAACTTCCAGAAGGTAGCCAAGGTCCTGTGCACCTCTTCACTCTCCTCCCTGCCGGAGGAGTACTGCGATTTTAGCGATGTCTTTGAGAAAGGACAAGCCAGTAGTTTGCCTCCACACCGGTTGTATGATTGCGCAATTGACCTTCTTACCTGGTGCCATAGCCCCTCGTGGCTGGGTTTACTCTTTGTTGGTCTTGGAGGATAAGGCCATGGAGGAGTATGTTGCAGACGCACTTTCTCAAGGTTTCATCCGCAAATCTTCGTCTCCTGCTGGTGCTGGTTTCTGCTTTGTGAAGAAGAGTGGTGAACTGAGACCTTGTATTGAATAGTTTCACGATTAAGAATGCCTATCCGATTCCGTTATATGTGACAGCCTAAAGCTAGCAACGGTTTTCACAAAGCATGATTTGAGAGGGGCATTCAATCTCGTCAGGATTAAGGAGGGCGACGAGTGGAAAACTGCGTTTAATACCAGAACAGGCCATTATGAGTACCTCGTAATGCCTTTTGGCCTTTGTAACGCCCTGGCAGTTTTCCACAAATTTATTAACGATGTCCTCCGAGATTTGTTGCAGTTATGTGTGGTGGTTTATCTCGATGATATCCTCATATTTTCCAAGTCCCTGGAGAGCCACCACACAGATGTCTGTCGTGTGCTTCAGAAACTAAGAGAGAACAATCTCTATTGTAAATTGGAGAAGTGCGAATTCCATCGTGAACAGGTTAAATTCTTGGGTTATGTCATTTCCAATGCTCGTTTTTCGATGGACCCAGAGAAACTTTCAGCAGTCCTACAGTGGCTCCGACCCGTGGGTTTATGTCCTCTGCAGCGTTTTCTGGGCTTTGCCAACTATTATCGGAAGTTTAGTTGTAACTTCTCGTCTCTGGTCAAGCCCCTGACTGATATGACCAAAAAGGACGGTAACCCACAGAGTTGGTCTCCGGAGTCCGTTAAGGCCTTTGAGAGTCTCAAGGCTGCCTTTGTTTCTGCTCCTGTGTTGGCACATCCTGATTCTACGTTACCTTTTATCCTTGAGGTTGATGCTTCTGAGACTGGTGTTGGTGCCCTTCTGTCTCAACGTCCTACCTCTGAGAGCGCTATGCATCCTTGTGGCTACTTTTCCAAGAAATTGTCACCTGCGCAGTGCAATTACGAGATTGGTGACAGAGAACTGCTAGCGATCATTTCAGCCCTGAAAGAATGCAGACATCTCCTCGAAGGTACCACTGTGCCGATTCTCATTCTTACTGACCATAAGAATCTCACATTCTTGTCTGAGGCTAAACGCCTCTCTCCAAGAAGGGCGCGATGGGCTCTTTTCTTGTCAAGTTTCAATTACATTGTCTCATTCTTACCCGGTACTAAGAATGTAAGAGCTGACGCTCAGTCATGACAATTTTCCTTCACTTCCAAGATGGAGTTGGTTCCGGTTCCTGTGATTCCTTCTGTTTGTATTCTGGCTACGGTTTGCACCAGTCTCACTTCTCCTCTGTTGGGTGACAAAATTCTTGCTGCTCGGGTCCATGCTCCTCCTGAAAAATCTTGGGACCGCTGCTTTGTTCCAGAGAGTCTCTGTACTGCCGTGCTCCAGACTTACCATTCTCCCAAGGCTGCTGTTCACCCTGGGAAGAATCAACTCTTTTGGGCCATTTCCCAACAATTCTGGTGGCCTAGTCTACGTGCTGATGTAACCGCCTTCGTATCTGCCTATTCCATGTGTGCTCAGAGTAAGACTCCACGACACCATTCAGTGGGCCTCCTACAACCCATACCCAATGGAGAGAGGCCCTGGACCCACCTGTCTATGGATTTCATTGTGGAGTTACACAATTCCCAGGGCAACACAGTTATCCTTATGGTGGTTGACCGGTTCTCAAAAAGGTCTCATTGTATTCCACTTAAGAAGTTGCCCACTTCTAAGGAACTGGCTTCCATTTTTGCTCGGGAGATCTTTCGCTTACATGGGCTACCCAAGGCAATTGTCTCGGACAGGGGTAGTCAGTTTGTGTCCCGGTTCTGGCAAGCCTTTTGTGCACAGTTGGGAATTCAGCTTGCTTTTTCATCTGTGTGTCACCCGCAGTCTGATGGGGCCGCAGAATGAGCCAATCAGTCCTTGGAGCAATTCCTATGTTGCTATATTTCTGACCATCATAACAACAGGTCAGACCTATTACCGTGGGCAGAGTTTGCTTACAATAGTGCCTTGAATTCTGCTTCCCGATTGTCCCCGTTTATGACGAACTATGGTTTCCAACCTTCCATGTTGCCCGACTCATTTGTTCCGCAGAGTATTCCTGCGTTAGAGGAGCATTTCAGTGGTCTTCATTCCACTTGGGAACAAGTCCAGGAGGCTTTGCGACATGATAATGATAGGTACAGACTCCATGCTGACCGCAGACACCCGCCTGCACCTTCCTACCAGGTTGGGGACAGGGTTTGGCTGTCATCTCGCAAGCTCCGACTTCGTGTTCCCTCTCTGAAGTTCGTACCTTGTTTTTTTGGGACTTTCCGTATTCTTCGCAGGGTTAACCCAGTGGCTTACGCATTAGACCTTCCTTCTAATATGAGTATCTCAAATGTGTTTCATGTCTCCCTATGAAAATCTTTGGTCTGCAACCACTTTACCACCTTGGTGCCAAATCCTCACCCTGTACAGGTTGAGAACCATGAGGAGTATGAAGTACAGTCCATTGTTGACTCCCGTAGGTTCCGTGGGCGCATACAGTACCCGGTGCATTGGAAGGAGTATGGTCCGGAGGAACGCTCTTGGGTCTCATCCTCGGACCTACATGCCCCTGTCCTCCTCCGTGATTTCCATAGACGTTTTCCCCTCAAGCCTGGTGGTCCCCTGAGCGGGAGGGGTCGTTGAGGAGGGGGTACTGTCAGGGCTGGGCTCAGCCTTTCCTTCTCTGAGCTGTCGGCTAATTGCCAGCTCCTATCTCTCCACAGCTACTCACCTGTTGACGATATCCTGCTCGTCAGACCTGCCTACCTAAGCCATCCAGCCCAGAGGATCTCTGCCTTCGCCTTGGTCAACATCACAGAGACTATCTCCTGCGTTCCTGTTTAAAGACTTGCTTGGCTGACATCCCTTCTGGCTCCAGATCCTTGCTGTTCCACTACACTGATCCCTGACTCTCTGGCTTGGCTGACTATCCGTTCCGGTTAACGAACTTTGGCTATGTTTTGACTATGTTTGTTCTATTTACTTTTATTATTAAACAAGTGTGATTTAACTGTACTTCTGTCTCGGTCTGATTTCATGGTTTCTGACACATAGTGAACTAGGTTTACTGTATTTCAATTTGTGAATAAACAGGAAGCCGCTCAGCAATGAGCATTTGCCATTCGTTCACTGTCCAGTGCAGCTGAGGCTGCAGAGAAAAGGACAGGGAAGTGCCTTTCTCTCTGTTAAGACCCCTGATATTTCACCAAAGCCCCTCAATGAGGCGCCTAAAGAAATTGTAAAAAACAATAAATAAGATTGTAAAAAAATAATAAAAAAATAATAAAAATAAAAACTACTGACACCAATCTCTGCTGTAGTGACACTGTCCACAGCTCTGCTGATATACATTCATGTGTGTTTGTGCTCTGGGGTACACACCCTAATGCAATAGGCTGCGCACACCAATGCTGACCAGGTGACATTGTACTGGTGTGGAGGTGATCAGGAACACTGTTGCTGACTTACACTGGTCTGGTGACACTGAAATTGGTGTGGCAGCAATCAAGAATGTTGTTGCTGGCTGCACTGGTATGGTGACAATGGGACTTGTGTGGGCACTGTTGATGACTGCTTTGGTCTGGCAACACTGGGATTGATGTGGCAGCAATCCAAAACACTGTTGCTGGCTTACACTGGTCTGGGGACACTGGCCTGGTGTGGGGGATCAGGAACGCTGTTGCTGGCTGCACTGGTCTGATGACACTTGAACTCTTGTTGCGGGAATCAGAAACACTGTTGATGGTTGCCTTGGTCTGCAAACACTGGGATTGATGTGGCAGCAATCAGAAACACTTTTGCTGGCTTACTCTGGTCTGGGGACACTGGCTTGGTGTGACAGCAGTCAGAAACAGAGTTGCTGGCTTACACTGGTCTGGTGACACTGGAAATAGTGTGGCAACAATCTGGAACTCTGTTTCTTGCTTTAAAAAAGAGGGGGGAAGGTTTGGGACTTTAAATGAGGCGAGGGTGGGCACCTCCATCCCTAAATTGAATCTAATCGAGAGAGAAATGGGACTTTGAATGAAGCGGCTGAACTGCGGAGGTGATGATATAAATATACAATTTTATTTATAACAAAGTAAATATGATAATTTCATATATACATAAAAGCACAAGGTATAGACACAGTGATACAAAGTATATAAATGTAGACATAAATAAAGATAAATTCATGAGGTTAATGAATAGTATATGACAGCAATCTGGCCTTAAAATGCTAAACGCGGCATGCCCGGCACCTGTGTTAATAATCACATAAAGGTAATCTACAAATGTTGGGTTCATGGTATAACATCGTCAAAGCGTAGTATGTGTCTCTGCAGCATCCAAGGGCTCTACGCGTTTCGTGGAATAGTCTCCACTCGTCAGGAGCAGATGCAACAGGTTCCTGTAGATTAAATGGTTATGGTGAAACCACATTATGTATAGGAGTAAAAAATGTTATTGTAGAAAATTAACCAAATACACTCATCAGCCCCGGCAATGGGAGCGATAAGGGGCGAGCGAGACAGGTGAACCGGAAGCACAGACCACATCACGGGAGCTGAGGCGGCGTAACTGTACATGGGCAGCTTGGGATGGTGGTATGGTGCCTATGGTGGTCCCCATGAATGTAGGTGCTGGCTTGGAAATATGAGCAAATCAAAACATCTGAAAGTAAGAATGAAAATGTGTGTGAGGTGAGATGATGAAGATGTGTAAAAACAAGCAAGATATGTGTAAGTGAAATGATGAAAAAATGATGAAAAAATAATAGTGGTGTAAAAATGTAAGCCCAATGTGTCAGCATGTGTGAATAATGGAGGAAAAGGATGGGATGTGAAGTGTAATTGGTGTAATGTGTATGAGATGGGCTGACCTATACGTGAGAATGGTCTGAGAGAAAACAAACCTAAAGGTGAAATAAGTGTAAAAAACAAATGTGTATAAACAAAAAAGTGCAAAAACCATTCGTGTTGTGTGTGGATCTGGACCAAAGGACAGTTACCTCAAGCTGCATGCCATGCAACACCAGGCGGTGGAATAGCTGGTGTGCAGGAGCCCCAGGCAGAGACCGGCCATGTAAACAGCCCGCTCTGACTGAGGATATATGTACAGGTACGCCACCAACGCCACGTGCGTGAACGCAGGGGGGGGCGGGAGAAGGCATCCGCACCTGGGTCAAACCGCCAGGCGATTGGCGCCAAACCGCTCCCACACAGGTCACGCAGAAGGTGCTCTCAATGGCAGCGTGATGACGTCATAATCGACATCAAACGCTGGACGTGAGGACCGTGGCGCCAATGCGCAAAGGGGCGTCCTCCCAATCTCCCAAACACCCTGTGCAGTGAGAGAAGGGAGGACCCACGAGGCGCATCGCAGCTCCCGTGATAGGAAAAGACCCCCATACACCGTGAACAGGCTCAAGACCCCAAACCTGCACACATCGCCAGAGCGGCAGGAGCGCATGGATATAAGAATTGTGTAATCATATGGGGAATGTAACTTGTGAGGTTTAAACGTAAAACCTATGCCGAGAATGCCATGAATTGCTGTCACTAATAAAATAAATAGTTACATGTATCAATATACCCTGAATTAGCTTAGCCAGTCCCGATGTGTAAATCCCTAAGTAGGGAATGTACACATCTGAAACTGCACCTCACGCATGGATAGCAGGGGAACACTGCTGATCCAATATTCCAGCCGCTTCCATCCCTATACAAACTGTAAAAAAGAGGGGGGAAGGTTTGGGACTTTAAATGAGGCGCGGGTGGGCACCTCCATCCCTAAATTGAATCTAATCGAGAGGGAAATGGGACTTTGAATGAAGCGGCTGAACTGCGGAGGTGATGATATAAATATACAATTTTATTATAACAAAGTAAATATGGTAATTTCATATATACATAAAAGCACAAGGTATAGACACAGTGATACAAAGTATATAAATGTAGACATAAATAAAGATAAATTCATGAGGTTAATGAATAGTATATGACAGCAATCTGGCCTTAAAATGCTAAACGCAGCATGCCCGGCACCTGTGTTAATAATCACATAAAGGGAATCTACAAATGTTGGGTTCATGGTATAACATCGTCAAAGCGTAGTATGTGTCTCTGCAGCATCCAAGGGCTCTACGCGTTTCGTGGAATAGTCTCCACTCGTCAGGAGCAGATGCAACAGGTTCCTGTAGATTAAATGGTTATGGTGAAACCACATTATGTATAGGAGTAAAAAATGTTATTGTAGAAAATTAACCAAATACACTCACCAGCCCCGGCAATGGGATCGATAAGGGGCGAGCGAGACAGGTGAACCGGAATCACAGACCACATCACGGGAGCTGAGGCTGCGTAACTGTACATGGGCAGCTTGGGATGGTGGTATGGTGCCTATGGTGGTCCCCATGAATGTAGGTGCTGGCTTGGAAATATGAGCAAATCAAAACATCTGAAAGTAAGAATGAAAATGTGTGTGAGGTGAGATGATGAAGATGTGTAAAAACAAGCAAGATATGTGTAAGGGAAATGATGAAAAAATAATGAAAAAATAATAGTGGTGTAAAAATGTAAGCCCAATGTGTCAGCATGTGTGAATAATGGAGGAAAATGATGGGATGTGAAGTGTAATTGGTGTAATGTGTATGAGATGGGCTGACCTATACGTGAGAATGGTCTGAGAAAAAACAAACCTAAAAGTGAAATAAGTGTAAAAAACAAATGTGTATAAACAAAAAAGTGCAAAAACCAATCGTGTTGTGTGTGGGTCTGGACCAAAGGACAGTTACCTCAAGCTGCATGCCATGCAACACCAGGCGGTGGAATAGCTGGTGTGCAGGAGCCCCAGGCAGAGACCGGCCATGTAAACAGCCGGCTCTGACTGAGGATATATGTACAGGTACGCCACCAACGCCACGTGCGTGAACACAGGGGGGGGCGGGAGAAGGCGTCCGCACCTGGGTCAAACCGCCAGGCGATTGGCGCCAAACCGCTTCCACACAGGTCACGCAGAAGGTGCTCTAAATGGCAGCGTGATGACGTCATAATCGACGTCAAACGCTGGACGTGAGGACCGTGGCGCCGATGCGCGAAGGGGCGTCCTCCCGATCTCCCAAACAATTTAGGGATGGAGGTGCCCACCCGCGCCTCATTTAAAGTCCCAAACCTTCCCCCCTCTTTTTTACAGTTTGTATAGGGATGGAAGCGGCTGGAATATTGGATCAGCAGTGTTCCCCTGCTATCCATGCGTGAGGTGCAGTTTCAGATGTGTACATTCCCTACTTAGGGATTTACACATCGGGACTGGCTAAGCTAATTCAGGGTATATTGATACATGTAACTATTTATTTTATTAGTGACAGCAATTCATGGCATTCTCGGCATAGGTTTTACGTTTAAACCTCACAAGTTACCAGATGCGGACTGATAACTCATGGGGCCCCTGGGCAATAGGAGATTATGGGGCCCCCAGGCAATCAGAGATTATGGGGCCTCACAGTATACACACACAGTATACAATCACACAGTATACACATACATGTACACACAGTATACACAGACAGATATAAAAAAAACACAGATTTATACATACTGTCCCTGGTTTTACTGAGGCTGGCAACCCTGATGGGGCCCCCTAGTGGCCCAGGGCCCTCGGGCAGTGCCCGAGTGGCTCAATGGTCAGTCCGCCCCTGCAAGTTACATTCCCCATATGATTACACAATTCTTATATCCATGCGCTCCTGCCGCTCTGGCAATGTGTGCAGGTTTGGGGTCTTGAGCCTGTTCACGGTGTATGGGGGTCTTTTCCTATCACGGGAGCTGCGATGCGCCTCGTGGGTCCTCCCTTCTCTCACTGCACAGGGTGTTTGGGAGATCGGGAGGACGCCCCTTCGCGCATCGGCACCACGGTCCTCACGTCCAGCGTTTGACGTCGATTATGAAGTCATCACGCTGCCATTGAGAGCACCTTCTGCGTGACCTGTATGGGAGCGGTTTGGCGCCAATCGCCTGGCGGTTTGACCCAGGTGCGGATGCCTTCTCCCGCCCCCCCCTGCGTTCACGTACGTGGCGTTGGTGGTGTACCTGTACATATATCCTCAGTCAGAGCGGGCTGTTTACATGGCCGGTCTCTGCCTGGGGCTCCTGCACACCAGCTATTCCACCGCCTGATGTTGCATGGCATGCAGCTTGAGGTAACTGTCCTTTGGTCCAGACCCACACACAACACGATTGGTTTTTGCACTTTTTTGTTTATACACATTTGTTTTTTTACACTTATTTCACCTTTAGGTTTGTTTTCTCTCAGACCATTCTCACGTATAGGTCAGCCCATCTCATACACATTACACCAATTACACTTCACATCCCATCCTTTTCCTCCATTATTCACACATGCTGACACATTGGGCTTACATTTTTACACCACTATTATTTTTTCATCATTTTTTCATCATTTCACTTACACATATCTTGCTTGTTTTTACACATCTTCATCATCTCACCTCACACACATTTTCATTCTTACTTTCAGATGTTTTTATTTGCTCATATTTCCAAGCCAGCACCTACATTCATGGGGACCACCATAGGCACCATACCACCATCCCAAGCTGCCCATGTACAGTTACGCCGCCTCAGCTCCCGTGATGTGGTCTGTGCTTCCGGTTCAGCTGTCTCGCTCGCCCCTTATCGCTCCCATTGCCGGGGCTGGTGAGTGTATTTGGTTAATTTTCTACAATAACATGTTTTACTCCTATACATAATGTGGTTTCACCATAACCATTTAATCTACAGGAACCTGTTGCATCTGCTCCTGACGAGTGGAGACTATTCCACGAAACGCGTAGAGCCCTTGGATGCTGCAGAGACACATACTACGCTTTGACGATGTTATACCATGAACCCAACATTTGTAGATTACCTTTATGTGATTATTAACACAGGTGCCGGGCATGCCGCGTTTAGCATTTTAAGGCCAGATTGCTGTCATATACTATTCATTAACCTCATGAATTT
Organism: Lithobates clamitans; assembly: GCA_037952925.1. Lineage (NCBI taxonomy): Eukaryota > Metazoa > Chordata > Amphibia > Anura > Ranidae > Lithobates > Lithobates clamitans. Next base: position 1,810,409 of record JBBGZY010001526.1, read on the forward strand.
ATCTTTATTTATGTCTACATTTATATACTTTGTATCACTGTGTCTATACCTTGTGCTTTTATGTATATATGAAATTACCATATTTATCACCTCCGCAGTTCAGCCGCTTCATTCAAAGTCCCATATTTCCCTCTCGATTAGACACTGTTTCTTGCTTACACTGGACTGGCAACACTGGAACTGGTGTGGCAACAATCAGGAGCACTGTTGCTGGTTTGCACTGGTCAGGTGATGGTGGCCCTGGTGTGGCGGTGATCTGGGACACTGTTGCTGGCTGCACGGGTCTCATGACACTGGGACTAGTGTGGTAGCGATCAGGAATGCTGTTGCTGGCTTAAACTGGTCTGGTGACAATGTACTGGTATGGCGGTGATCAGGAACACTGTTGCTGGACGCACTGGTCTGGGGACACTGGGACTGGTGTGGTGGCAATCAGGAATACTGTTGCTGGCTGCCTTGGTCTGGTGATAGTGAGAATGATGTGGTGACAATCAGGAACACTGTTGCTAGCTGCACTGGTCTGGAGACACTGTGACAGGTGTGCTGGCGATCAGGGATACTGTGGCTGGCCTGGTTCAGTGATACTATACTGGGGTAACTAGCGATCAGGGACAATGGCTGGCTTTATTGGTGACACTGTACTGTGGCTAGTGATCAGGGACACTGGTTGGCTGCACTGTAATATGGGTAGTGAACAGGGGTAGTGGCTGGCTGAACTGGTGACACTGTGTATTCTACTGTGCAAAAAAAAATACTACTGGTGATCACTAGGGAAACACTCTGTTTCCTCTCACAGCAGATTGGTATGAAAAGAAGCAGAGCACTGGCTGGGTTTTTTACACGTGTGACCAATCACAGCGATCGCATAGTATAGGCCCGATTTCATTGACCTTGTACCCCGCTCTGTGATCTGCAGTGTCTGATGGACACAGCCAGGGCTGCCTACAAGGGAGTAGCACTGGCCTTCCACTACCTGGCCCAGTCCTGCCAATTCAGCAGGGGGACCAAGAGGCAAAAACTCCAAGCATTTTTTGGGCACCCCTGCAGTTATCCCAGCAATTTAGTAAAAACTTCCCTGGGCCCCATTTGCTCCGGTAAGGGATGTTCAGAAAGGGAACTATTTAATGACTTTCAGGTGTGGTGGAGGAGTAATCTGCATGCAGTTCCGTGTTTCCCAACAACTTAAAGTCCCGGCTTGCCGCAGTGGATTGATATAGAGGAGGCTGGGACTTTAATTTAATTATCAGGAACTGTAGTGTGGAAGATTACTAGATTATTCTGTGTGCACCCTAAAGTCATTAAATAATCCCCTTTTTGCCCTTGACCCCAGCTGAACAAATGGAGCCTGTGGATAGAAAGAGGACTATTCAATGAATTTCAGGTGCAGGTGGAGTAATCTTCTGCACCACAGTTCCCAAAAAATGAAAGTCCTGGCCTTTTCTATATCAATCCAGCAGAACAGGCCAGGACTTTAATTTAAATGTTGGGAAATGCAGTGCTGCAGATTACAACGCTGCACCTGAAAATCAATAAATAGTCTCCTTTCTGCCCCCCACCAAACAAATGATGCCCACTGAAGTTTGTTTTAAAATAGCTGCAGACTTTTGTAATGAACCTTAGTTAAAAATGCAAAGCATTATGGCCACAGCATGGATACAGCTCTGTCTGACTGTTTTTTAAAAGTTTGGATAGGTGGCCGGGGGAGGTAAAATCGCGGCTCAGCTACCATTTTTTTTTCTGCCTCCCATCTTACAGAGTCCAAAGTGTCCAGAAGCTTTGAACTATTGTACACTTGTATCCCATACTCCTGACACCTGCATTTTGTATATTACATACTCCTGACACCTGAATTTTTTACATTACATACTCCTAACACCTGCATTTTGTATATTACATATGCCTGACACCTGTGTTTTGTATATTAAATCTTCCTGACACTTGCACTTTGTATATTACATACTGCGTGACGCCTGCATTTGTATATTACATACTCCTGACACCTGCATTTTGTATATTACATACTCCGTGACACCTGCATTTTGTACATTATATACTCCTGACACCTGCATTTTGTATATTACATACTCCTGACACCTGCATTTTGTATATTACATACTCCGTGACACCTGCATTTTGTACATTATATACTCCTGACACCTGCATTTTGTATATTACATACTCCTGACACCTGCATTTTGTATATTACATACTCCGTGACACCTGCATTTTGTACATTATATACTTCTGACACCTGCATTTTGTATATTACATACTCCTGACACCTGCATTGTGTACATTACATACACCTGACACCTGCATTTTGTACATTACATACTCCTGACACCTGCATTTTGTATATTACTTCCCCCTGACATCTGCATTTTGTACATTATATACACCTGATGCCTGCACTCTGTATTTTATATACTTTTGACCCCTGTGCTCTATACAAACTTTATACCTCTCCCACTGTTTTGACACACCCAAATTTCTCCATGATGCACATTGCCTTCAGACTGCGGGGGGGGGGGGGGGGGCTGCCCTGGCACTGTCAAGTAGGAAGGCCCTGTCAGGTAGGCTGCACAGGGCCCCATAATTTCTAACAGCCCTGGACACAGCGATCAAAACCTCCCATCCTCATAGATAGCCGCCCGGCCATTTATGTACAGTGCCTTGAAAAAGTATTCATACCCCTTGAAATTTTACACATTTTGTCATGTTACAACCAAAAACATTAATGTATTTTATTGTGATTTTATGTTATAGACCAACACAAAGTAACACATAAGTATAAGGAAAATGATAAATGGTTTTCAATTTTTTTTACAAATAAATACTGTATTTATTGGCGTATAACACTCACTTTTTCACTATGAAAATCGGGTGCAAATAGTGTGTGCGTGTTATGCGCCAAAATTTCAATTTTAGCTGCCTCGGGTGGGACGAGCGCCATCAGATTACATACAGTGAGAATCTCCTGTTTACTTGTCGGCCTCTGTATTAGGAAGTCCCGTCTACTGGGCCGCCATTGGACCACTGTTCTGTCTATCATAGGAGATTCTCACTGTACGTATTCTGTCGGTGCTCCTCCCGCCCCCCTCCCTGTCCCCTCTAGGCTGCAGATGGGCATTGATCAGGCTGCATTGAAGGCAATGGTGAGGCTGCTGCACTGATGGCAATGGTGAGGCTGCTGCATTGATGGCAATGGTGAGGCTGCTGCATTGATGGCAATGGTGAGGCTGCTGCATTGATGGCAATGGTGAGGCTGCTGCATTGATGGCAGTGGTGAGGCTGCTGCATTGATGGCAATGGTGAGGCTGCTGCATTGATGGCAATGGTGAGGCTGCATTTATAGGGACTGATGAGGCTGCATTGATTGCACTTGTGAGGCTGCAGATGGGCATTGATCAGGCTGTATTGATGGGGCTGCATTGATGGCAATGCTGAGGCTGCAGATGGGCACTGACCCTTATTTTGCTTCAAAGTTCCTTTTTTAAAAAATATTTTTTTTTCCTGAAACTTCCCTCTTAAAATGAATGTGTGTGTTATACGCCTGTGCGTGTTATATGCCGATAAATATGGTATCTGAAAAGTGTGGTGTGCATTTGTATTCAACCCCCTTTACTCTGATTCCCCTAACTAAAATCTAGTGGAACCAATTGCCTTTAGAAGTCACCTAATTTGTAAATAGAGTCCACCAGAGCACCTTCCTCCATACATTTTGGGAGTCTCCCACATGCCTTTTTGCAAACTCAAAACGTGCCATTTTGATTTTTGCTGAAAGTAATGGCTTTCTTCTGGCCACTCTGCCATAAAGCCCAACTCTTTGGAGCGTACGGCTTATTATCGTCCTATGTACAGATACTCCAGTCTCTGCTGTGGAACTCTGCAGCTCCTCCAGGGTTACCTTAGGTCTCTGTGCTGCCTCTCTGATTAATGCTCTCCTTGTCCGGTCCGCAAGTTTTGGTGTGCGGCCGTCTCTTGGCAGGTTTAGTGTTGTGCCATGTTCTTTTCAATTGGTGATGATAGATTCGATGGTGCTCCTAGGCATCATCAAAGATTTGGATATTTTTTTTATAACCTAACCCTGACTTGTTCTTCTCAACAACATTGTCCTTTCCTTGTTTGGAGAGTTCCTTGGTCTTCATGGCAATGTTTGGTTAGTGGTGCCTCTTGCTTAGGTATTGCAGCCTCTGGGGCCTTTCAAAAAGGTGTGTGTATGTAATGACAGATCATGTGACACTTAGATTGCACACAGGTGGACATCATTTCACTAATTATGTGACTTCTGAAGGTAATTGGTTGCACCAGAGCTTTTTATGGGCTTCATAACAAAGGGGGTGAATACATACGCACATGCTAATTATCAGTTTTTTATTTCTGAAAAATAGTTTTCTGTATATATTTTTCTAATTTTACTTCACCAACTTAGACTATTGTGTTCTGATCCATCACCTACACAGTATCTCACAAAAGTGAATACCCCACTCACATTTTTGTAAAAGTCCCGTTCTCGCACATGCACAGTGTGAGACACTCGCAGCGCAGGAAACTTATCACGTTGCCATCACAACGGGTGTCGTCATCGAAAGTGCCCACCCCGTTGTGATGGCATCCATCAACACGTGACCGGCGTCATCGAGTCACTTCCGGTTTCGGAATATCGCGATAATGAGCGGTGGCCATCCACACTGACTCCTGGGAATTATGTCACATAGCTCCCAGGAGACAGTGCACTGCCGGATATGACGGACATATCTGCGGGTGGCAGAGACAGGAAACTCGATTGTAAACTGTTCTATCCAGGTAAGATGGCAGAAAAAATAAATAAAACATTTCCATTGCACAATCTATATGCTGCTAGAATACTTTTGATGATAAGTTGTAAAAGTGGGTGGAACTCCGCTTTAAGCACCTTATCTAGAAGCAATATATGCCAATGGGCAGCAAATATTGACCCCACTTCCTTATATTGTGAGTGGAACCCTGTAATAAAGCCCCACTCCTGACTAGTAGGGTCCCTGAGTGGATCTCCCTCTCTCAGGCAACTCTCTCTGGGCAGCGTTAATACCTCCTCTACTATATTATCCAGATATTGTGCATTGTACCCCTTATCTGCAAATGTACTCTTCACAATTTGAGCCTGGGAAATATAATCAGTAACAGTGGAACAGTTTCTTTTTACCCTCATAATTTGTCCCTTAGGGATATTCCTAAGCCACAGGGGGTGATGTCCACTCTGAACGGTCGGTGGGCTTAAAGTACACTTTTCTTTCTAATTTATCCTCTCGCCTGTACACATTAACATCCAAAAAATTGATCTCACCACTACAGTATTGGCTTGTTATTCTAACAATACAGGCGAGAGGGCTCATGTATATAGGCCGCACAAGGAGATGTTTAAAAATTCAGGATAGCAGAACATATTCAGAATATCAAAACAGGATTTAAAGACTACAATGTGTCTCTATATTTCAAAATATTCCATAACCAGGATCTATCAGACCTAAAATTTTGGGGTGTGGATCATTTAAAACGGCAAGGAGAGGTTCCAATATTGTTAGAGAACTGTCAAAACGTTTAGCTTGTTTTTTTCCTTGGATTTATCCTTGGCCTTGTTTGTACAAAACGTGATACTCACTGGATATTCCTTATCGATACGCTTGCACCAAAAGGGTTAAATGTAGATTTAGACATCAACTGTTTTATTAGCGATTATTGAATTTATATATTTTCACCAATTTTTATTTAATGTAAAGGATTAAAAAAGAGACCATAACCAATCGATATAATATTAACCTGAGGTATATTCTGACAGACATACTATATATATGCACAATTATTTTACGATCAACTGCCTAAGATTTTATAAATTATATTGATTTTACTTATTTATTTAATTTACTGGTATTAGCCACTTAAGATAATTGTATACTTGCAATATGCAATGGTTAGCAATATTTAAGCCAGTATGTTAATAGTGTGGGGACACATATGATTAATAACAATCATGTTTAATGTTATATGATTAAGATGCTTAATTTATTAACACAATGTATAATTGAGATAATGTTATGTCTGGTGTGTAATGATTCAGCTGAAGGGGTGACGTTGCACCCGGACTTGTTCACTATATTGAGCAGTGTGTGGGTAGATGATCCGATCGCTTGGCCTTGATAATTTGCCTCTATGTGCTGATATGCCGCCTTCGTGCACCTATGAGTTAAAGTGTGCGGCACATGAGGGGTAAATAGGCCGGGAGACGGACCAATAAAAGCCTGTATGTCACGCCTTCAGATCACGTCCTCAGTTGAAGTTGGATATGACGAAACGCGTCAGAATGTGACCTCCACGGTGACTGGAAGTGACGTTTGCGTGTCGCAGTCAGCTGGAGACTGTCAGGAAGAATACAGTGCAGTTGTGCAATCCACACTGACGCTCTCCTGTGCAGCGGACTGGTGACTACGCTTTTTAATTTACATGTTTCATTTGATTTTAACTGCTTGTACGTATTCTGTATGAGGGACGGGTTTGGATTACAATAAATGTGTGAAACAGGATTAGCTATCTTTTGTTTTTCCATTATTGTATTTGACTGGAGCGATTCACACTCTCTAACCCGGCCTGCAATGCTGATGACTTTCCTTTAAAGTGACACAAGTATTAACTTTAAGGCTTGAGATATACTGAGCTCTGGTGAGTGTAACCCCTTAGAGGAGTATGCCTCACGTGGTGAAGATCTGGGTGTTTGGTGCACACTTTGACAACTATTAGGATCACCTGCTATCTTCCGAGCTGAACTCACTATATATCATCTCATCATGTCTTATGTTTAGAAACATATTTATGTTGGTCAGAAATTTGGCGGACTAACACAAGCACTGTTATAATATGGGACTGACACAGTGATCTAACTGAACTTTCTTAGGTTATTGTATTGTACTTTATTGATTTTATAAGAGCAGCTTCCAACTGTTTATATCCGTTGGATCAATAGCAGTGGTTAAAGGGATAAGCACAGTTCTGTGCATGAATATTATTTATCTGTTTATAACCTACATGTAACTTGGCACAGAGCAGTGTGGATAGGCCGTGTTGTACACTTATAAAACATTTTTAAACGTTTTAAATATGTTGATAGAAATGGGTTTATTCCTGTTAATAGATGTTGTCATCATCCTCAATTAAGTAAAATTGTACTGAAGTGTACTGATACTGAGGACTTTACCAGGCAAACCATTGATGGTATATTGAATAGGGAAGAGCCATAATTATATAATAGAGTGACCCCTAATATTGTGAATCCTCCTATTTGTCCTATTTGTCATTTGTCACAGATATCTCCTAAACCTGCACGATTTAGGAGATATCCACGGTATCATCGGCACATGCGCACCGAAGAAATGGCTTGTTTGTGCCGTTTATTCAGCTGATGTGCCATGACGTCATCGTGGCTCTGGCCAATCACAGCGCCGGAGCCCACAAACCCGGAAGTAACATTCTGTAGACATGTTGCCCATCACATTGGTGTATGGGGACTGCTGCACCAGCTTCGATCTAAGGTAAGTATTTCATAATGAGCTAGTATGCAATACATACTAGCTCATTAGCTGTACACTCACTACTTTACATTGTAGAAAAGTGTCATTTTTTCAGTTTTGTCACATGAAAAAATATAATAAAATATTTACAAAAATGTGAGGGGTGTACTCACTTTTGTATTTTATATATTCTCCATATATCCATCTTGCTATTTTTTAAGTGGAATTAAGTATATAATAATGAGCACTACTTGACCTTTCTATTCCCAGGGTATCTTTGGTCTTAAAAGTGGCGTGTGTTTTTATTTGTACTTAATTTTGAATTTGTATTTGGAACTTCAATTTGATTGTTGCTGGATTTTTAAGCACTTTAAATATATCTATATATTTTTTTTAAACAATGAGGACTGGCTTTTACATTTGTTTTTCCCTTTTCATTTCTTTAAGGAATAATTATACATTGCAAGAGGCTGCATTCACCCTATATTGTTTATGATATGTGATATGTGTGCGTGTGTCTCACGCTTACAGTATCATTAATTGGTAATGGCACCCCAAAAGCAGCAAAATGCGCGGGCAAAAAACGCACAAATCTCTAAGCTCAAAAACGTGCATGAGCTACTTTGCCACCTTTATTGCACTTTAAGCAGCCCACTGAAATGAATGGGCTACCCTATACGTGTAGCATGACAATGTGCAAAAACAGGAGCTACAAAATGTGCAAATGTGTTGTGTCACATGTTATAGTGTAAATGGGGCCTTATAACTCTTCCTTTTATGTCTTTGTTTAAATTATCAATTTTTGATCTCACTCAACAGACAATTCACTTGTGGGTAGACATGTGTAGAACAGAAAAAATTGTTTAGTTTCGGATAGATTAATTATGTTACTAATTTAGTTTTGTTGATTAATTTTGGAATTCATTTAATTTCGTTTATATTCGTCTCTTTTATTAAAATGATTGTAAAGTCTTGGTTTTTTTTCCTATAAAAATAACAAACATGTTATACTTACCTACCATGTGCAGTGGATTTGCACAGAGCAGCCCAGGTCCTCCTCTTCTCAGGTCCCTCTTCTGTGATCCTGGCCCCTCCCTCCTGTTCAGTGCCCCCACAGCAAGAAGCTTGCTATGGGGGCACCCGAGCTGAGTCACAGCTCCCTGTGTCCATTCAGACACAGAGCCCTGATCCAACCCGCCCCCTCTCTCTCCCCTGATTGGCTAACTGACTTTGATTTACAGCAGCAGGAGCCAATGGTGCCGCTGCTGTGTCTTAGCCAATCAGGAAGGAGTATCTCAGATGGCTGAGACACTTGTGGACATCGCTGGACAAAGAGGGACCTCAGATAAGTGTTGAGACAAGGGACTCTTCCCCACAACCCTGGGCTGTGGGCAGGGGGGGTCTGTGGGCAGGGGGGCTTATTGGAATCTGGAAGCCCCCTTTAACAAGGGTGCCCCCAGATCCCACCCACCCCTCTATGTGAATGAGTATGGGGTACATCCTTTCACCAAAAAAGTGTAAAAAGTGATTAAAGACAGTACACAAGTTTTTGACAATTCCTTTATTAAAAATTTAAAAAAAGAATGTCCCCCCAGTGTAGATCCATCGTCAATCACGATGCCTGCCACATCACCGAACCTGAAAAAGGAGAAAGAAAAACCTCTGGCCTCATCGAACGCTCCCGCCCACTGCCTACTCCGCCATCTGACACTTCTTAAATAGCCAAGGGGCCGGGTCACCTAATGATGTCAGCGGGTGACCCCACCTCCTTGTGACATCATTGACCCAGCATGGCCTGGTCAGGGATGTCACGTTCAATAAGCCCCCCGCCCGCAGACCCCCACAACCATCTACCAGGGTTGTGGGGAAGAGTCCCTTGCCCCTATCAACATTGGGACAAGGTGCTTTGGAGTGGGGGGACAGAGCCCCTCCCCCCATCCCAAAGCAGCCCCTATGTTGAGGGCATGTTGCCTGGTTTAGTTCAGGAGGGGGGTGCACTCTTGTCCCTCCCTTTCCTGGCCTACCGGGCTGCATGGTCGGATAAGGGTCTGCTATGGATTTTCTGGGGGAAACTATTGCACACATTTTTTTGTTTACATTTCAGCTCTCAGTCATCAGTTGTTAAGAATGTGAAGGCTGGCTTTCCAGTCTGCTCCTTATCAACCAGCTATTCTGCGATAATTTTTCGACAAATCCGAATTTGAATTGTTCAGAATATTTGGAATTCGTTAGAAAGTGAATAAACGAAACGTAATTAAACAAATTCCAGCGAAATTAGTTGCTATTTCATTTGGAGATTCAGATACATCTGGATTTCCGAATAACCAAAAATTTGTCCGAATTTATTTTCAAGCCGAAAGGAATTGCACATGTCTACTTGTGGGACCACGTGACATCTGTCCTTGGCTAAATACATGGGTCCTATGACCCCTTTTTTTGGGACTCCAGCTTTCCCACAAGCTTTACATGTAACGGCTACTTCTCCTGTGACTCCCCTACATAACCCAACACAGTGGCTACAGAGGCAACAAGTCATGTCATATATCTGTTTTATCCCCTCAATACCAGATATTTTTGCCAAGCAGAAAGCTATGCTTTTGCAGGAGGACCCCTCAACCCTAGTGGTTTCCAACTCTATTCTTTACTCCTGAACGCATCCTCTTCTGATCTCCCACATTTTACACAGGTCTGGGAAACAGAGCTTCACCACACTATTTCTCTCTCGGACTGGCAAAAGTGCTTTATCCTAACCCACAAGCTCTCCCTAGCCACCAAGAGCCAAGAAAGACCAGTTCTCTCTTACTTGGACCGCATGGTCCATGTTTCGCTATCATGGGCTAAGATTGGTTCTGTTTCCATCCTTACTTAGCCATGACGGTGGGTATCCCATCCCTGTCATTACTATGCCTACCTTATCCTTTCCAGCCCCTATACCTCCTTCCTAATCTTTGGTATTCCTTATGTGATTCACATCCATTCATTATGCAAAAACATCATTGATGTAATACCTTAATTGTGAGATCCCTTCAGCATACTTCTTTTCTGTGAATATTTGATCATTAGTTTACTTTACAAAGCCTTACTTAACTTATGTAAACAAGTCTGATGCCAAAATTGGTGTTAAGCTCCGTACACACGGGCCAAATGCCAGACGACATCTGCCGGTTCAATAAAAACCAGCTGACATTCGGCCTGTGTGCATGGAAAACCAGAAGCCTACCGGCTCCCGATCATTGGCTGACAGTGCTGATCAGGGTGTTCTGGCAGGGGGGCTGTCCCCCTGTCAGAACACACCAGCTCAGTGGGGGAAATCTCTGTACTAAAATCGGATAGTTAGTACAGTGGCTCTGACTGGAGCTGACAGTTTTTTTTTTGATCATCCTACTGGGTTGAGTGTAAAAAAAATCATAGTGTGTACCAGACTTTACGCACCCTTTCTTCTCCTTTTTTTTCCATGTGTTTGACTTCCTACTATAATTTGAATTTGTGTGATTAAACTTTTACACTGGAGATCTTTTACTACCCTGGAATCTCCATACTTGCTATCTTTATGTACCTTTGTAACTCAATAAAGTCAGATTGAACAAAAAAAATGATCAGTTTGTCACGGTAGCTGAACAGTAATTTATGTTTTTCACCTGAAGATCCTGCCATTACACACTTCCTGTCCTAGGAGGACAAAGCTTACTCATTGTACTGTGTCTACCAAGGAGCAGTGTTGTCAACCTTCGTCAAGAAGTGTTAGGACTACAAAATATCTCCCTTCTTCGCAATTCTGTATTCTTTTCACAGAGGTGGAACTGAGCAGTGACTCCTTGGGATTTGAAAAGAAAGTTACAAGCTCACTGAATTTTCATGGTGTATTTAACAGACTAAATGAAAGCAAAATAAGATATGTCCATTGTTAGAGTTTATATACACTTTACATCAGAAATTGTATCATAAAAGGTCATGCCAAACTAACTAAAATGACCAGTTATACAATTTCAAACAAGGATTATAAACTGAGCATTACTATTTTAAACTGATTATATATTATCTAGACTCTCATAGTGGGATGTGTTCACATATTTGGGAGGTATAAAGATGTTTTACATTTTTGTTTTATTTGTAAAATTCAGTAAGGAGAATTGCCTTGACTGTTTAGTCTTGAAGTCCTTTAATATCAGTCTTACAGAATTAAATAACAATTCCAGTTTGATGTTCAAATTATTTTATTCTTTATTAGACTTCTTTGTTCCTTATCATCAAAAGAAACCATTGAAAAGAACGAATGAGATGCAAAGTCTGAAACATACTCCCCGCCCACCCAAGGTGACTTCTGACAGACATTTAACATGCATGGAAGACAAAATAGTGACAAACTGCTCTGCATGGGTCCATTAAAGGGACAAGGACAGTTGGGATGAATAGGAGGCAGGGGGATTTAGCTGCTCACAGAGAAAGAAGGTGGTGTTCATTAGATCTGAGATTTCCAGATAACAGGTACGTGTCCAGAAAATCATATACGATGCTCAGAGCTTCCAGCAATCAGTCACCCAGTTTTGCCTGCGCTACTACATCTGTGCCATACTTCCTCCACAGCTAACAGATAGTTATATTCCCATGTATGTCCTATGGATGCCATTCTCATCCCAAAGGTGCAACTATAGCCATGCAATGAAGTCTAGTTGCAGCACGGACCAAGTACAAAGAGATAACACAAAATCACAGCCCCCTCTTTAAGGCTGCACAAAGGTTTATCCAAGCAGGAGAAATATTTGGCAAATAATTTGGGTAAAGTGAATGTATATCTAATAGACGCACCTGTGCCACATCACTTTTTTTTTTTGTTAGGGTGAGGCAGCATCTTGAACATAATTTGGCTTAAACTTGGTATTTAGAAGGACCAAGTGCCTTCTACCATATAACAGCCTTTCTCAACCTTTTTCACATGAAGGAATCCTTGAAAAACCTTTTAGATTTCAAGGAACCTCTGCCAATAGTTACACTATCCACAGCTCCAGGCACATCAGCATGGTGGTTGGGGGGAAGAATGCTCTTCCATTGGAGGCCATTTAGAAAAATACCCCTTTACTGATAGCTGAAAAGATCATTGGTGTCATTGGTAACTTACAAGAGATGCAGAAATTGCTCATTGCTCAAGCAACCACTAGCAACCTCTGGAGGAACCCTATGGTTCCACAGAATTCTGGTCGAGAAAGGCTGTTCTTCAATGTTTTGAAGTTTCGTCATTCTAAATTTTACTGTTACATGTAGATCATATTGGGTCGTTTTCCACAGCGCATACTAATAACTAGATCAAAGGGTACCTGTCAGCAAACAAAAGTGGGAGCTGCCACTGGTGACTAGCTCTTAAAGATGCATGTTCCATGTCATTCTGATCTTTGCCTTACTACTAATGAGGTATAGACCAGAGCCAGGAACAAACATCTGCCTAACAAGTCTTTTGACACCTAACAAATGCTTTTTTGCACTGCAGTGACCTAAAAAGTAGGAAGGATAATGAAGATGGCTCTGGAACATGTGTCTTTAAGAACAATTTAGCAATGACAGCTCCCAGATTTACATCATGATAGGTTCCTTTTGAAGCTTCATCCACCTTTGATTACCTACCAGTTTCTTACATCATTTGCCACAATCGCTGCGGCAAGATTCCAGTTCCCAGTTCCGCCCAGCTGAATGCAGCCAGTGTAGGGAGGTATCTTTTTCGCACTTTGTTTTTTCCTTTTTTTATATTGCACAGAAAGCAGGAGGGGGAGTGCACAGTAGGGTTGATTAGAGATCTTTCTCCTGGAAAAACAGGGACTAAGAAATATTCACACAACAGTGTTCACCCATAAATAGAATAATAATGACATTTCAGCTCTGGATGACTGATTAGGTGTTTGCCAATATTGCAGGCCAGGAAAGTGCCATTTTGCAGATCTTACCATTATGGAGTCCAGTGTTCTGCAGATTTAATATAATAATACTGTGCAGGTCTTCTTCATCAGAGAGCGCTGTAGTCTGTGAATCATCCTTATACATTGTACATCTACATGTCTGGGGCTGGAACAGGACTGAGCAAAGCTTTATAGACTGTTCTCACATGATAAGGCTAGTGTAACAGTCTTTATAGTAGTAACAAGCAATACAGTGAAAAATAAACTTGAATATCCCCTATCATCTTCTGTTCTTTGGACAGGTACCTAGAACGGTACCCGGACAAGCTTTTGTTCCCTGTAAATGCCCTCATAATATGGCTGTGTGTGAATTGTGCCCATGTGTGCATATATGAGATTCACAACATGCATAGACAGGCTCTTGTAATGCCCGGTGAAAGCCTGCAAACGGCTTTATGCCATCTAAATACACTAACATCCCCACCTTATTGTCATAAACCACTGTGTGCGACCTGTTTTGTCCAAGGCCACGCCATGATTGCACAACAATCAAACAGTGACATTGTACTTAACTGATAAATGCACAGTGACAATTTTCTAGAAAACAAAAGGACTGACAGTGTGCTCCTTGCTATTAGCGTCTGAGATTTGGCATTGATAACGTCCTTGTAGGTGGTGGGCAGCACACTTGTGGCTGGCATGCAGTGGCCACTGGATGCAAGGGTCAGAAAAAGTATGGTCTACCAGGCCTTAGACGTCCAGACCAGTGAAAAAGGAAGAGTAAAACCAGTGTGTCCCTGAGTCAAAAGCTCTTACCAAATCATTCCCTTTTTTTTTTACCAGGTAGGGGGTCAGAGTCCACCACCCTGCTTTGATATGCATAGTCTCCGACAAGCCAACCTGCTCTGCATCAGATAATCTGCAACACATTGCCTTTCATTTATACAGTGCTGTACATACTTATACATTAACATATACAGTGGCGTGTATACCGACGCAGAGTCCCATGTCTTGCCCCGACTGCAAACATATAATGTGCTATGCATACGTGTTGATATATCTACAGAGTGCTGTGCATACATATACATAGGTCTGTGCCCACAGATCTATATACTTCACCCCCCTATATAGATGTGTCCTGTGCTGTACACCTATATTTATCTACAGTTCTGTACATCCAAGTTATATACCAGACTTTGTACACAGATGTGTGCAATGTGTCTCAGTTTTAAATGCAAAGACCCTTTCCCCTGGAGTATATATATATATATAGAACAATATTACATGTGCATAGATTTCCTCTCCATTTGTGCATTTTTCTAGGCTACAGAATTGTCAGTCCAATGGGAACCAAGTGAGTGTTGACTGTCATGAGAGTGTGTAGATGTTCTGTGTGTAGCCTTTGGGGTATGTATGAGTACATTGAGCATGGGAGCTAAACTGATGACATGTATTGAAGAATTAGTAAATAGTAGAATGACTCGGAATGTGCATGTGACTGTGAATGTTGATTGCATGTGAACTATTGGTCTGCACAGGTCTCATTTAAATAGGTTCAATGGTGTCTTTGTAAACCTATGTAAATAACTTGAACCTCCAGAACCAACTGCAGGTATGTGGAAATCACACACACACAAAAATGTATAGCAGTAGCCTTCATCAGCAGCTCGTGGATATTGCCATTTTTTAAAGGTAGCAGGTTTTTAGCGATATATGAAGAGTTGCAGATACATATTTAGGAAGTTGATTCAGGTCTTCCATCACTAAGAAACTAAAATGATAAGAAAAGTTCTACAGTAAGCATTGTTACTTATTATCTGATGTTTTCCAGGTATACAGTACCCATACAGGTACATACACTATATTTTCAAAAGTATTGGGACACCTGCCTTTACACACATGAACTTTAATGGAATCCCAGTCTTCGTCCATATGTGTTGAATATTGAGTTAGCCCAACCTTTGCAGCTATAACAGCTTCAACTCTTCTGGGAAGGCAGTCCACAAGGTTTAGGAGTGTGCCTATGGGAATGTTTGACCATTCTTCCAGAAGCACATTTGTGAAGTCAAGCATGGATGTTGGAGAGAAGGCCTGGCTCGCAGTCTCTACTCTAATTCATCCCAAAGGTGTTCTATCAGGTTGTGGTTGGGACTCTGTACTGGCCAGTCAAGTTCCTCCACCCCAAACTTGCTCATCCATGTCTTTATGGACCTTACTTTGTGCACTGGTGCGCATTAATGATGGAACAGGAAGGGGACACCCCCAAACTGTTCCCACAAAGTTGGGAGCATGAAATTGTCCAAAATGTCTTAGTATGCTTACTCCTTAAGAATTCCCTTCACTGGAACTAAGGGGCCAAGCTCCACCCCTGAAAAACAACCCCACACTATAATCCCCTCTTCACCAAATGATTTGGACCAGTGCAAAAAGCAAGGTCCATAAAGACATGGATGAGCGTGTTTGGGGTGGAGGAACTTGACTGGCCTGCACAGAGCCCTGACCTCAACCCGACAGAACACCTTTGGGATGAATTAGAGCGAAGACTGCAAGCCATGTCTTTTTGTCCAACATCAGTGCCTGACCTCACAAATGCGCTTCTGGAAGAATGGTCAAACATTCCCATGGACACACTCCTAAACCTTGTGGACAGCCTTCACAGAAGAGTTGAAGTTGTTATAGCTGCAAAGGGTGGGCCAACTCAATATTGAACCCTATGGACGAAGACTCAGATACCATAAAAGTTAATGTGCGTTTAAAGGCAGGCGGCCCAATACTTTTGACAATATAGTGTATTTAGAAACCATAATAACATGTGAATGGTAAAAGCCCTCTACAATGGCTATAACTCTTTGTCACCAGCTATGATAGCATGATAGTTGACTATAAAATAGAGAAAGAGAAAATAAGAATGAATCATGTGTTTGTGGAAGCAGCATTGTGTATATGCTAAGATACCACTGAAAAGTACATTCTGCCAGTTAAGGTTTGGCAAAAAAAAAAGAAGATGACTGTATGCTGCTTGAGCTACAGGGTGCCTTGTGACTCCTCTCAAGAGCTTCCCACAGTTTCTTAGATCCACAATTTCTCTTACTGGATTTATACACAAGCAACCAGTGATACCCAGTCAAAGCAGAAAGATAATGGGCAAAAAATTACAAACTGTATTACAAACTGTGCTTTGGTGCTGCCTGCTTTTACCCTGCTGTCCTATGTACAGTACCTTAGAGCAAAAATGGCAATATAGACATGTTAGACGGTAGATGATCATCTGCAGGATTAGGCGGAGATCAGAACTCATATAGTGAACCGAGCTATCAGTTTGTAATTTATTCTGCTAATAGCATACTGATCCATGATATAACGGCACTACTAAGGCTGTCTGCAAAACACAAGAGCATACTCTCTATAACATGTCTGTGTGTGTGTTACCCATACGACCAATCAGTAGTCGAATCCTAGCTAACGCCTAGTCATCATTTAAGTTCTTTGGCCAAATATTATATTCCATCATCCATTACCTGGTTTTTGACAGCTTCACCTGTCGAGACATTTCAAGCCCTATTGGTTGATGTTAGCTGCACCCAGTCTGTGCCACACCATCGTCACTGGTTCCTATTGAAATGAAGTACCCAGAGAACAAGTAACTTTGTCATTTGGACTGTCTCTAGAATTCTTCATAGTCATGGCTGTAACCCTATTTGCGAAGATGACATAGCTGAATGAAATGAATAATGAAATGCCTAGGTATGTTTCTAATGTGCTTTTTAATACCCCCCATTATGTTTCATTAAGACCAACCCCTCTATGGCTCTTTTTGAAGCACAGGCTTCAGTGGTCCATTAAGGTGCTTGCAAGGGGTGTCGATCTGTGTTTACAAAATGGGGGAATTTAAATTGTGCGATTCGGGCTGATGTACAAGCATGTAGCGAATATATGCAAGGTTTGTTTCAACATACGTCATGATCTTGTACAATGTCACTATTGTGCAGCAGCATCTGTGTGTTGGCGACATTGTATTACGCATGAATATTGAGATGTCATTTGTGTCTCCTTCAGCTTGCCACATGGAGATGAGTTGATTGTCTGGTATATTGGGACTGTGAGGTGTCAGTATGAGTGTGGTGTCACAGTGTGTTTGATACATCACTAGTTCCAGGAGAATACCAGACCCTACAAGCTGGAAATCCTGACAGTCTCCTGGTAGTATCTGGCAGTAACACTGGAATTCCTCAGGATGCCAGGACTGGGTGATGATGGCTCATCCGGTGTGTTGGCAGGGGGAGTGGGGATGCTGATGATGGCAGCTGTCAGATCAGACGTTTCACAATTAAGCTTCATGTTCCCGTGGGGTTTGGCGTTGAGGCTGGAACGGCTATGCAGGCCGAGTATAAGAAGAGACAGAAACAAAACAACGTTAGATATCGGAACAAAACTACACACAGTGCAAAATACAATGCAGCCGGACACTTATTTAGATGAACTCATTGTTGGCAGTAAGCTCATTTACAGCATGCTGGTCCTAATGTGCTGACTACTAGGCACTTTTTCATCACGTGTATGCATACTTTTTTACGTTTTCTTTTTTTATTTTGGATAGAGCGGGGGTTGGTTAAAACCCTGGGAGTTGCACTCTTTTATTTTTTTAGTTACAGCGATCAATATTATTAAAGACGCAAGTATTGCCCTACTGAATGAGCCAAATGTTCAGAGACACACACAGACCTTAATATATTTCATGTTCCTGGCGGACAAAATTGCCATTGCGAAAAGCCCAGTTATAGACATGGCCTTACTGAAGCGTAAACGTACGTGGATAATACTAAATGAAAAAATGGTTAGAGTCTTGTTGGACAGACAAATGCCTCTTCAGCAAAATATTGTCTCCTTGGCTTGCCTATGTGCAGGTCCCAGACACAAGGTGCTGACTTCAGGAACGGGTGGCAGTAGGTCCCCGGACTGACTCACCTTCTTTTCTTCTCTATCTTTCTCACCCCTTTTTTCCATTCTTACCCCCCCCCCCTTTTTTTTCCATTCTTACCCCCCCCCCCTTTTTTTTTTCTTTTCTTTTCATGCCAGTTCTGAGTCCAACACTTTTCCCCTTCTTGGTTTGGTCTCAGTTCCCTTGGGCAGCTACCTGTCTGGCCTCCTAGCTGTAGAAAACCTGACAGTGGGCTTCCAACCCATTTGGGACTTTTTTACTGGACAATAATCCTTTCTAATATTATTGAGTGTGGACAATAACTTATGGTCTTTTCACTTTGTAATGTGATATTTAAGAGCTGCAAAGCACTTCATATGCATTTTTCTTCTATGCTAATGTTAATTTAGGTGGTTGTTTGTATATATAAGTGACTAGCATGGTTGACTACTATTATTTACTATTTAGTTGCAATTTCACTGGTACACATTACAACTGCAGCAGTCATTTTTATCATTTGTTTAGTCAATCCACCCAACACTAGGTAGATATTGATATCTTTGATGCTGAATATCTTACACCACTTTTTTCACTCATCTACTGAGGGTAGTTACCCATCTGCTGAATTAAAGAGGTATTTTCAATCCGCACCATTTTGGTCCTGTGATTCTACAGCTCTGTGGAAGGAAGTGCTCAACGATGGCTATGAATTCCAGGAGTTGTGATGTCACCCATAGGCTCCCATTGTCCAGCTGTTGTTGGCGCTTCCTTCTCTCCCCTGCAGCAGCTGCTCACTGACACGGGGGAGCCAGCTCTGCAGGATCATGTGACCAGACCAGAGGAGATTAAAAATAGGTAATTACTCACATCTTTTTTATACAGGTTGGGCAGAATAGGTAGGAGGAGGAGGAGGGAGGGAACATTTTTAAGAATAGCTATAGTTAAGCTCAGTGCTGGGTCAAGGTCATCCAGTGCCCAGTGAAAAGATGCCAAACTCAGTTCATGATGTGCAAGCTTAGGGGATCCTACAGCCAGAAATCTTTCGCTTGTCAAAATCACTGCCACTGTCACTACTCCTGTCAGCCTTGTAACAGAAGGAAGGCGCCCCCATCCCTATAGTAAACCTATGGCGCCCAGGGCAACCGCGCTTCCGGCCCACCCCTTGTCTAACCCCACCCCCCCCCCCACACACACACACACACATATAAGCACACACAATTACCACATTACCTGGTATAATGTCGAAAATAATCATTAACTAAAACTCCATATAATTACCTAAGTACATAGTCACATGACACCCCACGTTCTACGTTTTCTTCAATGCAGAGGAAGAGAGTCCTTCCTAGTATCCATGTCACTGCCTGGGGGATATAGTCACTTCCTATACAATGGAAAGGTCCCCTCAGGCTTCAGAAGACAGCCATGCGGCAATACTGGATCACCAATCGTCGCTCCCATAAGCAGTGGTGGTGTGAAACATGGACAGCTGAGTTAGTATTTTAAAAATACCGATGAATGGGTCAGAGGGAGTTAAGCTTCGTCTGGGAATGGGCTTTAAGCTCAATTACTTCAAATAATTAGCACATTTGTTTTTAAAAAAACATTATATTCATTTTAACATTTAGTTTTTAGAAAAGTAATTTTTTCCTAAAACAAAAACCGAGGTTCTGCCATTGTTTTAACCAGCAGGAAACTTCATTCTGATATGAAGTCACAAATAAAGAAACTAAACCTTGCAACAAGAAACAGTGCAAATTGTGCAGCCAAATCAATTCATTAAAAAGTATCACACATACAAACCTTCAGTATTACAGGATCACACGGTTGTACCGACAGTAATGTACTGTACCTTATCCAATGCAAAAAATGCAATCAGGGATCTTATGTTAGTGAAACAGGACATAATATACAAACAAGAATGAATTTACACAGACACACCATTAAAGAGCATTAAAAAGATCATTTCTGCACACATGTGGGAAATCAGACCAGACCACACTATGGAAGACATTAATGTTTTAGTTCTTAAAGTAAACTTCAAAACTACTCAAGAAAGGAAAACGTTTGAACTAACAATGATAATTCTATTTGACACAAAAGAAAATGGACTAAATGTGGACCTCAGCTTTCTGAGTCACTATCCAAATGTTTTATGACCACTGTCACTGTGACTCTAACCCTCGCCCCAGTCTATAGCCCTCACCCTGCCTTATCCCACTAACTATCCAAGTTTAATTACCATTGCTGTGTATGTCTGTGCTTTTCTTTCTCTTCTCAAAAGATTGTGTTTTAGTACAGCTTGGACTTTGAATAAGGGGGTATGCCCCAAAAGCTTGTCCTAACAATTTGAATGTTAGTGCAAAAAAAAAAAAAGTATCATGAACAGTATTCAATTGTTTTTGCTGCCATTCTTCCTAACTTTAGCCACATGGTGGCACTGTGTGTATGTTTTACAAGCCCACATCAGCAATGAACTGGTTTATGTAGGTTGTGGGGTCTATTTCTAAAGAGGCAAATGTTACCGGTCGCCTCCTTTGGCTGTGTACTCAGTCACAATCCCCCCCAGATTATTATTTTCTGCCACTGTTCACATCCGACAAAATTTGTGTTTGCCTACTCTGATCTGGCAAATCTTTTCCAATCATTTTCTGTCAATCCTTAAAGTAAAACTAAATGCAAAACCTTTTTTTTTTCATTTTGGAGGGTGAAGAGGGATTAGAACAGCTGTCACCTTATTAGTGCTGTCTGTGTCCACATTAGGGAGATTCATCCCATTTGTCCAATTTAATGTTATCCCTGCGAGTGAAAGAAATTCCCACATTTTGGGGTTGTTACCAGAACAGTAATAGAGCGAGAATCTTCCAATGGGAACACTAGTTCTGGTGATCCTGGTGACAACAAGGGATACCCTCGCTTTGGGGGGGATTTTTTCTCACTTCCTGTTTTGGCTATGAGACAGGAAGTGAAGGGAAATCTCCTCAATGGGGCACAGATGGCGAAAAAAAAGAAGAAAAAAAAAAAAAACAGAGGGCAGTTATAACCCTCCCTTACTCTATTCAAAATCAAAAAAAAGTTTTGCCTTTAGTTTTACATTAATACTATAATAGCAAAGTCCTTTATTCTTCAAACATGGGACAAACAGCACTGAGATATAGCATACAGTTGATGCGTTTCACAGAAAGGAGTGCTTAGTGCATCTACACCTGAGCGTTATTTTGCCTTCCATTGGACTCTTCTCCTTACCTCTATTGGTCAGTTAGATCAGTTACATTCTGCTGTAGCTCCCCCCCACAGATCCTCACTTTGCCCCCACCGGTCCCCAGGTGTCCTGCACTCCCTCCGATCACTTGTTTGGAGGAGGAGAGGCTGCTAGAAGCTAAGAGGAGCACCCATTTCTGTTCTCACAGCTGTGACTCTACTACCAACACTTTTACTGTGGGGCCCCTCTCTCACCTCCTCAGCACTGCACCTGCACATCCCATTTTTAACTATCACAGCTGTGTACCCCCTTGTGTCACCACCCATGTATCCCCTCACTTACATTTTCCCCTATACTTACTCCATGTGCCCCCCTCTGCTCAACATTCACCATTGGCCTGCTGTAAGTGCACCCCCACCTTGTATCCCCAATGCCCCTAAACCTAATCCTTCTCTCCTGCTATCATTGATGGACACAGCTTCTCATTCTTGACCATAGGGTTTAAAGTGCCACATACTGGAGTGGGACACTAGGCAGAAAAGAACACTGCACCACCCTATGGACAGTCCTAACTGATATAAAGCCCCTCTCTGCTATAGGCTGGCCAGTTAGTCACAATGCAGTACAAGTAAAAAAAAAACAAAGAGAGGACAGGTGCTGTGTCCATCAAAGAATTTAGAGAAGCTTTCTCTTACGTTTGTTAACGGACACAGCTTCTTCTCATTCTTGACCATAGGGACATCCCAAAGTAGTGTCTCAACAGGAGGAGAGGTCCACTTTTTAAGAAGGGCCTCCTCAAAAGGGTAACGCACCGAAAAGCACTTTGGAACTATGAAACTGTGCTTTGGGCATTTCCAATCTTTGTAAACAAATTTTTAAAAAAAAAAAAAGGTATGATAAGGAAAAACCATTTACTGCGAAGCATAAATGAGTACACCCCTTTTGAAAAGTAAAATTGTATTCAATATCTCAATGAACAAGTTCCAAAATTTTGACAAAACTGAGTTTTATAGAACATTTGTTTGGCTCATTACACGAAAGTAAGGTTAATAATATAACTTAGATTACAAATACTTCAGTTTTACTCAAATTAGTTGATGCAAAAATGAATACACCCCACAGCAAAAACTACTACATCTAATATTTTGTATGACCTCCGTGATTTGAAAGGACAGCACCAAGTCTTCTAGTCATGGAATGAACAAGTCGGAGACATATTGCAACATCTATATTTTTCCATTCTTCAAGAACGACCTCTTTTAGAGCCTGGATGCTGGATGGAGAGTGATGCTCAACTTGTCTCTTCCGAATTCCCCATAGGTGTTCGATTGGGTTCAGATCCGGAGACATACTTGGCCACTGAATCACTTTCACTGTGTTCTTCTTCAGAAATGCAACAGTGGCCTTAGATGTGTGTTTTGGATCATTGTCATGTTGGAAAAGTGCACGACGACCAAGGGCACCGAGTGATGGTAGCATCTTCTCTTTCAATATAGAAGTGAATTCATGATACCATCAATGAAATGCAGCTCCCCGACACCAGCAACACTAATGCAGCCCCACAGAAGGACACTGCCACCACCATGTCTCACTGTAGGCACCATGCATTTTTCTTTGTACTTCTCATCTTTGTGACACCATACAGTTTTGAAGCCATCAGTTCCAAAAACATTTATCTTGGTCTCATCACTCCAGAGTACAGAATCCCATAGTCTTCTTCTTTTTCAGCATGGGCCCTGGCAAATTCTAGGCTGGCTTTTTTTGTGCATGGGCTTTAGGAGAGGCTTCCTTCATGGACAACACTCATGCATGCCATTCCTCTGCAGTGTATGCCATATTGTGTCATGGGAAACAATCACCTCAGTTTGGCTTTCTATTTCTTTAGCTAACTGCAGTGAAATTGCATGGCAATTTTCTTCAATCCTTCTCATCAGAAGACGCTCCTGTTGAGGTGTTAACTTCTGTGGATGGCCTGAACGTCTCTGTGAGATGGTTGCAGTTCCATCTATGTAAAATTTTTGTATCACTTTTGCTATAGTATTCTGACTGAAAAGTAAGAGCCGGTTCCCACTGGGACGACTTGTCAGGCGACCTAGCTGCCTGACAAGTCGCATCCCGTACTGTACATAGGGAACCGTTCTAATAGGAGCGACGCAAATCGCTCAGACTTAGAAAAAGGTTCCTGTACTACTTTGGGACCGACTTGAGGCGACTTGCATCGACTTCTATATAGAAGTCGTTTTGCATATGGCCGCTGCTGTCGTGTGCAGGTCGCCTGAGGAAGTCGCGCTGTAAGTTGTGCTGCCTCCATGTGAACCGGCTCTAAAGCTTTGCTGATCTTCTTGTAGCCTTCACCTTTCTTTAGTAAAGATTTTTTTTTCTCAGGCCTTGTGACATTTCTCTTCCATGTGGTGCCGTTGCTAGCAGCATGAAATGGGAAGGGGGTTTGTTTGTTAGGTTGTATGCCTGTTTAATGAATAATTAGACTCACCTGTAGTTGAATTCTTGTTAATTAGGATTTGGTTGTCTAAAATTTAGCTTTGTTTCTAAGACTTTCATTGAGGTGTATTCATTTTTACAACATGTTCTTAAATGAATTTGTTAGGAAAAATACTTTGTGTGTGCAAATTAACAAATCTTGGTTGCAATCAATGGCCCACATTTGTGGGAGTATTCTGTAGTATAGCGTCCCATAGAAAATGTTGATTCTGAAAGGAAAGTAAAGGTTTTATGACAAATCTGTTGAGGTGTACTCATTTATGCTGAGCGCTGTACATAACCCAGGCCATAGAGAAGGAGCCTCAGCAAAAGCAACATCAGGAGCATTTCCTCACACATGCTCATCATGGGATCCATATTAACAAACCAACCAAAAAATAATAGCTATTCACTGTGCCCATCAATTGCTGCCACTCAGAGGCGGCTCTAGGCTTTGTGAGACCTTAGGCAAAACCTACACATGAGGCCCCACGGACTGGGATGCTCCGTGATGAGGCCGCTATTTAGGGATGAGCTTCGTGTTCGAGTCGAACCCATGTTCGACTCGAACATCGGCTGTTCGACCGTCCGTCGAATTGCGAACGATATGGGCCGTTCGCGCCAAATTCGTGTGGCGCGTCACGGCCCATAATTCACTGCGGCATCGCAGTGCATTGCTGGCTGATGATTGGCCAAGCATGCACTATGACCCGCATGCTTGGCCAATCACAGCGCCGTCAGTAGAGAGAGCTGTAATTGGCCAAAGCCAGGGTGGCTTTGGCCAATTATGGCTCAGGGGATTTAGTACACACCCCACACTATATAAGGCCGCCTGCACGGCGGCCCTGTGTAGTGTGTGTTCCGGTGTGCTGAGAGATAGAGAGAGAGAGAGAGACAGTGTCATTTGATTTGAGTTAGATAGATTAGGCAGAACAGTCAGTCAGTTAGCTGCACTTACAGTGTATTGTGTATATATATGCATCCCAGGTGTTGCATATATATATATACACTGTATTCAGTTTAGCTAGATCCGTTCCTGTTATCTTCTATCTAGACTATTTACATTTAGTGCAGTGCGTCCTGCTCACAGTGTTCAGCTAGATCCGTTCCTGTTATCTTCTAGACTATTTACATTTAGTGCAGTGCGTCCTGCTCACAGTGTTCAGCTAGATCCGTTCCTGTTATTTACATTTAGTGCAGTGCGTCCTGCTCACAGTGTTCAGCTAGATCCGTTCCTGCTATTTACATTTAGTGCAGTGCGTCCTGCTGACAGTGTTCAGCTAGATCCGTTCCTGCTATTTACATTTAGTGCAGTGCGTCCTGCTGACAGTGTTCAGCTAGATCCGTTCCTGCTATTTACATTTAGTGCAGTGCGTCCTGCTCACAGTGTTCAGCTAGATCCGTTCCTGCTATTTACATTTAGTGCAGTGCGTCCTGCTCACAGTGTTCAGCTAGATCCGTTCCTGTTATCTTCTAGACTATTTACATTTAGTGCAGTGCGTCCTGCTCACAGTGTTCAGCTAGATCCGTTCCTGCTATTTACATTTAGTGCAGTGCGTCCTGCTCACAGTGTTCAGCTAGATCCGTTCCTGCTATTTACATTTAGTGCAGTGCGTCCTGCTCACAGTGTTCAGCTAGATCCGTTCCTGCTATTTACATTTAGTGCAGTGCGTCCTGCTCACAGTGTTCAGCTAGATCCGTTCCTGCTATTTACATTTAGTGCAGTGCGTCCTGCTCACAGTGTTCAGCTAGATCCGTTCCTGCTATTTACATTTAGTGCAGTGCGTCCAGCTCACAGTGTTCAGCTAGATCCGTTCCTGCTATTTACATTTAGTGCAGTGCGTCCTGCTCACAGTGTTCAGCTAGATCCGTTCCTGTTATCTTCTAGACTATTTACATTTAGTGCAGTGCGTCCTGCTCACAGTGTTCAGCTAGATCCGTTCCTGCTATTTACATTTAGTGCAGTGCGTCCTGCTCACAGTGTTCAGCTAGATCCGTTCCTGCTATTTACATTTAGTGCAGTGCGTCCAGCTCACAGTGTTCAGCTAGATCCGTTCCTGCTATTTACATTTAGTGCAGTGCGTCCTGCTCACAGTGTTCAGCTAGATCCGTTCCTGTTATCTTCTAGACTATTTACATTTAGTGCAGTGCGTCCTGCTCACAGTGTTCAGCTAGATCCGTTCCTGCTATTTACATTTAGTGCAGTGCGTCCTGCTCACAGTGTTCAGCTAGATCCGTTCCTGCTATTTACATTTAGTGCAGTGCGTCCAGCTCACAGTGTTCAGCTAGATCCGTTCCTGCTATTTACATTTAGTGCAGTGCGTCCTGCTCACAGTGTTCAGCTAGATCCGTTCCTGTTATCTTCTAGACTATTTACATTTAGTGCAGTGCGTCCTGCTCACAGTGTTCAGCTAGATCCGTTCCTGCTATTTACATTTAGTGCAGTGCGTCCTGCTCACAGTGTTCAGCTAGATCCGTTCCTGCTATTTACATTTAGTGCAGTGCGTCCAGCTCACAGTGTTCAGCTAGATCCGTTCCTGCTATTTACATTTAGTGCAGTGCGTCCTGCTCACAGTGTTCAGCTAGATCCGTTCCTGTTATCTTCTAGACTATTTACATTTAGTGCAGTGCGTCCTGCTCACAGTGTTCAGCTAGATCCGTTCCTGCTATTTACATTTAGTGCAGTGCGTCCTGCTCACAGTGTTCAGCTAGATCCGTTCCTGCTATTTACATTTAGTGCAGTGCGTCCTGCTCACAGTGTTCAGCTAGATCCGTTCCTGCTATTTACATTTAGTGCAGTGCGTCCAGCTCACAGTGTTCAGCTAGATCCGTTCCTGCTATTTACATTTAGTGCAGTGCGTCCTGCTCACAGTGTTCAGCTAGATCCGTTCCTGTTATCTTCTAGACTATTTACATTTAGTGCAGTGCGTCCTGCTCACAGTGTTCAGCTAGATCCGTTCCTGTTATCTTCTAGACTATTTACATTTAGTGCAGTGCGTCCTGCTCACAGTGTTCAGCTAGATCCGTTCCTGTTATCTTCCTACTGACAGGCAGGCTTGTCTGGTTACAGTATATAAAGCTACCTGAAGAAAATTACAGGTGTTCTATTTGATCCTATTAGTACCACGGTCAGGCAGCTAGACTATTTACATTTAGTACAGTGTGTCCTGCTCACAGTGTTCAGCTAGATCCGTTCCTGTTATCTTCTAGACTATTTACATTTAGTGCAGTGCGTCCTGCTCACAGTGTTCAGCTAGATCCGTTCCTGCTATTTACATTTAGTGCAGTGCGTCCTGCTCACAGTGTTCAGCTAGATCCGTTCCTGCTATTTACATTTAGTGCAGTGCGTCCAGCTCACAGTGTTCAGCTAGATCCGTTCCTGTTATCTTCTAGACCAGTGTTTCTCAACTCCAGTCCTCAAGGCGCCCCAACAGGTCATGTTTTCAGGATTTCCATTATTTTGCACAGGTGATTTGATCAGTTTCACTGCCTTAGTAATTACCACAGCCGTTTCATCTGAGGGAAATCCTGAAAACATGACCTGTTGGGGCGCCTTGAGGACTGGAGTTGAGAAACACTGTTCTAGACTATTTACATTTAGTGCAGTGCGTCCTGCTCACAGTGTTCAGCTAGATCCGTTCCTGTTATCTTCTAGACTATTTACATTTAGTGCAGTGCGTCCTGCTCACAGTGTTCAGCTAGATCCGTTCCTGTTATCTTCCTACTGACAGGCAGGCTTGTCTGGTTACAGTATATAAAGCTACCTGAAGAAAATTACAGGTGTTCTATTTGATCCTATTAGTACCACGGTCAGGCAGCTAGACTATTTACATTTAGTACAGTGTGTCCTGCTCACAGTGTTCAGCTAGATCCGTTCCTGTTATCTTCCTACTGACAGGCAGGCGTGTCTGGTTACAGTATATAAAGCTACCTGAAGAAAATTACAGGTGTTCTATTTGATCCTATTAGTACCACGGTCAGGCAGCTAGACTATTTACATTTAGTACAGTGTGTCCTGCTCACAGTGTTCAGCTAGATCCATTCCTGTTATCTTCCTACTGACAGGCAGGCTTGTCTGGTTACAGTATATAAAGCTACCTGAAGAAAATTACAGGTGTTCTATTTGATCCTATTAGTACCACGGTCAGGCAGCTAGACTATTTACATTTAGTACAGTGCGTCCTGCTCAGTGTTCAGCTAGATCCGTTCCTGTTATCTTCCTACTGACAGGCAGGCTTGTCTGGTTACAGTATATAAAGCTACCTGAAGAAAATTACAGGTGTTCTATCCCAGCTTAGTGCAGCTACAGGCCATTAGTATGTCTGGAAGGCCAAGAAGGAGAGGCAGACAGTCACAAGCCAATAAGAGAGGGCAAGCAGGCTCTGTGTCTAGTGCTGGTCGTGGAGACGGTGCATCCTCATCAGCACGTGGCCATGGGACACGCTTGGCCTTTTTTTCGGCAGCTGGCCGTGTTGAGCCGCAACATGCGGAAGACTTGGTCGAGTGGATGACCAAGCCCTCCTCATCCTCCTCATCCTCTCTCACCCATGCCCAGAGTGCTTTGTCTGGCAAAGCAGCGGCCTCTTCCCTCAGCTCAATGTCATCAGTGACTCCTTCCCTAGCTCCACCATGTCCTCATGAGGATTCCCTCGAACTGTTTGACCACAGTGTTGGGTACATGCTCCAGGAGGATGCCCAGCGTTTGGAAGGCTCTGATGATGATACTGAGCTCGATGAAGGCAGTAACATGAGCACGGACAGAGGGGGTGCCCAAGAAGGACAGCAATCTGGCAGTCATGCTCCCCCTGCTGCAGCATACTGCCAGATTTGCTCCAGTGATGAGGAGGGAGGGGATGATGAGGTCACTGACTCAACGTGGGTGCCTGATAGGAGAGAGGAGGAGGAGGAGGAGGCGGCACATCACCAACGAGGCAGGATGCCCTCCAGGGGCCAGCCTAAGGGCAGCACATTGACTGCATCACACCCCAAAGCTCCACATGTGCAGGGCGCTGCAGTCTCTGCGTGTTATTCAAAAAGTTCTTTGGTGTGGGCCTTTTTTGAGACGAGTGCATCAGATCGCACCGCTGCTATTTGCAACATATGTCTCAAGCGTATCTCGCGTGGCCAAAACATCTCCCGCTTGGGTACCACATGCTTGACCAGACATATGTTGACCTGCCATGCAGTTCGTTGGCAAGCGTATCTAAAAGACCCACACCAAAGAACAAAGAGGATCTCTCCTTGCTCCTCATCAGCTGAGATTTCCAACCCCACTAGACCTTCAGTCCTCTCTGAGACCTGCAGTGAGAGGAATGAAGGTGTAGAATTAGGTGTGTCACAGCCAAGTACTTGTGGGCAATCTGCTTTTGGTACACCGACGTCAGATTGTACCAGGCAAATTTCCCTGCCCCAGCTGCTGCACCGCCGAAAGAAGTTTGCTCCCAGCCATCCACATGCCCAGCGGTTGAATGCTAGCTTGGCAAAATTGCTAGCACTTCAACTGCTGCCTTTTCAGTTGGTAGACTCTGCCCCCTTCCGTGAGTTTGTGGAATGTGCAGTTCCTCAGTGGCAGGTACCCAAACGCCACTTTTTCTCACGGAAGGCGATTCCGGCTATCTACCGTCATGTGGAAGGAAATGTCCATGCCTCGCTGGACAGGGCGGTCAGCGGTAAGGTGCATATTACCACTGACTCATGGTCCAGCAGGCATGGACAGGGACGTTACCTAAGTTTCACGGCGCATTGGGTGACTCTGCTGGCAGCTGGGAAGGATGCAGGACAAGGTGCAGTAGTGTTGGAGGTTGTTCCGCCACCACGCCTCCAAAATGCTGATTGTGACACACCTCTCTCCTCCACCCCCTCCTCTTCTTCTTCCTCCATGGCCTCTTCCTCGGAACCAGCGGTGCTCCGTAGGCGTTCAAGGGGCTACGCAAGTACGCAGGCCAAAAGATGTCATGCGGTGCTTGAGCTGGTGTGCTTGGGGGACAGGAGCCACACTGGGGCAGAGGTTCTGTCAGCTCTGCAGGGGCAGGTTCAGAGGTGGTTGACGCCACGCCAACTTAAGGCAGGAATGGTGGTTTGCGACAATGGCACCAACCTCCTCTCTGCCCTCCGACAGGGACAAATGACCCATGTGCCCTGTTTGGCTCACGTCCTTAACTTGGTGGTGCAGCGGTTCTTGGGCAGGTACCCGGGCTTACATGATGTCCTGAGGCAGGCCAGGAAAGTCTGTGTGCATTTCCGCTGGTCATATAATGCCAGTGCTCGGCTGACGGACCTCCAAAAGGAGTTTAACCTGCCCAAGAACCGCCTAATCTGTGACATGCCCACCAGGTGGAACTCAACGTTGGCCATGCTGCAGCGGCTGCACACGCAGCAGAGGGCCATCAATGAGTACCTGTGCCACTATGGCACCAGGACAGGGTCAGGGGAGCTTGTTTTTTTTTCCCCACGCCAGTGGGCCATGATCAGGGATGCATGCACTGTCCTGTCACCATTCGAGGAGGCCACGAGGATGGTGAGCAGTGACAGTGCATGCATCAGTGACACTGTCCCCCTTGTCCACCTGTTGGAGCACACGCTGCGTGGAATAATGGACAGGGCACTTGAGGCAGAACAGAGGCAGGAAGAGGAGGACTTCCTTAGCTCTCAAGGCCCCCTTTATCCAGACAGTGTTCCTGCGTGCCCGCCGATCACACAGGAAGAGGACGAGGAGGAGGAGGAGGAGGAGGAAGATTGTGTCAGTATGGAGGTGGAGCCTGACACTCAGCATCAGCAGCAGTCTTTAAAGGATCAGTCCCAAGGAACACATGGACTTGTACGTGGCTGGGAGGAGGTGGCTGCGGACGTTGTTGTCCTTAGTGACCCAGAGGACTCCGGACCGAATGCCTCAGCAAACCTACGCTGCATGGCCTCCCTGATCCTGCAAAGCCTGCGTAAGGATCCTCGTATTCGTGGTATCAAGGAGAAGGACCAATACTGGCTGGCAACCCTCCTTGATCCACGTTACAAGGGTAAGGTTGCGGACCTTATCTTGCCATCGCAGAGGGAGCAGAGGATGAAACATCTTCGGGAGGCCTTGCAGAAAGGTCTGTGCAACGCGTTCCCAGAGACTGGGAGGTTACAAACTCCTGTTTCTGGACAACGTGTTGCTGAGGCTTCGGTCAGTCAAAGATGGAGCGGTGGAGAAGGTGGCCGTCTGACCGATGCGTTCAGACAATTTTTTGGTCCGCAGCCCCAAGGTATGATCGGTTCCAGCAACCATCGCCAGCGTCTGTTTTACATGGTGCAGGAATACCTAGGGGCAAGATCAGACTTGGACACCTTTCCCACCGAAAATCCTCTGGGTTACTGGGTCTTGAGGATGGATCACTGGCCAGAGCTTGCACAGTATGCAATTGAGCTACTGGCCTGTCCTGCATCCAGCGTTCTTTCGGAACGCACATTCAGTGCTGCTGGAGGCGTGGTAACTGATCACAGGGTGCGTCTGTCCACCGACTCGGTCGATCGGCTGACCTTCATTAAAATGAATCAGTCTTGGATCACCACCAGCTACCAAGCACCTGATGCTGATGTAACCGAATAATTTTTTTTGAAATCTCAGATCCCTTCAAAGACTGCCTATGCTGATGCTGAGTGACTATCCCTGAGTAATTATCCTCTTCCTCCTCAATCATCACGCTGATAGCTTGTAAGAACATTTTTGGTTCTGGGCGCCACCACCAGTGCCTAAGGCACAATTTTTCAGCCCCTGTTTAACAGGGGCGTGTAATTACAATTTTTGATGTAATACTTTGCAGCAGGGCTCGTTCCTGCATTCCAACTAGAGTGTCTGTGAGGGGTTGCAGTGTTGTGGCACCAGCACCAGTGCCTAAGGCCCAATTTTTCTGCCCCTGTCTAACAGGGGCGTGTAATTACAATTTTTGATGCAATACTTTGCAGCAGGGCTCGTTCCTGCGTTCCAACTAGAGTGTCTGTGAGGGGTTGCAGTGTTGTGGCACCAGCACCAGTGCCTAATGCCTAATTTTTCAGCTCCTGTTCAACAGGGGCATGTAATTACAATTCTTGATCTAATATTTCACAGCAGGGCCCTGTGAGGGCTTACAGTGTTGTGGCCACAGCAACACCTAAGGCCCAAATTTCTGCTGAGTATATAGGGCAGGACCCTACTTTCAAACATCTAACTTACAAACGACTCCTACTTGCAAACGGAAGGAGACAACAGGAAGTGAGATGAAATCTACCCCTAGGAAGGGAAATTCTCTCCTGTAAGAGTTAATATGGGAAAACAATTTCTCCTTTCCACTGATGCTTTCCAATCCTTGTTCCACAAAAAAACCCAAATTTTCAAAAAACATTTTTCATTGGGACAAAAAAGTGAGGTGAAATCTTCTGAAGAGGAGGAAAGACAGCAAAACAAATGTCACAGGGGTGATAACCCTTCCCTATGTTTTACAAAAAGCTTAGAAAAGATTTTTTGGCTGGAGCTAAACACGTTAAAAATGTTCAAAATTACAAACAGATTCTACTTAACAACAAACCTACATTCCCTGTCTTGTTTGCACCGCCTGTATACTGCTGTTCAGAGTATATAGGGCCTGGTGGCCCCACACCTTTCCTTATTTTAATTTGGGTGCGGGGTTCCCCTTAATATCCATACAAGACCCAAAGGGCCTGGTAATGGACTGGGGGGTACCCATGCCGTTTGTCTCACTGATTTTCATCCATATTGCCATGACCCGACATGACATTAAACCCGCAAGCAGTTTTAAATGAGATTTTTTCCTTTAAAAATGACATTTGGTGCAGGGACTGTTCTAAACATGGGAAACACGCGTCACTTTACAGGCATACTATAGACACCCCCCAGGTACGATATTTAAAGGAATATTTCACTTTTTTTTTTTTACTTTAAGCATCATTAAAATCACTGCTCCCGAAAAAACGGCCGTTTTTAAAAGTTTTTTTTGCATTGATACATGTCCCCTGGGGTAGGACCCGGGTCCCCAAACCCTTTTTAGGACAATACCATGCAAATTAGCCTTTAAAATGAGCACTTTTGATTTCGAACGTTCGAGTCCCATAGACGTCAATGGGGTTCTAACGTTCGTGCGAACTTGCGGTCCGTTCGCGGGTTCTGGTGCGAACCGAACCGGGGGGTGTTCGGCTCATCCCTACCGCTATTCCTCAGGCAGTATCTGATTTGTCCATCAGCTCCTTAGCCACAGAGTCCCAGTGGGGGTAGGCGGAGCCGCCAGCGTCAACTTCAGTGATTGAGAACAGGCAAATTAGGCAGCTGCGAGGCCCCTGTGAGTGCGAGGCCTTAGGCGACCGCCTAATTTGCCTAATTAGAGAGCCGCCTCTGCTGCCACTGTGCCATCAAACGCAGCCACTGTACCATCAAACGCAGCCACTGTACCATCAAATGCAGCCACTGTGCCCATGAATTGCCACCACTGTACTATCAAACACAGCCACTGTGCCCATCAATTGCCGCCACTGTGCCATCAAACGCAGCCACTGTGCCCATCAATTGCTGCCACTGTGCCATCAAACGCAGCCACTGTGCCATCAAACGCAGCCACTGTGCCCATCAATTGCCGCCACTGTGCCATCAAACGCAGCCACTGTACCTAAAAAACACAGCAACTGTGCCATCAAATGCAGCCACTGTGCCCATAAAACGCAGCCACTGTGCCATATCAAATGCTCCCACTGTGCCATCAAACGCAGCTACTGTCCCATCAAATGCAGCCACTGTGCCAACAAACGCAGCCACTGTGCTCCATCAAATGCTCCCACTGTGCCATATCAAATGCTGCCAGTGTGCCCCCCCGCCCGCCGTCTGCACTTACCCTGTCTCGGTGGGACAGCTCCTTGATGTCTTCTCCCATCCTCTCTTCCCGTCCTCTGCTATGATTGGATGCCTGATAGGCGTCCAATCACAGCACCTGTCGTTTCAGCCAGTCAGGTGACGGGTAACAGATGCGATCACCTGATTGGCGGAGAGGTGGTTTAGTCTTAGGAAAGCGAATATTCATTTGCTCTTCTAACACAGCTGAGTGACCCGCAAGCACCCAGCATGGCGCTTTCAGGTCACCTTTTTTGACGCCTATTACAGCCTATGGCTCTAATCAGGTGCTTCAAAAACACACCCGACCCCTGTAATTCAGGCGCCCGAAAAAGGGGCCAGGTGCCTGTGTAATGACATATTCGGCGACCCATCGCACTTTGCTACGGAAGTGACGTTCCGTCGCCGCCATCTTGCTACACCCCACACTCGTCCACAAGTAAAGATACACTAAGAAGGGGGAATGCGAATTTGTTGTTACACCCACCGGAGTTTTGCATTTTACACGTATTTATAACAGTAAAGTGAGTTTCTATAGTGAAATACAGTGCTTAGAACTCCGTCTGACTGCTTAGATGTTAAATTTTAAAAGCAGCGAACTTCTGTCAGATTAGCAAACCTGTGAGATGAGCAGGGTTGCCGCTGCTTTTAAAATTCAAAATCTAAGTAGTCAGACGGAGTTGTAAGTCCTGTATTGCAATATAGAAACTCACTTTACTGTTATAAATACGTGTAAAATGCAAAACTCCGGTGCGTGTAACAACATGTCCGCTTTCCCCCTTCTTAGTGTATCCTTACTGTGGACGAGTGTGGGGTGTTGCAAGATGGCGGCAACGGAACGTCACTTCCGTAGCAAAGTGCGATGGGTCGCCGAATATGTCGTTACACCTGAATAGGGGGTGGCGGACATAGATAGATTCATGCAATGCATGAATCTATCTATTGGTGCTAGAGGGGGTGGCAGGAGAGAGGGGGCGGCGCCCGTGCGCCCTTATGGACGCACCGCCACTCACGCCCAGTGTGCATGAGGTCTTTCTGTCTTCACATTTCTCAGCTATGAGTAATCCAGTGGGATAAAATGTGTGAAGGTCGGCAACAAATGTGATGGATCCAGGGGACCTGACGTCACCCAACTTTCAGAAAATAAAATATGAGACTTATACCAAACTTTCACCAACAGACTAAACACTGGTAACAGAATTTCCCGCTCGTTTACCTTCTCCTTCTTCTAAATGGAATATTTTAGCTTTTAATTCGTGAATAATACAGACTGTTCCTTTACATGAGAGGGACCTGTATATATTATTTATGCACCTATTTAAGCTATAAATTTCCTGTAAGACACTCCAAGTACGGTATTTATTAATACTATCATTTGCAGCCTCTCCTGTGCTGGTTGAATGCATGAATTATGTATTAAACTGAGTTCTCTTGCACATAATGTAAAGCTGAATGGCTTTGATCTCCCATGTCATATATACAGAATGTTTCAAATCCTTATATAATTATGTTCATTAAAGAGCCTTAACACATCAAGGCCAATAGGATGTGTTAAGAAATGTAAGTTACAAATGATACATAAAGTGTATCTTGTATCGGCTCATCAGAAACTTCTAATTGTTTCCTTTTGGTTAAATATATAGTACAACTGATCATGTTTTCTTATGTCTCTATAAGTGCAAAAAATATTGATCCTGCCAGAAAGGTTGTGTACTGAGACTGTGCACTCTGCCTGGCTAGCTTGTATTAGTTCTGGCTATCTCTTTGGACTACATAACACCTTCCCCTATGTTATGGGGAAGAGGAGAGGGATAGGCATACTGTATTCCAGTCCTGGAGTGATAACACTGCTTCTCCATAGGGAGAGCACAGGAAATTAATGCTGTCACCCTAGGGCAGGATCATGTATTCATTTTTATGTTATTGCCTTGGAAAGAATAATTAATACAGCCATCAAATCTAAGGACTGTAAGGTGCTTTACACTCACTGGCCACTTTATTAGGTACACCTTGCCAGTACCGGGTTGGACCCCCTTTTGCGTTCAGAACTGCCTTAATTCTTCTTGGCATAGATTCAACAAGGTGTTGGAAACATTCCTCAGAGATTTTGCTCCATATTGACATGATAACATCACGCAGTTGCTACAGATTTGTCGGCTGCACATCCATGATGCAAATCTCCCGTTCTACCAGATCCCAAAGGTGCTCTATTGGATTGGGATCTGGTGACTGTGGAGGCCATTGGAGTACAGAGATCTCATTGTCATGTTCAAGAAACCAGTGGTGAGATGATTTGAGCTTTGTGACATGGTGCATTATCCTGCTGGAAGTAGCCATCAGAAGATGGGTACACTGTAGTCATAGAGGGATGGACATGATCAGCAACAATACTCAGGTAGGCCGTGGCGTTTAAACGATGCTCAATTGGTACTAAGAGGCCCAAAGTGTGCCAAGAATATATCCCCCACACTATTACACCACCACCAGCCTGAACTGTTGATACGAGGCAGGACGGATCTATGCTTTCATGGTTTTTATGCCAAATTCAGACTCATCAGACCAGGCAACGTTTTTCCAATCTTCTATTGTCCAATTTTGGTGAGCCTGTGTGACTTGTAGCCTCAGTTTTCTTTTCTTAGCTGACAGGAGTGGCACCCTTTATGGTCTTCTGCTGCTGTAGCCCATCTGCTTTAAGGTTCGATGTGTTGTGCATCTCAATGCATTTAGGCATCTAGATGTGGTGAAGATGACTAAGCTTCAAACCGAGCATCAGAATGATGAAGAAAGGGGATTTAAGTGACTTTGAACGTGGCATAGTTGTTGGTACCAGACGGGCTGATGTGAGTGTTGTGCATTCAGAGATGGTATTCTGCATACCTTGGTTGTAACGAGTGGGTATTTGAGTTACTGTTGCCTTTCTATCATCTCAAACTGCCGATTCATCTCAGTCTGCCCATTCTCCTCTGACATCAACAAAGCATTTTCATCCACACAATTGCCACTCACTGGATATTTTCTCTTTTTTGGACCATTCTCTTTACACCCTAGAGATGGTTGTATGTGAAAATCCCAGCAGATCAGCAGTTTTTGAAATACACCAGCCCGTCTGATACCAACAACTATGCCACGTTCAAAGTCACTTAAATACCCTTTCTTCATCATTCTGATGCTCGGTTTGAAGCTTAGTCATCTTCATCACATCTAGATGCCTAAATGCATTGAGTTGCTGTTATATGATTGGCTGATTAGTAATTTGTGTTACCAAGAAATTGAACAGATATACCTAATAAAGAGGCTGGTGAGTGTATATTAAAGTCACTCTGTAGTGAGTGAAATATGACTATTTCATGGACAGGACTGACAAAATTTAGTTCTAATTAATGACATGTCAAAGTTCTACAGGCTCTATGGACACCTACCACAATTGTCTTACCTATGTTTAAATCTCAAAAACAGAAAGTAAAGATGAGCACTTTACAAGGTGTGAGTTCTTTGTTCATAAAGTACCTTATAAGTTAGAAAAATTCCTTTCTGGATCTGCCTATGTCAGAAAAGTGATGGCAATGTTGTTAGAACAGATGATCTCGCATGCAGGAGGGGTAGTACTGCATCTGGGATTTATGGAGGTGCATTTATGAAAAAAAAAACAAAACATTTTCATAGCAATTTGCCCGGTGACGTAGATTTTCTCTGGATGAATGGGGTAAAAAACAAATGTTATTCGTTTATTTCCTGTCCCAGTCAAGTGTTTTTCATTGATTTACATCAGACAATTCTGCATTTGGCCACAGGATGGTGCTAAGTATCATAGGTAATTCTTATGGTAGAAGAACTTAGCACCATCTAGTGGCCAAATGTGATGACAAACATTCAAACAGTACAGGAAATAGCGTAATAACTTTTGTTTTTACCCCATTTAAACAAAATTATGGAAAGCAGGGAACAAAATCCATCTGTTGCACTTAAAACAGTACACAAAAACACTGGTTAGGCACACAGTTAACCCTTTGATTGCCCAGGTGCTTAAAACCTTCCTAGCCAGTGTAATAAGTACAGTGACAGTGCATAATTTTAGCACTGATTACTGTATTAGAGCCATTGGTTCCCGCAAAGTGTCAATAGTGTCAGTTAGTCAAAAAGGTCAGTTAGTGTCTGCCACAATATCACTGTCCTGCTATAAGTCGCTGATCGCCGCCATTACTGGTATATAAAAAAAAAAAAATTCCATAAATATATCCCATAGTTTGTAGAAGCGATAACGTTCACGTTAACCAATCCATATATGCTTATTGGAATTTTTTACCAAAAACATGTAGCAGAATAAACATTGGCCTAAATTTATGAATAAATTTGATTGTTTTCGATGTTTTTTGAATTTTTTATTGTTGGATATGTTTAATAGCAGAAAGTAAAAAATATTGTTTTTCTTTTTCAAAATTGTCAGTCTTTTTTGCTTTATAGCGCAAAAAACAAACAAAAAAAAACGCAGTGGTGATCAAATCGCAGTGGTCAACAAAAGAAAGCTCTATTTGTGGTAAAAAATGACATAAATTGTATTTGGGTACAGTGTCACAAGACCGCGCAATGGACAGTTAAAGTAATGCACTGACATATCGCAAAAAATGGCCTGGTCATTAAGGGGGGTGATTGAACCTGGAGGTCAAGTTGTTAAGAAGGCAAACATTTTATATTTTACCAAAAAAAAGGTGTTTAAACCTTTCCCTACTCTATACAAAGCTGTATTTCTTTTAACATATGACATTTATAAAAGACAAACAATTACAATAGTTATCCTCTAATTACATTGAGGCAGCTACATAATCTGGGTAATTGCTATATGTAAGTAATTAAAAGGATTGGTTTTTAAACCCCCGTTATACAGAGCTGATTAAAACAATGTATAAAGCTTTGAAATGTATTAAATCCGTGTTGTGAATTGCCAAGTAATCAGTAGTGGAAGCAGAGATGTAACTAGAATCTTCAGGGCCCCGGTGCAAGAAACCATGAAGGGCCCCCACCAGGGGCGTTGCTGGGTCTACAAAAGATCTCGGGCTAGAGCCCATAGCAGCGAAGTAAAGAAAGTATGCACACTTGGGTGGGCATACACGTGTATATAATATACATATGTGCAGGGCTTTTTTTCAGCCAGAGGTCAGTTCCACCACCTCTGGCTCAGACCCTTTGGTGCCTGCTCACCACAATCACTTGTAAACACAGAAGTCTTGTTTCTGTATTTACAAGTGACAGCTCTGCACTCTGTATGTAATGCAATAATGGTATTTAATGCCCCTTTAAGACCCTCCTACTGTTTTCGTGAAATTTGACTGAACACACCCACTATTTAATGTGATTTGGAGGGTGTCTTGCACCGGGGCCCTGAAGATTCTAGTTACACCTCTGCTTCCACTACTTATTACTTGGCAATTCACAACACAGATTTAATACATTTCAAAGCTTTCTACATTGTTTTAATCAGCTCTGTATAACTGGGGTTTAAAACACATCCTTTTATTTACTTACATATAGCAATTACCCAGATTATGTAGCTGACTCAATGTAATTAGAGGATAACTATTGTAATTGTTTGCCTTTTATAAATGTCATATGTTAAAAGAAATACAGCTTTGTATAGAGTAGGGAAAGGTTTAAACACCTTTTTTTTTTGTAAAATATAACATTTTTGCCTTCTTAACCACTTGACCTCCAGGTTCACCCCCCTTACTTTACATTGTAGCAAAGTGTTATTTCTTTAGTGTTGTCACATGAGAAGATATAATAAAATATTTACAAAAATGTGAGGGGTGTACTCACTTGTGAGATACTATATATATATATATATATATATATATATATATATATATATATATATATAAATATAATCATTACATATCTGAGTGCGGATCCCTCACTTACATCAGGGTCCCCAGAGATCTCCCACTTACATCAGGGTCCCCAGAGCCCTCCCTCATTACATCAGGGATCAGGGTCCCTAGGGAGCCTCCCCTTACATCAGGGTCCCCAGAGAGCCTCCCTACTTACATCAGGGTCCCCAGAGAGCCTCCCCTTACATCAGGGTCCCCGGAGAGCCTCCCCTTACATCAGCGTCCCCAGAGAGCCTCCGTACTTACATTAGGGTCCCCAGAGCCCTCCCCCCCCTACATCAAGGTCCCCAGAGAGCCACCCCTTACATCAGGGTCCCCAGAGAGCCCCCCTTATATCAGGGTCCCCTGATAGCCTCCCCTTTACATCAGAGTCCCCAGAGAGCCCCTCCTTACACCAGGCCCCCCCCAAAAAAAACCATTACATCAGGGTCCCCAGAGAACCTCTCCTTACATCAGGGTCCCCAGAGATCCTCCCTACTTACATCAGGGTCCCCAGAGAGCCTCCCCTTACATCAGGGTCCCCAAAGAGCCTCCCTATTTACATCAGGGTCTCCAGAAAACCTCCCCTTACATCAGGGTCCCCAGAAAGCCTCCCCATACATCAGGGTCCCCAGAAAGCTTCCCCATACATCAGGGTCCCCAGAAAGCCTCAATATACATCAGGGTCCCCAGAGAGCTCCCCCTTACATCAGGGTCCCCAGAGAGCCTCCCCTTACATCAGGGTCCCCAGAGAGCCTCCCCTTACATCAGGGTCCCCAGAGAGCCTCCCCTTACATCAGGGTCCCCAGAAAGCCTCCCCATACATCAGGGTCCCCAGAAAGCCTCCCCATACATCAGGGTCCCCAGAGAACCTCCCCTGACATCAGGGTCCCCAGAGAGCCCCTTTCTTACATCAGGGTCCCAAGACAGCCGATCCCCCCCCCCCTCCAGAGGCTCCCCGTTCACATGGCTGGTCTCCGCTGTCTGTGCACTTCCAACCCCCAGCACATCTCTGGACCCCCCACCTGGGGGAGGTGGGAGGTGACGATTGGCAGCTCTATGTGTCCAGGGGTGGCAGGATCTCCCTGGGGCTTGTAGTTCTCTTCCTTAATGTACACAGTGGAGAGGGGAGGGGCCTCTGACCCGGGCATGTATCAGTAAGAGTGCACAAGAAGAGCGATTCGTTTGTACACTAAAGAGTGAAACTGATACCTGCCCAGGTCAGAGGCCCCGCCCCTCTCCACTGTATACACTGACACTCAGGAAGAGAACTACTAGCCCCAGGGAGATCCCGCTGGCCACGGCAACAGAGCTGCCGATCGTTGCCTCCCACCTCCCTTCACTGCATTCTAAATGGACAGCCAGAGGTGCAGGGGGAGATGCCAAGTCTTGAGGCCCCCCCACAGCGGCAGAACGGCAGGGCCCAGTTGCAAGTGGGACAGAACGTAGTGTTGTACTACGAGGAATTTCAGTTCTTGAGCGCCACCCTTTGGGCCACTTCTGCTAATTTCGTGTTTGGTGAGCATTGATTCCGAGCATGCGTTTTGTGTAAAGGATTTGTGTACTGACCATAAGAAAATCTGACGTGGAGCTGTCGTTTGCCAAGAATTTACTAGCCTTTCATCCAATATTTGTTGGCGGAAAATTGGAAAACAATTGTCGAAAATTGTCAAACAATTGTCAAAAGGAGCGTACTAAAGGTAAGAATTTTGGACAACAGGATACGAAAATCAGATGGGAAAGTTCGTACGAAGAGCTGTCTGCTAATTTCCGGATCGTTAGTGCTTTCAACACCCGATTTGACTTTTCCGTCAGACAAAAGCTGGATGAGCAGACTAGTAACTTTTTGACGAAGGACAGCTCAATGTTCGATTTTCAGATGGTCAGTACAGAAATCTTCACACAAAATTTGAAAGTACAAACACGCATGATAGGAATCAAGCAACAAGCCGGAAGAGTTTGGTCTTGTAAACTACCGCTCATAATCTGGAATTAACATTCATGACGCGGCAATTGATGAAATGTCGCAATGCAGCGCACATTCTCATCTTCTTTAATTGGATAATAATGAAGCTGCTTTGCTGGTGATACTGATGTAGTTATGCCAAACGTATTTTAAAAGGCATTTGTTTTGTAGTAATATTAATATTATGGTTGTTGTTTGATTTTTTGGGGGAGTTACCACACCATTATCCTTGAGTCTTTAAGATGAAAGACACAACTATGTTGGTGTCCCTTGTTAATTTTCCATTGAGTTGTTTTCAATGTAACTGCCTATTTCCAAACTGTCATTTGAAGGTCAGGAACGATCTGAAAATCGCGAATCAACCTTCACCAAACTTCTACTAACAAAAAATTATCAGAAGGAGCCCAAGGGGCGGCGCTCAAGAAAAGAACTTCCTCTTTATACTCTCATAGTACGTCACTACGTTCGTGTTTGTCGAACAACAATTTGCGTATAATTAGTATGCTAGACAAAATCCTGCACACGCGCTTTTGACAAAAATCAGACGCTCGGTCGTACAACAATCGAACCGTGTGTACGAGGCTTATATTTCTCCATAGGTCGGCACTGAGCTATGTATAAATTGCATACAAGATTTATATTACTTATCGCATTGACGGACCAATTGCATTGCACTGTGTGTGGACCAGGTCTGTCCAACAACTACTTTTAGTTTTATTTTATTTTTCAATTTTTTTATAATTTTTCAATATTCTTCATTAACTGTCAATCATACTCTTGGCAATAATTATTGCTAGACACCATCAGGGCGATAGCTTTGCGCTGGACAAATTTGTGTGTTTTCCATGTTCTATACCAGGGTTTCTCAACCAGGGTTCCATGGATCCCTAGGGTTCCCCCAGAGGTTGCTAGGGGTTCCTTGAGCAATGAGCTTTTGCTGCCTCTCAGATAAGTTCCTACTGACACCATTGATCTTTTTAGCTACCTGTAAGGAGGTAATTCTTCCCAATGACCCCCAGTGTCAGGAGCATTCTTCCCACGGACCATCACACTAATGTATCATGAGTTGTAGATATAGTCATTTTTAATAGGGGTTCCCTGAGACCGGAAAGTAATTTCAAGGGTTCCTTGGTGTTGGAAAGTTTGAGAAAGGCTGTTCTATACAGTCTTGTCTCCTTAAACTTATTCAGCTGCAGACCAATTGCCTTGG
Organism: Lithobates clamitans; assembly: GCA_037952925.1. Classification (NCBI taxonomy): domain Eukaryota; kingdom Metazoa; phylum Chordata; class Amphibia; order Anura; family Ranidae; genus Lithobates; species Lithobates clamitans. The sequence goes on from JBBGZY010001526.1 coordinate 1,853,320, forward strand.
TCATGTATCACATCTGAATCCAGAGCGCTGGTCCTTTCCCCATTGGGGAGTTTTTTTTTGGTGTTAGTTACGCTTTAACCACTTCAGCTTATACTTTTCTACCTCCCATGGGCTTGACCAAGTTTTACATTTCCATTATAGGCCTGTTTACTCAATAACATAAACAATAACTTTAGTTAGGCTGGGTTCACACTACTGCAAATTGGATGCAGCTTTCCCTGCATCCAGTTCGCATGACAGGAGATTGCGCCTGGCTCTCTATGGAACCGGTTCACACATGTCCGGAGCGGCTCTGGTGCAAATTTCACAAGAGTCCTGTGCGTCTTCTGGTCTGTTTCAGGTCCGAATTCAGCCAAAAATTTGGACCCAAATCGGACCTGAAACGGTGAACGGAGATGCACCGGACCCCTGCTGTGAGCCGCTCAATGCTTCAGTGTGAACCCAGCCTAAAATATGCATTGTTTTTTGCAATATTATCTTGTAAATAATACTTTATTTTTATGTAACCTTAGACAATATTTTTTTTTAAAAAAGGAAAAAAATTTTTTTCCTAATTTGACCATTGTTAGTTTTTGAAAAGGTAGTATTGCTCTGAATAAGATGTAGCATCCTGATGTTTAGGCAGGGTTGCTAGTACATTTACCTGCCGGGAATAGTTGTCTTGGCCAATTGTTAGGGGATCAATTGATTCCACCCTAATTCTGGAATTGCTGCACTTCTCTCTTCTGTCACTAGATGGCCAGGTATCTAGTGACGTTAGATAAGACAAGGGCATTGCAAGGACAGATTAGGAATAGATAGAGTATCTCAGCCAATGAGCAGGGGTCTTCTTGGGTACCTTGGCCAGCTGCTGCGAGAGCCTATTTATTTGGGTGAGGTCAGGTGATCGGGGTTCTGTACCACCTGGACGGCTGTCTGGGTGGACGTGTGTTGTGCTGCCCCGGCTGCTAGGCCAGAGCCTGAGGCCTATCCCGGGGACATCTGGCTGCTAGGCTGTCTGAGGGCCTATCCAGAAGCGAGAGAGCGAGAGAGCAGCGTAGGGTTGGGACTGCGGGTTGCAGTCCAACCATAAGTCGTGGTCGGAGGTAGAAGGGAAGCTGTCGCCACTAAGGGACCATCCACTTTATTACCAGGGACCAGTGAGTAGCTGAAGTAAGTACTGGAGCAGTCTTCTCACCAACCAGGGACAGTGAAGAATCATGAAACTTCAGCAAGGTGTCAAGCCAGAGACCCAGCCAGGGGAGGTACCGCTTGGAGAGCGGCCTTGTGTGCCAAGCCAGGGACCGAGCAGGCCAGTGGGGTGAAGCTTGAGGAATATCTGTGGGTCCCAAGCTAGGGACCCAGCCAGCGAAGGTGACGCTTGCAGAGCAGCCTTGTGTGCCAAGCTAGGGACCAACCAGGCCAGTGGAGTGACGCTTGAGGAAGATACTCAGTGAGAAGGTTGGAAGAGCTCAGGAGATCCAGTGGCAGTGGATCAGCGAGTCTAGTGAGAGAGACTGGGAGCTCAGTGAAGTGAAAATCTACAAGAAGAGATTGTAGAGGAAGTACAGAAGTTCGTTACAACTTGAGTTCGAAAGTGTTATAAGTCTGTGCCATAGGAGACAGCGATCATATACATGCAGATGTGGTGTCTTGCTGGATGCCTTTTCCTGCATGGCTGTCTACCTATAAAAGTTTTGAAGTTTGCTAATTCACATTGCAATTACTAAAGGGTGTCCTGGCCCTAAACCCTCTCTCCTACAGTTCTGTTCAAGAGAAAATAAATCTCTTTGCATTCAAGAAGTGTCTGGTGCCCATGAATCTACCTGGAATTACACCCACTACGCTTTGTAACCCACTCTACACAGAAGGATGTCAGCTGTCCCTAACTGTGGAGGTTCTCATGAGAATCTCAGTCTGGGGCAGCACAACACACGTCCACTCAGACAGCCATCCAGGTGGCGCAGAGCCCAGATCACCTGACCTCACCCAAATAAATAGGCTCTCCCAGTAGGCCAAGGGACCCAAGAATATCCCTGCCAAATGGCTGAGATACCCTATCTATTCCTAATCTGTCCTTGCAATGCCCTTGTCTTATCTAATGTCACCAGATACCTGGCCATCTAGTGACAGAAGAGAGAAGTGCAGCAATTCCAGAATTAGGGTGGAATCAATTGACCTCCTGACAATTGGCCAAGGCAACTATACCTGGCAGGTAAATGTACTAGAAACCCTGCCTAAACATCAGAGTGCTACATCCACCCCCTGCCTACATGAGAATGAGACCCAGGACCGTGCTACAAAAAATAAAGAAAATATTTTATTTTATAATTTGTTGTCCAAAATGACTCCAAAATAGTGTTTCTGAAAGCATGACAAAATGTTATTTACAAAATGAAAAAAGGCACTTTTTGATTTTGCCTTTTTTGTTATGCAACATTAAAAAAAATTGTAAAAAAATAGAAATGACAAAACAGAAAAGTAACAGCTAAGGACAGAAAAGAGTCTGCCCACGCTCACAACGGGCCATTTTGACATGTGATTTGACATGTCAAATTGCATGTCAAATCGCCGCCTATTGCCAGCAACAGCACTGTCCGAATCGGTGTGACGCCGACTTTGCGACGCACGATTTCAAACTGTCCCTCAGTGTGAACGTGGGCTTAATTAGGGTTGACTAAAGTGGTTCTAAAGGCTCAAGGTTTTTTACCTTAATGCATTCTATGCATTAGGTAAAACCTTCAAACTGCAGCCCCCTCTATTATTTACCTTAGACCAGGACTTTTTTCTTAGAGAATAGGTGCAAGAACTCCCCCCTTCTCAGTCTCCCCTTACCCTACCCCTCTTCTGAGCACTGTCTCTTGGTTCCACCACCTACCCAACTCCCAGTACCACCCCTTTCAGAGAATGCAGAACCAAGTATAATTTTGTAGTGCTAAAAAATGTGTATGGAATTTGTTAATGAATATAAGAAAAGTAGTAAAAGAGACCCCCTGCACTGCAGTCAGCAACAATAGACCCCACCCCAGCAACAATAGACTCCCCCAGCAACAATGGATCCCACTACAGCAACATTAGATCCCCCACACAACAGTTAACTCCCCCAGCAACGATGGACCCCACCCGAGCAACAATAGGTGTAAATAGAAATAAATAAATAAATAAATAAATAAGAAGAAAATAAATCAAATATTAACCCCTAACCCAAAACCTAGCCCCTAATCCTAACCCCAACCCCTAACCTTAACTCGAACCCCTTACCCTAACAAAAAAAAAATAATAAATGAATAATAATAATAATAATAAAAAAGAAATAAAAGCTGATGGAAAAGCTAAAAAAGCGGAAAAACCTAACAACAGATAATGCAACAGATGATGGTTTTCGCTATTGGCTAATAAAAAACTCCAAAGCTCAAAAATGCTGTATAAAATTGTGCTAAAATAGCGCAAAAAAAGAGGCTATGCTCATGTGGGAATGCAGCCTTACACAGCTCTGTCTGGCAGGGAAGGAGACCTGATCATTCACTAACACTTATGCCGCGAACACACGGTCGGAATTTCCGACAACAAATGTTCGATGTGAGCTTATTGTCGGAAATTCCCGACTGTGTGTAGGCTCCATCGGACATTTGTTGTCGGAATTTCGGACAACAAAAATTTGAGATCTGGTTCTCAAATTTTCTGACAACAAAATCCGTTGTCGGAAATTCCGATCGCGTGTACACAATTCCAACGCACAAAATTCCACGCATGCTCGGAATCAAGCAGAAGAGCCGCACTGGCTATTGAACTTCATTTTTCTCGGCTCGTCGTACGTGTTGTACGTCACCGCGTTCTTGACGTTCGGAATTTCCGGCAACATTTGTGCGACCGTGTGTATGCAAAACAAGTTTTAGCCAACATCTGTCGGAAATAAATCCACGGTTTTGTTGTCGGAAAATCTTACGGTGTGTACGTAGCATTACAGGTTTCGTCCCCAGTCTGTAAATGGACAATGAAGGGAAAAGACAGGTGAAAGAGAGCTGCGACCTCCTTGATCATCCGCAGCTTGAAAAGCACAGGCTTCCAGCTAGAAAGGTCTTTGGTAACCTCCAATCTTCAGACAATATAGAGAAAGCTGGCCCTCCAGTGCAACATCTATCAATCAAATGCTCTTTATGAACGTTTGTGTAGTACAGTCATGTAAGAACCATGTACTACACAAACTTTAATAAAGAGCATTTGATTCTAGCAGTTGCACTGGAGCACCAGCTTTCTCTATATACCAAATAAAGGGAAAAGCAGCAGAGTGATGAGCATACCTATCTGTCACTCTGCTCTCTCCTCCTATCTACATGCTCCTTGCACCGCAGCACACCTGAGTGCCTCATTTTGCAGTTTCTCCCTTTCTCAGTCTGAGTTCTGCTGTACAGTAGACTGCAAGAGGCTGATACCAAGTATAGCACCGTCTACATGTAATAAAAAACAATTATTTCTGCATTCATTTGTATTTATATCTGTCTGGAGGTCAGCTTTACACAACATAGGTGAGAATCCTGCTCGGTTTCTCTCTGCCAACCTTTCCATGCCCTGTTTGTGCTCTTGCTTAGTAATTGCTACCTTGCCACCAACGCATGTGTAGCAGATCCATTGTGCTGCAGAGAAGGAGAGAAGGGCACAGCACAGGAAAGGCAAACACTCACAAGCAGTTGCTAAGAGAAAAGCGTCTGTGAGTGACAAGCTACAAATAGACCTGCCAGCGCCGCACACGCAGTGCCTGGAACAGACAATAGATGTTTTCTGACGACGGTACATTACAACACAGTTTTCCTGTGAAAGTGGAGGCGTTTTTTTTGCTTTGACTGAGCATACCCTTCCCCTCCATAGAAGTCAGTCATAGCATTTCAACCAGGTTGTCTAGTGTTTGTCATTTAGAATCCAACTAGTATTTTAGCAATAACCCTCCTAACCCCTCCTAACCCCCCTTCTCCTACCACCCTCAAACTAACTGCTGGTATGAAAAAAAAAACTATCCAAAAGACTATTTTACTTAAGGCTCCATTCACATATATGTGAATTGGATGCATTTTGAACCGCATCCGATTCGCTTTCTATGGAGCCGGTTCACATATATGCGGTGCAGTGGCACTGCGAATTCACTGCAAATTTAAAAAGAGTCCTGTGCATTTTTTTAGCACTGTGGTGCGGTTCAGATGCAAATTCGAGGCTCATTGCCTTCTATGGGAACGCATCTGAATCGCACATCAGATCAGTTTTGAACACAAATTCGATCCGAATTGGGGAAGGGTTTTTTCAGGTCGGCGGACATCGTGATTGATGATTGGTCTACACCAGGGGACATTGTTTTTGTTTTATTAATAAATTAATTGTCAATTTCTTTTTTACACTTTTTTGGGTGAATGGGTAGGAGTACAATGTACCCCATACCCAATCACATGGGGGGATCCAGGGGCCCCTTGTTAGAGGAGGCTTCCAGATTGCAATAAACCCCACAAGCCCACAACCAACAGCCAGGGTTGTGGGCAAGGGACCCTTGGCCCCATCAACATGGAGACAGGGTGCTTTGGGGTGGGGGGGCAGTGCACCCCCCACCCCCATGTTGAGGGCATGTGGCCTTGTATGGTTTAGGAGGGGGGCGCTCGCTCATCCCCCCCCCTTTCCTGGCCTGCCAGGCTGCATGCTTGGGTAAGGGTCTGATATGGATTTTGGGGGGACCCCACACCATTTTTTTTACTTTGGCATGGGGGTTCCCCTTAAAATCCATACCAGACCTAAGGGGCTGGTATGGATTGGGGGGGACCCCATGCTGTTGTTTTTATTTTCTTTCTTTTATTTGGCATGGGGTTCCCCTTAAAATCCACACCAGACTCAAAAGGGCCTGGTGTGGATTAAGGGAGGGACCCCCACGCCATTTTTTTCATGATTTCTCATTTATATTTATTTGCTATTCTAACACACCTGGTTGGGCTGTGAGCGCACTCTCTGCGCCCCAAGCCCACCCTATTTTGAAGCCTATTAGAGCCTCTGGCTCTATACAGTGCTTCAAAAAAACACCCCCGCCATTGGAATTCATCCTGCAAGGGGCCAGACGCATGGATAGGGGAGGTGGCGCCGGTGTGCCCTCAATGGAAGGGCCGCCACTGCTGAGACATATTTTGCCCTAATGCAGGCAATGCCTTTAGAACCACTTTAAAGCTGAACCCCAGTTATAATCTTTATTGAAACAATGTAAGTATGCATATCTAAAACATGAGAGGTCACTGGGGAATTTGAAGTTATCACTACTACAGTGATAGCTGGGATTTTTATGGGTCCAACTACTCCTCTGCACACTAACCACAGGGTGTGGCTTGTGGGCACTGCTGCCATTCATAGAATGCCTTCAATTTTTTTTCAATGAATACAAGGCATCCACTTATTGGATGAGGTTGTGACATCCCCGGCCCTCCTCTCCACCTTGTCCAATCAGGGAACTCTTTGTAATCATTGACAAAAATACAAGGTGTTCTATGAATGGAGCAGTGCTAAGTGAGCGACCCCCTGTGTTCAGTGTTAAGGGGGGCAGCCACTCATACAGATTCTGATCAGGACCCAGGAGATTGCAGCTATTACTATAGTAGTGTAGCACCCTGGAGTTTGGGCAGGGTTGCTTCTAAATTTACCTGCTAGGAGTAGCTACCTTGGCTAATTATTAGGGATCAATTGATTGATCCCTATTGCGAATCGGATGTGGAATCCCTGCATCCAATTCGCAATAGCAGGAGATTGTGAATGGCTCTCTTTGGAGGCTGTTCACATATCTCCGGTGTGAATTTGCACAGGAGTTCTGTGTGTCTTTTGGTCCATTGCAGGTTAAAATTCAGCCCAAAATTCGGCTGAAATCGGACCTGAAATGGTGAACCAGGACGCACAGGACCCCTGCTGGGATTAGGTATGAACCGAGCCTAAGTCTGGCGTTGTTGTACTTTTCTCGTCTGCCGCTAGGTGGCCGGGTACCTGGTGGCATTAGAGAGAAGGGCAATGCAGAAGGGCAATGCTAGGTCAAATTATGGGTATATGGGGCATCTCAGCTGGTGGGCAGGGGTTTTCTTGGGTCCCTTGGCCTGCTGGGAGAGCCTATATATTTGGGTGGAGTCAGGTGATCTATGTTCTGTGCCACCTGGCCAGCCCCTGTGCCACCTGGCCGTGCCCCTGGAAGACGTCACCTCTGACGAAACAGCGTAGGGAGGAGCGATGTGCTGACGTCACCACGATCCTCGCTGATCCCGGAAGACACGGGCAGCAGTGTGCAGCCGGCCGGCAACTGATTATGCGATTTTGATTTCTACTATAATGTGAGTGTGATTCTTTTACTTTTTTTAAATAAAGTGTTTAAACTTGTTACGCTATGGGAGCCTTTGTTACTTATTTTTTCATGACAACCGAGTGACCATTCGCCACACAGAGGATTCCCATCCTAGAAGTTTATGAGTGTCACCTTCTGGGTCTGTACCCGAGGCTGGGGTTACACAGCCATATGCCTGCTTGATCTCCTGAAAAGAGATCTTAGGAGTCGGTAAGGGGACATATTTCTACATAGGTGGAGGAGTTTTTTCTATCATCACTGAACCCTGGGTGATTTAATCATATGCTATACACCATTCGGATATTCACCACTCTCTTCCTGGCATAAATCTTGCTCTTATATGAACTATATACTTTTGTGCACTTTGCAGTTTGGACTTTACGTTGTTTATCAATTTTTTTTTTGGTTATTATTGTGTGGGTCATGTCATCACTGTTCTAATTCACGCATAGAAATGGATATTTGTCAATATGCATTTATTATTTCATTCATTTTATGTCATTTATTGCAGCGCAGCCTTTAAATTTTGATTTGTACAACAGATGGATGTGTCTCACATTGTATGGTTGCAGCTTGTTCACATATAATTTTTTTCACTTGGGGATAGCGCAGTAATTTTTTTCAGCTTACAATTAGAGAGAAGGGCAATGCAGAAGGGCAATGCTAGGTCAAATTATGGCTATATGGGGCATCTCAGCTGGTGGGCAGGGGTTTTCTTGGGTCCCTTGGCCTGCTGGGAGAGCCTATATATTTGGGTGGAGTCAGGTGATCTATGTTCTGTGCCACCTGGACAGCTGTTTGGGTGGACGTGTGTTGTATTGCCCGGGCTGCTAGGCTGGAGTTTGGGCCTATCCCGGGTACATCTGGCTGCTAGGCTGTCTGAGGGCCTATCTGGAAGCAAGAGAGCAGCGCAGGGCTGGGATTGCGGCCTGCAGTCCAACCAAAAGTGACTGTTCTGCCGGCCGGAAAACCTCGAAGTCGGAGGTAGAGGGGAAGCTGTCGCCACTCAGGGACCAGCCACCTTATTACCAGGGACCACGGTGAGTACCTGAAGCAACTACCGGAGCAGTATTCTCACCAACTGGGGACGGTGAAGAATTTCAAGCCAGGGACCGAGCAGGCCAGTGGGGTGAAGCTGTTGAAGTCTCGGATTCTGTCAATTAATATTGCAACTACCAAAGGGAGTCTTGGCCCTAACCCTCTCTCCCTAAGTTCTGTTAAGAGAAATAAAATCTCTTTTGCATCCAAGAAGTGTCTGGCGCCCAATGAATCTAATTCCTTTGCATCCACCATGCCTCACAACCCACCATGTACAGAAGGATGTCAGCTATCTCTGACCCTGGAGGTTCTCATTAGACCGAAGGAGGCCTGGGACCTTGCTACAGTAGCACCGACTACTACAGTGATTGTCAGTTTTCCCCGCAGCCGATTGGGTATGAGATAAGTTTACTTACATTGGTCCAAGCTAGAGTAAGTATTAATGTAGCTCATACCTGGAGTTAAGCTGTAGAGCAGAATTAAACCTCTGTATAAGAAATATAAAAAATAACCCCCCAGGAGCTTTATGCCATAATGTACTAGTAGGCACAGCGTATTAGCACATTATAACAGACTTACCTGTCAGCGATCCTCTCCAGCGCTGCGGCATCAGCACTCTCTGCTGTCACAGGGGCTACCATCTTCTCCCAGTCTTCCTTTTCGGGTTGTAACCAGGGCTGGTGCTACCAATAGGCAAAGTAGGCAGCCACCTAGGGCGCACTGCCGTGGCCAGTTGTTGCTGTGTCCAAACCCCCCCCAGAGCATCCTTCCCAAATACCCAATCAGCGTATCTGCCACAGCCGCGCCACTCAGCAACAGCTGATATAATGGGGCTATGTGTACCCTGATGTAAGGGGGGACTTCGGGATCCTAATTTAAGTGGGATCTCTGATGTATAGGCAAACTCTGGGGACCCTGATGTAAGGGGGGAACTCTGGGGACCGTGCTTTAAGGAGAGGGAATGACTTTGGGGACCCTAATGAAAGAGATAAACTCTGATGTAAGGGGGATCAGGCCCAGGGGGGGCCCAGGCCTAAAGCTGTGTAAGAGGCCCCAAAATTTTTGATGGCTGCCCTGTTCCCCACACAGTGCGCCTGGGATCATGCCCAGGGGGGCTCAGGCCTAAAGCTGTGTAAGAGGCCCCAACATTTTTGATGGCTGCCCTGTTCCCCACACACTGCGCCAACGTTCCACATACCACTGCAGGATTAGATGATGTTAGCTGGAGACAAAGCTGTCTCCTACAAACTTCAGCCAATTTGTGAAGAGGAGGTATCTAGCCAATGAGATGCCATGCAATGCTGGCTGGATTTGCACGGTTTTAATGTAAGAACTGTTTATTGATGCGTATTCTGTTTATCTTTGCTTAAGTGTAGGTGATCACAGTGCTTTCAACCTCTTATTCCTGTCACACTTCTGTAGAGATAACAAGACAAAGCCACATTAATATATAAACACGTCTGGATGGCTGCTCTGCTATAGAGCTGTTTGCTTGTGAGGATTCCAAACTTCAGATGTGGAGGGGGGGTTCGGCTCTACCACTTTGCTTTGAGGTCTCATAGTGAAAAGGAGACATGAGAAAGACTGTTTCTGTACTATGCAGGCAGTGGATAGGCAAACAAGAGGCACATGACATCTGGAACATTCTTCTGTATGTTATAGTAGAACTATAGGCTAAGTTTAAGTTTTATTCATTTTGGATAGAACAATTGTCCAATTTTTTTCGCCACTTGATCACCTCCTGAAGTTTCCCAGTTCTTCACCGTGCCCGTTCGGTGAGAATACTGCTCGGGTACTTGCTTCCGTTACTCACTGTGGTCGCTGGTAAAGGCGATTGGTCCTTTCATGGCGACAGCTTCCCTTCTACCTCCGACCACTGACAGATTCTATCCATTTTGGAATCCTGGCTCCTGACATCCATCCATCCCATAGGGTAATTTGGATAAGGCGCAGCCTGACCTCCATCCCGGGGTCTTAATAGCTGGTAAGCGGCTAGTGAGTGGGGTGTGCCGTGTCTGAGTGTGAAGAATCCTTCTTCATTCACTTTTGGAGCACTGGATTTTAACACTTAAATGTTTATATGAACCTTTTTTTGCAATGAAGCACTTTATTTCTTGGACTTTATGGTTTGTTTATGGATTTTTTTTTACTTGCACATGTTTTAAAGCACATATTTTTTCTTTATTACTTGATTGTATGATTTTTATAATAATCCTATGCACTCTCTAATGCTAGCGCAACAAAATAATTGTTTTTATGACTCATGCTGATAGCAGAGGAATGAAGCAGCAGAGAGAGATGACACTTAGTGCTCCTAATTGAGACAACTACACACTATAGAAGGATATGCTTTGTTCATATTTCACGTCTGAGGTTTTCAACCATTTTAATGCCCCCAGCTGCAAGTGTAAACAAAGTAAAACCGTGTTTTACATCTCTGGTCTTCACCGACCTCCCAGATCCCACTGTTAAGCAATATGTGCCGTCTTTCATCTGCAGCTGTGCCAATATGCAAAGCTCAGCTTGATAATGGCAATGAACTTTCTACAGTTAATGGTTATAAATCATCTACATCAGTTATCGCTACAATATTTTTTCAGTAAGGTAACTGCAGGATGACAGATAAACCATTACGCCCGCTCCTTCGTTGTTTCCTGTTAGTGGAAGCCCAGAGATGATGCTTCAGCACCCTGGAGAGTTCTCTCCCACTCCGATTGCTGGAAGCTAGGATGACCATTGCTGGATCCTAATAAAAGCCAACTAATTGGTATTTAGACATCTAAATGTAATAAACCTAATGTAAATACTATTATTGTGTTAGTATTCATGTGAGACCCTTTCCTTGTTCTTGACTTATTTAAATTCCCATAAAAAATTCTGCTTTTTAATTAAAGTTTATAATTCCATATATACAGTATAGAGCAGTGATGGCGAACCTTGGCACCCTGGATGTTTTGGAACTACATTTCCCATGATGCCCACCTACACTGCAGAGTGCATGAGCATCATGGGAAATGTAGTTCCAAAACATCTGGGGTGCCTTGGTTTGCCATCAATGGTATAGAGTATAGCAGCTGTGTTTGCTCGTTATGCATATACTGCACTTCTTTCTTTGGAGCAGGGTACATCAAATGTATATGACTGCCCCTCCTTTATCAGTGCTCCCCAAAGCTTAGTCATTTTAATTGATAACATCTCGATTTGGCTTATCCTGTAATTGTTTTTTTCCTCAGCAGTTCAGCAAGGATGCTATTTGCACTGCTAGATATATAGATAGTAGGGATCGACTGATTATCGGTGAGGCAGATTATCGACGGCCGATATTCACTTTTTTTGAAGTATCGGGCACAAACGTACCCGACCGATATTGCTTTAAGGGGTTTTACTGCAGGCATCACCCCGGTACCGTTCTTTAGAACGGACGGTCGGCTTTTTTGTAATAGCAACCGATGCGGCTCAGCAGCTGCTCGGCTGTTATTACAAGCAGTGGGAGGGGACACCCCCCACTCCCGCCGCCTTCTGCCCCTCGCCTGGGCTCTCCCGTCCCACTGGGAGGCCCGAGCAACCAGCCAGCATGTCCGCTGGCTGTCCGAAGACCCGGACAAAGCCGATGCTTCGTTTGGGTCTTGGATCTAGTAACCCAGAAGCAATGTCATGACATCACTTCCCGGATGACTGGCATCTTAAAGGCGCAAGTTTTAAAAAATATAAAGTATTCAAAAATGCCAATTTTGACATTTTGAATACTTTCAAGTGCAGAGGAGGGGTTTGGTGTCTTATAGACCCCCGATCCCTCTATAAAGAGTACCTGCGCTGCCTATTACTGTCACAAGGGATGTTTACATGCCTTGTGACAGCAATAACAGTGATAAAAAAAAGTGTAAATATATATATATATATATTTTTTTTTTTAATGTACAGAATATCCACACACAATCAGCTATCGTCCTGAGAGGTCAAAATATCAGTATCGCATCGGCACCGAACAAACGATATCGGTTGATCCCTTATAGAGAGTAAATAGTAGCTGTGTATGTTTGTTACATACAGATGCAAAGTTTGAATATCATCAAAAAGTTCATTTATTTCAGTAATTCTATTCAAAAAGTGAAACTCCTATATTTTATATAGATGCGTTCCACACAGAGTGATATAGTTCAAGCATTTATTTCTATTAATTTTGATGATTATGGCTTACAGCTAGTGAAAACCCAAAATTCTGTATCTCAGAAAACTAGTGTAAATAATTAGTGTGGCGCTAGAAAGTGAGATATCTCTATAGCTAAACAGTGATAACAATAATCTACAAGTGATAATAAAAGACCCACTGTGAGTATGAGTGCAAACAATACTGAAAACAGCAAATGGTGGTGGTGTACATAAAGGAAAATACACTGAAATTCATATACAAAAATATTTCACAGAAAAACAGCACAGCAACACGTGAGTGTGTGCATCTAAAACATAAACATCAAAGTCCAAAAAAAGCCAATAGTGAAAAGTCCACTTAGGGAGGTGAAGAATAGCTGTAATTCAAATGGTATGACCAGAATTAGTCTGGAAACTTCAAGAGCAGTAATCAGATGGAAAAGATGAAATACTCTTACCAGATACGTTGGACACACCTATCATACGGCAGTGAGTCTAATGGGCTCTGAGCGCTGAACTCCTAGCGCTCCAAAAGGTGGGGCCGGACGGGACCAAAGGATGGATCCTAGGAAGCCAACCATGCGGCAGAATGGCATCTATGAGTTAAAGGTAGGTCACTCCAAACGATACCCTTAGGGATGGAAGTGTCTCGAGCCCAATATGCAGCAAAAAAAAAGAAAAAAGGGGAAAACTCCAATAGTGCAGGTCAAAATCAAATGACAGATGCAGAGATGATAAAAATGTGATCACAAAAATGAGTATAAAAGCAATGTGGAAAGTATAAGATAAGCAGGTCCGACGCATTTCGACTCCATGGGTCATCAACTGGGGCATAGCTCATGATGACCTACCTTAAACTCATTGATGCCTTTCTGCTGCATGGTTGGCTTCCTAGGATCCATCGTTTGGTCCCGTCCGGCCTCACCTTTAGGAGCGCTAGGAGTTCACTGCTAAGAGCCCATTAGACTCACTGCCGTATGATAGGTGTGTCCAATGTATCTGGTAAGAGTATTTCATCTTTTCCATCTGATTACTGCTCTTGAAGTTTCCAGACTCATTCGGGTCATACCATTTGAATTACAGCTATTCTTCACCTCCCTAAGTGGACTTTTCACTATTGGCTTTTTTGGACTCACGTGTTGCTGTGCTGTTTTTCTGTGAAATATTTTTGTATATGTATTTCAGTGTATTTGCCTTTATGCACACCACCACCATTTGCTGTTTTCAGTATTGTTTGCATTTATACTCACAGTGGGTCTTTTATTATCACTTGTAGATTATTGTTATCACTGTTTATCTATAGAGATACCTCACTTTCCAGCGCCACACTAATTATTAACACATTTACCTGGACTTTGTTTGAGTGTTGGCAGCTTTTGTTTACACATTATTGGTTTAGCGCATAATTTTCACCAATTTCCCACTCTCAGAAAATTAGAATATTACATGAGACCAATAAAAAAAAGATTTTTAACCACTTCACGCAAAACTACGTACCCATACGTCAGTACTTTGACGCTAAATATCGGGTTATGGCAGCAGCTAGCTGTCATAACCCCTGTATTTTTGGGAACGCCATGCGTTTCTATTTAAGGTAAAAGTGGTCTCTGCGATGGATTCGCTTGCGTCCTCTCCCGTGGATGCCTGGCTGCCGACTGTGGGGAAGATGGCCCCTGCTCGGCTCCATGGCATGGGAGGGCGGAAGCGGCGTCAAACGTCACTTCCGCCCATAGCTCTTAAAGGAATTTTTAATTTATTTTTTTATTGCATTTCAGTGTAAATATGAGATCTGAGGTCTTTTTGACCCCAGATCTCATATTTAAGAGGTCCTGTCATGCTTTTTTTCTATTACAGGGGATGTTTACATTCCTTGTAATAGGTAAAAAAGTGACCCAAACATTTAAAAAAAAAAAAAAAAAACAGTGGCAAAATAAAAAAATTGAAAGTAAAATAAATAAGAAAAAAAAGAACATTTTTTTAAAGCGCCTCGTCCCGACAAGCTAGCATGCAAATTGAACGCATACGTGAGTAGCGCCCGCATATGAAAACGGTGTTCAAACCACACATGTGAGGTATCACCACGATCGTTAGAGCAAGAGCAATAATTCTAGCTCTAGACCTTCTCTGTAATTTAAAAGTTGTAACCTGTAGAAATTTTTAAACATCGCCTATAGAGATTTTTAAGGATAAAAGTTTGTCGCTATTCCACAAGCGGGTGCAATTTTGAAGCGTAACATGTTGGGTATCAATTTACTTCGGCGTAACATTATCTTTCACAATATAGAGAAAAAATTGGGCTAACTTTACTGTTGTCTTATTTTTTAATTTAAAAAAGTGTATTTTTTCCAAAAAAAGTACGCTTGTATAACCGCTGCGCAAATACAGTGTGACAGAAAGTTTTGCAACAACCGCCATTTTATTCTCTAGGGTGTTAAAAAAAATAAAATTAATGTTTGGGGTTCTAGGTAATTTTCTAGCAAAAAAAAACAGTTTTTAGCTTGTAAACACCAAATCTCAGAAAGAGGCTCAGTCCTTAAGTGGTTAAAGATCCTTTTTTTTTATTGGTAATATTCTAATTTTCTGCGATACTGAAATTTTCACTAGCTGTAAGCCATAATCATCACAATTAGAAGAAAAAAATGCTTCACATATATCACTCTGTGTGTAACGCATTTCTATCAAATATATAAGTTTCACTTTTTGAATTGAATTACTGAAATAAATTAACTTTTTGATGATATTCTAATTTTGTGTAAGAATTTACTTTTCAATCAGCTCAGTGTTTTTTTTTTACCCCAACATTTCATATTCCTGATATGTGCCTGCAGTATTATGTACTTGTATGAAAAAGTATCCTGTTCTCTTTGTATAGTTTCTTTTGTGTGAAATCCCTGGTGTCCCTGCCAGTCCCTCTGCTTTCCTATTAAAGCTGACCACACTAAAACCTCGTACACACGATCTGAAAATCGGATGACAGATCGTCAAGGTTTTTATGCATGCGAGTCGCATATCGAACATGAAGAGTTTACTAAAGTTACAAAAATACTCAAAAGACAGAATAAAAAATTGGAAGTGACGTCATGTATTGTCGTGTTTCTATTGTATTTTCAGACAACAGCAATACTGGTTAAACAAAAATCGTACAATCTGGTATCGTACTAGAAAAATTTTCTTGCTTGTCCGATCGGATAATATCGGATGAACTGTCCTGATCGTCTCTCGTACTATTGATCCGATTATCATACGATCGATTCAAAAGCGATATTTTTTGTCCGATTCTCAGATCCTCTGCAGGAGAACACACCGTGATCAGTTCTCTAGCTGTGCTGGGAACTCATCCTGCTCTCCTCCAATGTTTAAACTTGTCCTGATTTTCTCAGTTATCTGCACTAAGATACAAGTCAAATTTTAGGCATCCTTGGAATATGGAGTTTAAGTATTGGTGAGATATTGCTCACGGGTTAATTACTTCTGGAGGGATGCAGACACTGCAGCTTTCTTCATTAGAACACAGAAAATACACCAGCTTATTATAATGAATCAGGCTCTTTCGTTTAGAATTAGCATGCAGTCAATCTGTTGAAGCAAAGAGCTATTTCTTCAGAGCAACAAAAGGTAGGAATCCACTTCTAATGCCGCGTACACACAAGCGGACTTTCCGGCATACTTTGTCCGGCGGACTTTTCGACGGACTTTACGACGGACTTCCTAATCAACCAAAGTCCGACGGATTCGTACGCGATGACGTACGACCGGACTAAAATAAGGAAGTTGATAGCAAGTAGCCAATAACTGCCCTAGCGTCAGTTTTTGTCCGTCGGACTAGCATACAGATGAGCGGACTTTCGACCGGACTCGAGTCCGTCGGACAGATTTGAGACATGTTTCAAATCTAAGTCCGTCAAACTTTTGAGAAAAAAAAGTCCGCTGGATCCCACACACCATCGAATTGTCGGAAAGTCTGCTCGTGTGTACACGGCATTTGTTTTTGTTAAAATTCCTACAATGCACATTTATCACCCAGAGGAGATTGAAGCTTTCTCAACAAAAGTGTCACTGTTTTAAATTTTCAGATGACAATATTTTCCACTTTTTTGCTGTGAAAATGTTTTTCATTTATCTAGTAGACATTTGCACACTGAAATATTTCGTTTCGGAATTTTGTTTTCGTACGAAAAATACATTTATTTAGTTACTCCCGAAATTCATTTTTATTTATTTTGTTTCGTTAAAAAAATGCATTAGTCTGAAAATCCGAAATAATTAAGATCGAATCTGTCATTGAAAGCTTATGGTGTCTGTCGAATGTTCTAAGAAGATTCGACGGAGCAGTGAAACTGTACGACGCCGCAATCGTACATTTCCGGTCGAATGCTCTGCCTACAAGCTATAGTAGAATTCTAATGTTGTATGACACTAGTAATAATTATATTTATTAATTATTATTACTAGTCAACCAACATTAGAATTCTTCTATAGCCTATGGGCGGAGCATGTGACCACGAATGTCCACTCGCAGCGACTGCTTCGTCGAATCTTCATGTCGAATAATCTTGGACTAATAGAGTTAGGTTAGGCACATTTAACCATTTTTGCTATTGTCTCTATAATGTTGAATCTTTTCTCTCTATGTGGAATCTTTTCTCTCTATGTAGAATAATCTTGGACTAATAGAGCTAAGGTTAGGCACATTCGACCACAGGTTCGATGGACACAGATAACTATTGTCAGCGTCATGTCGAATCTTCTATCTATATCGAACTGTTGTCACAACGAAAATAAAGCAATTGTTTATGTCGGATCTTTCGGTTTTCGGATTCTGCACGTTCGTTATCGTTTGTTAAACGATAACGAAAATACCCAAAATGCGGACGAAAATGCATTCGGACGAAATCGAATGCACATGTCTATTTTTTAACAAGGATCCTGTTTGCACTGTCATACACACCAATAACCAGATAGCAAAAATGGAAATAAATGCATAAAATTACTGAAAAATATGTGAAGATCACATTGCAAGATACTGTATGTGAACTGTTTAACTTGCCAATGATACCACCACTACCTACGGTGCTGTATGTCTTCATAACAGTAAGATGGGGATAACACTTTTCATGTCACTGACCTGCTTCCTACCTGACAACTGCACTATCAGTTAACACCACCACATTGGTGACCCTCACCCAGGGCGCGCTCATGCATTTTTCAACTTCTATAAACACAGGTTACCTCCCCTCCTGTCTGCCATCTTATACAGCATTTATTTCCTCTGACAGCCTTATTTCAACTTTCAGCTAGTGCATGGCAACACAACATGAAGGCAGATTTCAGGAAAGTACACCACTGAATTGGAAAAGAATGTTGTTTACGACTGAAATGTGTTTTTTTTTTTTTAAATAGAAATGCGTTTCATGCCCTCCCATCCAGTGCTCTATGCTGGCATAGATGAGTAATGGCAATACCCCTCATTGGAAGCATGCTTAGACTTCTAGTGTGGAGGAAGGGGGGGGGGTGTCCGTCTGGGGCTGTTAGGCCGGCCATAGACGGTGCAAATTTGCACGATTCCCCCATCAACACAGACAGTGCTAACAGGGAAATCCTTCCGGCAAGCAAATGTCAGTGATTATTGAAAGTGGTTATAACAGCCACTAGTGATAATTGCAAGTGAATCCGGCAGGCTGGTTGTACCCAAGTTGATCTATCGATCCAGCCTTAGACTACTGAGTGCATTGGGCAGCACACTCAAACTCTAAAGCCGCGTACACACGAGCGCAATGTCCGACAGAAAAAGTCAGACGGAAGCTTTTCATCGTCTATTCCAATCGTGTGTGTGTGTGTGCCTCATCGGACTTCTTTTTTCGAAAATTCTGACGGACCTAGAAATGGAACATGTTCTAAATATTTTCGACTGAACCAATTCCTATCTGGAAAACCGATCGTCTGTATGCTGTTCCGACGGACCAAAAACGACACATGCTGTGAAGCAAATACGAGACAGAAGCTATTGGCTACTGGCTATTGCACGTCCTTTTTCTAGTCCCGTTGTACGTGTTGTACGTCACCGTGTTCTGGACGGTCGGACTTTGGTGGGACTTTGGGTTGACCGTGTGTAGCCAAGACCGCTTGAATGGAATTCCGTCGGAGAAACCTTCGGAGTTTATTCCGGCGGCAAAACCGGTCGTGTGTATGCGGCATAACGCAGTCATATTTAGACACACTGCACAACCGATATGAAGCTGAGAATAAGATATTGGAGGTTGATTGAACAATGTCTATTTGACTGCATATCTATTTCTTTAAAGAGCTCCACCAAAATACTGTACACAAAAAACTTTTTTTAAAACCATAAAAGAAAAAAAAATCAATTAAAGCTTACAACATACTGTGGACAGGGTCTATAAAGGAAAAAAAATGTTGAGACTTCAGCTTGAGCTTAAAGTGGACCTTAGATTTCCGAAAAGCCAAACCCAGAAGAAGCCAAATTAAAACAGAAGCTGCACCCCCTTACATCAGGTGTTCTTATCACAGCCCCCATTATATCAGGATACTCATTAGAGTGCCCCCTTACATCAGTTGTCCCCAACACAGTGCCCCTTTAAATCAATTGCCCCCATCAGAGTGGCCGCTTACATAAAATGCCCCCATTATAGTGCCCCCAAACCTTTTGTCACCAGGTTGCAGGTCTTTTGTGGAAGAAATTATACTTCTGTCCTCCTATAAATGTTGGGGGTAAGGCATGACTGAGTTATGTCTCAGTGGATTCACAAGTCTTAGAGACCTGGGGGGTCTGGACAAAAATCTGGGAGGGGGGGGGTTGGCCAAAGGAGAGTGAGGAAGGGTTAGGACCTCTGTCAGAATTATTCTGCCATCTGGGTCCACAGTGGGGAGATTTTAGCATACTTCTAGTCTTGGAGACGCAGTAGAAAGTGACAGTGGTATCACGCCATTAACGGTATTCCGCCTATAATCCTGTTCCGGGGAGATCTAAAATGTTTGATTTTCCTAATTTTCAATATTAGTGATAGATGTAATTAAAACTTGACAAATGTTCTACCCTTTCCACTCTTCCCAATAATAAAAACAATAGAAAATCTGCTCTTTAATACCCAGTAAGTAGCTTTGAAGTATATATCATTACCTTTGACTGAGTCCCTTTTGGACATGCAGGGTATCCAGCTCTTGCATGCTGCCACGACTGACTGACACAGTTGAGTTAGCGAGTCGGATGGCCCGGCGCTTGGCACGCCGCGGACAGCAGGAAGTGGTCAGTCCCTGCTGGGAAGATACTGATGTGCTTCGGCTGGTCCGGTACCCAATGGATTCAGTCATCAGAGCCTCACTGTACCTGTGCTCATCTGTGAATTCATGGCACTGAGAGGGAGAGAAGAAAAGAGAGTTAAGTCTCATACACACGATCGGACCTTTTACAAACTTTCCCGTGGATTTCTGTACAAAGGGCATTGTCCGCGAACTTGTATTGCATACACACGATCGGACTTTGCTCCATCAGACTTTTGTTGCCGGAAAGTTTGTCCGTTCGCACAGCCAACAAAAGTCCGATGAAAACTGAAAAAGTTTGTCCGATGGAGTGTACACACGGTCGGATGTTGCCTTAAAACGGCTAATTTGCATGTTTGTTGTCAAAAAGTCCGATCGTGTGTACGGGCCTTTACAAGCAACTCAGGTCTGGTGATTAAAGAGAATGTCAAGAGATTCTCATGCCGCGTACACACGATCGGATTTTCTGACGGGAAATGTTGCATGTGAGCTTGTTGTCGTGAAGTCCGACCGTGTGTATGCTCCATAGAACATTTGCTGTCAGACTTTCCGCCAACAAATGTTTGCTAGCAGGTTCTCAAATTTTCCGCCAACAAAACTTTGTTGCTGGAAAGCCTGATCGTGTGTACACAAGTCCGTCGCACAAAAGTTCACGCATGCTCAAAATCAAGCAGAAGGAGCCGCACTGGCTATTGAACGTCCTTTTTCTCGGCTCGTCGTACGTCTTGTACATCACCACGTTCTCACGTTCGGAATTATTGGCCAACATTTGTGTGACCGTGTGTATGCAAGACAAGTTTGAGCCAACAACCTTCGAACAAAAATCCACGGTTTTGTTGGCGGAAAGTCCGATCGTGTGTACGCGGTATTAGACCTGGAGTAAAGAATAGGTCAGTAATCATAGAAATGTCTACAAGTAATACTCTACTGCACATACAAATATTGGCGAGAACAATTCACAAATAGGCTTCTGCAAGGACACAAACACTCTATATTATAAATATGATTTATTGACTGCCCCTTTATTTAGATTTTCTTAAACTGTCTGAACCTTACTCACCTTGGGAGTAAGAGCTTAACTTAAAGTGGAACTTTACCCATAACAACTTGATAAAAAATATGTTCTTTAGCAACAAACATACATTCCACATTAATAATTATGCTACCAAAATCAGTTTGTGCTGTAAATTGCCTCCAGCATTGCTCCTGTTTCTTCTTGCTGTGGAGCTGAGCTACTGATAAAAAACAATGGAAGGACTTTGGTGTATACGCTGTGCATTGGGACAATGAATTACGCCACAGTGCCTGAAGCTACAGTGGTCATTGAAGGCTTGTTATATATAAACACTTGAGTGTCCATAGCCTGGCCACAGATTCTGTTTAATTTGTCAGATTCTCTTCATTATTTCTCCATCTTCTCCTCTATCATTTTGCAATACACAGTTGTTTAAATATTTCTCATTTGCATTTCTAAAACTAACTTCTGGTTCCTAAACATCTCACACCAGATGTCTTTCAGCTTGTCTGGCTCTTGTCTGCAGTGCTTCTATATACTTATATCTGTCTATAGGATCTTACCGTGGTCTTTTCCAGACAGTGCAGGAGGTGATGATGCTGCAGCTCAAATGCTGAGCGATTCTTGATGCACAAAGCATGTGTATCTCTGTCCTCCTGTAAAATCACAAACATACATGTAACAATCATCAGTACATAGATTTTATTGTACCTGCTAAACAAATTGTTAGCGTGAAGCATTTCTGAATAGCAGCCTTCTGTACATAAAGATATAGTGACCACAAGATTGGCATGTGGCATTTCGGCAGGGGTGCAAGAAATGTTTCCTTTCACAGGAAACCCACATCATAAAAAACTATCAATAAATGGTGTCTTATATGCTGTTCATACTCACTCACTATAAGATTTGTTTTCCGTATTCTGCAAAAAAAAGCCTGGTTGATCCTGCTGTTCTTTACCTCCACCTTCTTTTTTTTTTTCTCAATCAAAGTGTTTTATTGAGGATTAAGAAAACATACAATAGAAAATAATAGGCAGGCATTGTGAACATACATTGGTGTCAATAAATGTCAGTTTACAAGATACTGTAGTCTTAATAAACATTAAAAGGTTTTTAGTGGTTTATGGATAATTATATTCTTGAGGTATAAGACGTAGAATATAATATAAGTAGGTGGATAAAATATTGGAGGTAATGAAGAAGTAAAGAAAAGGGATTGGATGGGGAAGGGAGGTGAGGGGGGGAGGAGGGGAAGGGAGATGGGGGGGGAGGAAGGGGAGGGAGGGAGAGAGAGACATAATAAAATATCATTATGTATAAGGTTTACCTAATCACGCATAGTTACTTAGGCGAACATATTAATGGATATCTGGTATAAACGGTCATCTTAAGGTAAGCTTAGGGACAAATTCAGGTTATTCCTGACATATCATCTGATAAGTAATTGGTACTCAGCTGAGAAAGTAAACATTAACCATGGTTGCCAGGTTTAATGAAAATTATTGCTGTTTTCTTTCTTCATGGCTGCTATTTCCTCCATTTCCACCTTCTATTCATGTCCCCAAATTCAGCTAGAGATTTTGCAGCTGTGGTGGCAACTGTGCACATGCTCAGATTTCAGTGAGTTTCTATGCTGAGCATTTCCTTCCTATCACATCTGAGCAGCCCATGTGACTATAGAGTCACACATGTGGGCGTATACATAGTGGTAAACGACAGCCCACTCCCTCCCCCCTACTTCATCCCAGCTAACCAGCTAAACACAATGGGAGTGGGATATTACATGTACATTGATGGAGGCTTCACCTCCCTCTTATTCTAAGACACAGGCTGGAAGGGCGTGACACAGCCTGTGACTGGCAAAAATGTGCCCACACCATGTTATTGAAAAAAAAAAAAGTTTAAATTTTAAATATATATTTATATGTCAGTTTAAAACAGTTTATTGATATAATTTATTTATTTATTCTGCAAATGTATTCCAAATGCTTTTTTTTTAATTTTGAACATGTGACCAAAATGTATTCCTGCTTATGTTTCCCTGCAGACAGGCTGGGAAGGATCTGGGTTATGTGACAACTGTATATATCGATTAGGTAAAAGGTACTTGGATGTTTTTTTGTTGTTTTATTATTAAAATAATTTCAGTGCCATCATCCACATACAGGAATAGAAGGGACAGTGTAAATTGAACAGTGTGTGTTTAGTATCACTTTAAAGTCAGGATCCATTCAAATGTATTTTTTAATTTTGGATAGAGCCAAGAAGAATTTATAATATAACTGAATACTCTTAATTTATCTTAAAGTGTTACTAAACCCACACCAGTGAAATCAGTCTGTATATGCAGCATAGCATGCTTGTTATACTCACTGTGGAACTTAAGGGGTTAATCCTCTGCATTGTGTAAAAATGCTTTTTTATCCTGTATGCACAAATCCTTCCCTCCTGAACTGTCTATCTGGGGAAATCCAGCTAACCCAGGCAGAGTAGCCGACCTGCACATGCTCAGTTGTGTCTTTTATGCTGGAGAGAACTTTTTCTTGTTCTCAGAGATAGCCAGGTGATAATGACATCACACATGTGGGCGTGTATACAGGCTGCAGTGAAAATCTCCTCCCTCTTTAACCCTCGGCACTGGAGAAACTATGCAGTTTACCATGTAACCGTAGTATACAGATCATCCAAAAAGGTATACAGTGGCAGTATTTTAATGTAAAAAGAAGATTTATAAGCTGTGGGCACTGTGGGGGCAGATGAACTATTACTGGGTTTAGTAACATTTTAAAGCAGAACTGTAGCTCAACTCATATTTAGTCAAAATTATATATTTTTTAAAAGTATCTTTTTTAAAATGGTTGTAAACCCTTACATATAACCAGTGAAGTCACTAGCCTCCAGTGAGCAGAGCAAATCCTACATTAGTTGTACCTGGTTATCTGCAGTCTTCTCCTCTCTACATCCGTTCAAAGTGCAGAGTTTATAAAGCTTGTCTGGGTTGTCAGAAAACAGGGGGCAGAGAGCTGAAATTACACTCTGCAGAGCTCAGTGAGTAGAGCTCTGAGCGCTGAATGGAGGGAAGGGACCCCCCCCCCTCCTTTACACAGCACACAGGAACAGAGCCGAGGTTATCAATCAGGTGGAGGTCACTCCCCTCTCACCATTTTTCTCTTGGTGTCAAGAAAACTTGTCAGAAGGTATACATGCTATAGCAGAGGAACGAAGCAGCAGACAGAAATTACACTTAGTGCTCCGAATTGAGAGAAGTACACAGTATAGAGGGGTATGCTTTGTTCATATTTTATGTTTGAGGTTTACAACCACTTTAAGACTGTAGAATGTTTCTGTAATTCTCCCTTTTAGAATTCCTTCTTATAGATATGCGTCCACTGACCCCCTGCATGATACCAAAAGAAGGAAATAACTATGCCAGGGTGTTGATATTGCTATCGTTCTCACAAGAACATAGTATTCATATCTTCTAAACAGAGTGTACATTTGTGGGAATTGATGTAATTCGTAGCCAGGCTCCAATTCCCAGAAGATGAGTACAACATAGCTGCCAGTATCAGACATGGCACCAGCATCCAGGGAGGAGATAGTGAGAAAAGATATATAGGTGTGCGTGTGTGGCATATAAATGTGGTAGGAGAACACTGTGGCAGTTATTAGTTCTGCGACTTTTGCTGAACAGTTTGAGTTCTGATTTAACTTCCCTACTGTCCCTATCACTTGCGGTGCCTTAGACCCTCTGTTACTCGGACAGGAAGTGAGAGGAAATCTTCTTAATTAAAGTTATGTTGTGGAGAGCTGCCTCAGGATTTCAGTAAAATTTTAATCTGTTTTAATTTTAGTTAAGAGGCTGCTCTCGAAGATCTGTGTCCAAAGAAGATATCCCGGCATTGTCAGTAGTAAGTTGTGTAGAGTGAAGGGAGCACCACACACACACTTGCCTTCGTCTTAATAGAATAAAAGCCATAGCCAATGCATTTCAGGGGCTTAACCAATCTACCCTCATCAGGGCTTGTGTCTCATCGGGGCTTGGGTAATTTTAGTTAGGAGGCTGCTTTCTAAGATCTGCGTCCGAAGAAGAAATCCCGGCATTGTCAGTAGTAAGTTGGGTAGAGTTAAGAGAGCACCAGACATATGCTTGCATCCCTCGTAAGGGTAAAAGCCATAGCCAATGCATTTCAGGGGCTTAACCAATCTACCCTCATTGGAGCTTGTGTCTCATCGGGGCTTGTGTAATTTTAGTTAGGAGGCTGCTTTCTAAAATCTGAGTCCCAAGAAGAAATCCAAGCCTTGTCAGTAGTAAGTTGGGTAGAGTTAAGAGAGCACCAGACATATGCTTGCATCCCTCGTAAGGGTAAAAGCCATAGCCAATGCATTTCAGGGGCTTAACCAATCTACCCTCATTGGGGCTTGTGTAATTTTAGTTAAGAGGCTGCTCTGTAAGATCTGAATCTAAAGAAGGTATCCCGACATTATCAGTAGTAAGTTGTGTAGATCGAAGAGAGCACCATACATATGCTTGCATCTCTCATAAGAGTAAAAGCCATAGCCAATATGTTTTAGGCGCTTAACCAATCTACCCTCTTCAGGGCTTGTGCAAGTGAGGTTGGTGGGAAAGCTGGCCTGAGAGTGGGTATCCTGGTAGTCTATTTCTCCAGCATGGATTTAAGGCCTGCTCTGACCGCCAGTCTAGCAGTCTGTGTGTCCTTAGTTTATAACTCTTCCCTCTATAGTTTTGACTGGCGTTGGGATTTAATCACTAGACACAGCACCATAAGACAAGGCTAGACCTTACCTCCAGACCGCCCATTTCTTTGTAACGCAGAAATGCATTGGTCGTGTTGCTCTTTGCTAGCCTAATTCTGGCCAGGCGGATTTTCTGCAAAAGAAAAGAAATAAAAGTGAGGTTGTAATTTGTTTGGAGATGTGGGTTGAGGTATGAAGGGTGGTTGTGGGTTTGTGTAAGGTTAACCACAAAACAAGCATTTACCAGAGGGGAGTCAGAGGAAATAAGAAGCATCAGAACAATGTTGCCCATATACCATACATCTTAGGTTGATCAGACATGCAGACAAGATGGAACAACCCTTTTAAGTTAATCTCCACATCTCTGCAGAACACTCCATACACTTCCAAGGTTTGCTCTGCTGACCTAGCAGGTTTATGTCAATGTAGAGGGGAATGGGGTGAGTAGTGCAGGTGGACACTTCTGGTACCCATAACTTGGGGGAGGTCAATGACACTTAAGGCAGGTTTTCTAACCCCTTGAGAGTTCAAGAGGTGAGCACCTGCTTGACCAAAATATCTGGACTGGACGGCTCGTGTCTGTGAGCTGTGTACCCTGACCCTGTGGAAACAACAAAGCATTCATTAAAATATGCATGAAAAAGCTAGCAACTTGAAGAGAACCTGTGCTTTGCTCATGCAGGGCAAATCAGATTAATTTTAAAGTATGTCTCAACATCAGCTTATACTTACCTACCGCTTACTCCTCCACCACTCTACTCAGCCCCTGGGAAAGCAGAAACATACTCAGCACCTTTTGATTTTAGGGACACTTCCTTAATTGCATGTGACAACAGTGGTGCTTTGTGATTGGCATTTCAGGCACCCTGCACTGTCACATGGGAGCAGGGAGAGAGTCCCCAGCTCTGTGTAAGCTCTAGGCATCAGCAGCATCACATGGGAGCAGGGCAAGGGTCCCATGTAAGCTCTAGGCATCAGCAGCATCACATGGGAGCAGGGCAAGGGTCCCATGGAAGCTCTAGGCATCAGCAGTATCACATGGGAGTAGGGCAAGGGTCCCATGGAAGCTCTAGGCATCAGCAGTATCACATGGGAGTAGGGCAAGGGTCCCATGGAAGCTCTAGGCATCAGCAGCATCACATGGGAGTAGGGCAAGGGTCCCATGGAAGCTCTAGGCATCAGCAGCATCACATGGGAGTAGGGCAAGGGTCCCATGGAAGCTCTAGGCATCAGCAGCATCACATGGGAGTAGGGCAAGGGTCCCATGGAAGCTCTAGGCACATAGAAATGTCACATGGCAGCAGGGTGAGAGTTGTCAGCCCTGTGTAAGCTCTAGGAACCCAAAACTACCACATTGGAGTGGTGCAATAGTCTTGAGCTCTGTGTTAGCTCTAGACACACAGCATTGCCACATGGGAGCAGGATGAGAGTCCTCAGCCCTGTGTTAGCTCAAGGTAGCAATCACTATTGCATGGAAGCAGGATCTGAGTACTCAGTCCTGTTTAAGTGCTAGGAACCCAGCACTATCATATGGGAACAGGTACCTAGAGCTGTCATATAAAATCAAGATAGGAGTTCTTAGCAATCTGTAAGCTCTAAAATCGTGACTTAAGCTGGCTACACATTATACAAATTTCTTGTACAATTTTCCTTTAGATTTTCTAAAACCATATAATATGAGGTCAAACCTAAACACTTTCAATTTGTATGCAATCAGGCAGGTCCTTGCATTACATAGTTGAAGGTAAATCTAAAGGAAATTGAAAAAAACGATTTGTATAATGTGTAACCAGCTTTACACAGCGCTTCCTTATTTCACTCCTAGCAGGCAAAACAGAGAGGTGGAGGAGCAAGAGGAGGGTAATTATGTGCAGTCAATGAAGCTGGCACTAAACTGTACCTGTTGTGCTGAGTTCAGAATCACGCAGGTTCACTCTGTCAAATGTTGGTATTCATCACCTCCCTGAAAAGGCTGACCCACAGCGCCACAACTGGGTGCATACAGTTGCTGTGTGTCCTTATTCATATGAATAGGTTGCAATCGGTGGCCCAGCAATGAAGCAAAGCATTGCATCTGCAACACGTGTACAGTTCTAAATGGCTGCATATCATTCTTTAGGTGGGCAATCGAGGGGGCAGTAAAAACATGGCTTAACTGCCTGATTTTACCACCCCCTGGCTGGTGTGTGTAGGAACCCTAACAGAAAACTCTGTACTCACTTCATGAGGAATTATGCAACATATCCAACCAAGTGTCTAGGTCAAGATATAACAATGTTGACAACTAATGCCGCGTACACACGATCGGACTTTCTGGCGTGGTCGCCGGGTGATGTTGACCACGCCCCCTAAAACGTCACAGTCCCAGCATGCCCAGGGACTGTGACATCATAAGGGGGCGGGGTCTCCGCCTATATAAGTCACAACGGAGCCCTCAGAGAGCAGTCCAGTCGGAGCGAGCGTCGTGTCAACATCTGGAGAAGAGAAGAGGGAAGAAGACAAGAAGCCCAGAAGTCCGGACCTCCGCTGGCAAGAGAGCGGCCTGAAGACAGCGGAGGAGCCGGTCGAAGACCTGGAACACTGGGAGAAGAGGCCGGAGAGAGTGGAGAAGAACCAACCGGACGCCGGGAGAAGAGGAACCGGAGGGACCCCCGAAGCCAGAAGAAGACCCCCGAAGCCGGAGGAAGACCCCCCGGAGCTGTTTAATAAATTATTTTAAAAACCTGTGTAGTGTGTTTTATTATTGACACTTTTTCCCTAGGTGAATGGGTAGGGATACCATGTACCCCATACTCATTCACATAGGGTGGGGGGGCTGGGATCTGGGGGCCCTCTTATTATAGGGGGCTCCCGGATTCCGATAAGCCCCCCCCGCAGACCCTGACAACCAACGGCCAGGGTTGTCGGGAAGAGGCCCTTGTCCTCATCAACATGGGGACAACGTGCTTTGGGGTGGGGGGGCCCCGCAGGGCGCACCCTCCCCCAAAGCACCCACCCCCTCATGTTGAGGGCATGCAGCTTGGTACGGTTCGGGGGGGGGCGCTCGTTCGTCCCCACCCCCTTTCCTGACCGGCCGGGCTGGATTTTAGACCTAAAGGCCTGGTATGCCCCGCGCTCGTCGCAATAGGAAAATTTGTTTTTCCTATTGCAGCGAGTGCGAAATGCAATACCCTGCTCTTGCGTCGTATCTGGTCCGTTGGACCAGCATACACACGAGCGGGCTTTCCGTCGGACCAGCACACAGACGAGCGGAAAGATTTAAAACATGTTTCAAATCTAGGTCCGGCGGGCTTTTGGGAAAAAGTCCGCCGGAAAAGTCCGCCGGAGCCTACACACGGTCGGATTGTTCGGCGGACTCTGGTCCGCCGGACCAAGTATGCCGGAAAGTCCGACCGTGTGTACGCGGCATAAGATATTTTATAATCTGATAACAATGGTGCAAAGAAGTATGTAAAAACCTTTAGTACACAATATTGAAACAAGTGCTGCAAATACTGGTGTTCAGATACAGTGCCTTGAAAAAGTATTCATATCCCTTGACATTTTCCACATTTTGTCATGTTACAACCAAAAACGTAAACTTATTTTATTGGAATTTTATGTGATAGACTAACACAAAGTGGCACATAATTCTGAAAATGATACATTTTTTACAAATAAATATGTGAAAAGTGAGGCGTGCATTTGTATTCAGCCTCCGAGTGAATACTTTTTAGAACCACCTTTCACTGCAAGTACAGCTGCAAGTCTTTTTGGGGATGTCTCTACCAGCTTTGCACATCAAGAGAGGGACATTTTTGCCCATTCTTCTTTGCAAAATAGCTCAAGCTCTGTCATATTGGATGGAGAGCATCTGCGAACAGCAATTTTCAAGTCTTGCCACAGATTCTCAATTGGATTTAGGTCTGGACTTTGACTGGGCCATTCTAACACATGAATATGCTTTTTTCTAAACCATTCCATTGTAGCTCTGACTGTATGTTTACGGTCGTTCTCCTGCTGGAAGGTGAACCTCCGCCCCAGTCTCAAGACTTTTGCAGACTCTAATGCCGCGTATACACGGTCGGACTTTTCGACCGGACTGGTCCGACGGACACCGACAGACCAAATCCGGTGGACAATCCGATCGTGTGTGGGCTCAACCAGACCTTTAGCGGACTTTTCTGCTAGGGCAGCTATTGGCTACTGGCTATCAACTTCCTTATTTTAGTCCGGCGTACGTCATCACGTATGAATCCGTCGGACTTTTGTGTGATCGTAGTTAAGTCCGTTCGTTAGAAAGTCCGCCGCAAGTCCGCCGCAAGTCCGCCAAAAGTCCGTCGAAAGTCTGTCGAAAGTCTGTCAGACGGGCTGTCGGACTTTTGAAGCCGAAAAGTCCGACCCCTTTACCCTCCCCCTTGTAATGTCCACCTCTGCCCCCTTCACCTCCCTCCCAGTAATGTCCACCTCTGCCCCTTTTCCTCTCCCCCAGTAATGTCCACCTCTGCCCCCTCGACTCCCCCCCTCCCTAGTATTGTCCTTAGCACCCTTCACTCCCCACCCACAGTAGTGTCCTCCTCTGCCACCTTCACCTCCTGCCCCCACAGTAGTGTCCTCCTCTGCCCCCATCACTCCCCCCCAGTAATGTCCCCCTCTGCCCCCTTCACCCCCCCCAGTAATGTCCCCCTCTGCCCCCTTCTCTCGCCACCAGCAATGTCCCCCTCTGCCCCTTCCCCTCCCCCCCACAGTAATGTCCTCCTCTGCCCCTACAGTTCCCCCAGCAATGTCCTCCTCTGCCCCCTCACATCAGTGTTGTCCTCTCTACTGTGGTGAGGCGCTGCTACTGAGACACTCACACCAGTGTATGGCTACTGTCCTCCTGCTCTCTGCTGTGATGAGGCGCCGCGACCACCAAGACCTGAGACCGAGTGTTACTGCCTTCCATTCAAAAATGGCACCAGGCGGCACCATTACACCACTGCACATGCGCCCTCCTGGCTGAAAATGGGCGATCGTGTACCAGCTTTGCAGGCTTCCGAACAGTGCATGCACGCTTGCGCTGTCGGCCCACAGCCATATTTTTTACGGGTGCCGCTGCCCATAATGTACATTTACGGGCAGCCCGAAAATGGGCTGCCCTAAATTATGGGCGTTTGGCAATATGTGTGCGGCACTTACTATTGCGAGCTGTGTCGGCGGCTGCTGGTGTAGCACCTGCCACACAGTTTGCATACTTCAAAGGCAAATTCTGCAGGATGCGGCTGCTAGAGGGAAGGGCGTTCCTGCTGTAGAAAAAGTACAGGAATGCCGTTCCCATGCGTTCCTGCAGGACTCGAGCTCCGGTTGTCCTGTGGAAAGATTCTCCCACCTGAGCTGTGGATCTCTGCAGCTCCTCCAGAGTTACCATGGGCCTCTTGGCTGCTTCTCTGAATAATGCTCTCCTTGCCCGGCCTGTCAGTTTAGGTTGACGACCATGTCTTGGTAGGTTTGAAGTTGTGCCATACTCTTTCCATTTTTGGATGATGGATTGAACAGTGCTCCGTGAGATTTTCAAAGCTTGGGATATTTTTTTATAACCTAACCCTGCTTTAAACTTTTCCACAACTTTATCCCTGACCTGTCTGGTGTGTTCCTTGGTCTTCATGATGCTGTTTGTTCACTAAGGTTCTCTAACAAACCTCCGAGGGCTTCATAGAGCAGCTGCATTTATACTGAGATTAGGTGACTTTTGAAGGCAATTGGTTCCACTAGATTTTAGTTAGGGGTATCAGAGTAAAGGGGGGCTGCATATAAATGCACGCCACACTTTTCAGATATTATTTGGAAAAAATTTGGAAATTTATCATTTTCCTTCCACTACACAATGATGTGCCACTTTGTGTTGGTCGATCACATAAAATCCCAATAAAATACATTTGCATTTTTTGGTTGTAACATGACAAAATGTGGGAAATTTCAAGGGTTAGGAATACTTTTTTAAGACGCTGCATATTCATATAGAGATTTTATAATAAATAAAAGTTGGTGAACAAAGTTTTAATATGTCAGATTATCAACTGTATTGCAGGGAGTACCCAGGTAAGAACCCGAGATATTAGAGCTTTGCTCTTCTGAATCTAACATAGGGGTTGATTTACTAAAGGCAAATTGACTGTACACTTTGCAAAGTGCAGTTGCTCCAGAGCTTAGTAAGTTGGAACAAGCTCTGCTGACTTCTATCATTCAATCACGAGCAAGCAAAAATTCAGTTTTTTTTTTAGTAATTGTTTTATTTTCCTTGCATGTGATTGGGTATTCTTTCCAAAGTGAAAGTAGTTGTAAACCCTGTTGCGCCACTTTTACCTATAGGTAAAGCCCTGTACACACGACCGGTTTTGCCGTCGGAATAAACTCCGAAGATTTCTCAGACGGAACTCCGATGGAATTCCGCTCAAGAGGTCTTGCCTACACACGGTCACACCAAAGTCCGACCGTCCAGAACGCGATGACGTACAACACTTAGGACGGGACTAGAAAAAGGAAGTTCAATAGCCAGTAGCCAATAGCTTCCGTCTCGTACTTTCTTCAGAGCATGCGTCGTTTTTGGTCCGTCGGAACAGCATACAGACGAGCGGGTTTCCTGATAGGAATTGGTTCCGTCAGAAATATTTAGAACATGTTCCATTTCTAGGTCCATCAGAATTTTGGAAATAAAAAGTCCAATGAGGCACACACACGATCGGAATAGACGATGAAAAGCTTCCGTCTGACTTTTTCTGTCGGACATTCCGCTCGTGTGTACGCGGCATTAGCCTATAATAAGGCTTACCTGTAGGAACTGGAAATATCTCCTAAACCTACATGGTTTAGAAGATATTTATCATATACGCTTGCGCCAAAGTCATCGGCGCATGCGCTCAGAAAAAAGGGCACAATCGTGCCGTTTCTAAAGGGCCCATGCCGTCACGTCTTGCGACTCTGGCCAGTCACAGAGCCAGAGTCCACGGCCCTCGGAAGAAAGAAAGAGGAATGAAGATGGATGCCACCACCGACGGGGACATTGCAGGTTTTGTTTGCAGGTAAGTACAACATAATGGGTTAGTATGCAATGCATACTAGCCCATTATGCTTTAACTTTGCAGGGGAAAAAATAGGAAGTAAAACCCATCAGGAAGCTTTGCCTCATTTATTAAGCTCTGGAGCATTTGTACTTGCAGAGTGCCCAGTCCAGTTGCCTTTAGTAAACCAACCCCATGGTGCTTGTATAGACTAGTAGCAACTATCTGAAAGGTAATGGCTTCTAAAGCTGTTATTTAGGAGAGATAATTGCAACTTGAGTCTTCCAGGTATAGAGATAGTAAAAATACGGAAGTAAGAAGGTACATTGCCTTACTTGCTGTTGCTTTCTCTTGTCTGCTCTCTGATTTTGATGGTAAATTCGGCTGAAATTGGATACAATGACGGGGACTGGTAACGCAATGACCAGGACTCCACTCAGGGAGCAGATTGAACCAAATATCTTCCCAGCTATGGTGTCTGGAACCATGTCACCATACCTACAGAGGAATGTTTGGGGACAGGGAGAAAATATTATTAGCCAGTCTATGCATAGCGTCATTATACTGCATTTTTCTTCATTTGTCATTGATTTTATTCTGTACCTAGTACATAGTGGACATCAATAAACATTTGGCAGCTGAGGACAGGTAAAATTCCTGTACTATGTACCATTTTTTTTCCAAAGTGCGTGCATTTTTCAAAATGATGTTTTCCATATACAGTAACTCACGGCTTACTACATAAATAATAAATTGCTTTTGAGTCAAGAAACTGACAAGTTTTCCGCACATTCTAGTTTTATACCCCTCTTTTCTCGTACATTTTGTATGTACAGTAAAAGTAGTTTTGCTTTATTTTTGGCTGATTCAGTTCTCCTGAGCCTCTGGCTTGTCACAAACAATGCTTTTAGGTACACTCCAGTAAAACATGAACATTTTGCACTTAAACTCAGGATGCAATCTCCCTGCGGAATGGGGCTAATTTTTTAAGTCCTGTTATTCATCTACCATTATTTAATTCTTGATAGGTGTGGTTCTTGCTCTCCTTATTTTTGGAATCTCTCTCTGAATGTAGGGCAGGTGTTCCCAGGTTGTGAGCACTGCCCATTCAAGGGAGATTGTGCTATGGCCTGATTTCGTATACCGCCATATGGGGCTGAAATGATATATTTTGTTAATCATCTTACATGCATTAGTGAGATATGTTTACGGTTTTGTCTTTTTTTTTTTTTCCACGCCTTTCTTTTTTCCTTTTCTTTGGTATTGTTTTGTATATTAAACGGTAAAAAAAATCAATAAAAGAGTTCAAAGCCATAAAAAGTGAGACTGCTCAGTAACAAATCAGAGGATACGAGGTTGTGGTCCACCTAGAAGGTCAGTGAAAAGCTCACTGAATTTTGCCGCAGTGCATTACAGAAAATTCAAATTAAAGGTAAAATTAAAAGGCTTTCTGATCTAAGCAGACTAATGTTTACTGGACATTTTTTTTTTTATATTACATTTTCCATAGACTTGTCCTCTAAGACAGACTTGCAATACTTCACACAACCTAAATACGTGAGGGCGCTGTTTCTCTCTGAATCCGGAATGTCAAGCCGAAGCTTAAAATTTGCCAACTCACAAAAATAACCCATCAGTAGCAATATCATTCATTATTCAGGAATTAAAGTATACTTGTTAGCCATGGGCTGTGTAAGCAGCCACTCTGCAGTCTTACCCAGTATTCGTTCATCAAGAACTAGGCACGAAAGAATGTTGATGTCTACATTATCGAATGATTTGATGTTCTGTACTCTAAAATAATTAATCACAAAAAGAGTTGTCTTCACTATATGCAGGTGGGTAGGTGCCCTTTCAATATCTATTTACATATATTCACACATACCTGTTGAGAAACAATAGACCGACTAGGTGGTCATATCCCTCCCTAAAGCTTAGTACACATGGACCGAATGTCGGACGGCATCAGCGGCTTCAATAGAAACTGGCCAACATTCGGCCCGTGTGTACTGGATGGCTTCTGTCGAAGGGGCATGACCGATAAAGGTCTGCCGATTGGCTCCTGATCAGTGCTCTCAGCCAATGGCCGGAGTGTTCTGGCGGGGCAGCCGTCCCCACGGTCAGAACACGATTGAACAGCAGGGGAGATCACTGTACTAACGTCAGATAGTTAGTACAGCGGCTCCTCTTAAGCTGTCAGTTTTTTTTTCGCTCGGCCTTGTTGGGTTAAACGAGAAAAACTACTAGTGTGTACTTGGCTTTACACTATCCAAAAGGAAAAAAAGTTTTGCCTATACTTTAATTTTCACTTTAAATTGTTTGTTTGGACCAAGCTGGTTCAAACAAACTATTTTCTTCACTAATGCCGCGTACAGACGAGCGGACTTCTCATCGGACTGAACTCCGAAGGACTTTTAACTGAAGTTCCGATGAAACGGACTTGCCTAAACACGATCCCACCAAAGTCCGATCGTTTCGAACTTGATGACGTACGACCATACTAGAAGAGGAAGTTCAATAGCCAGTAGCCAATAGCTGCCCTTGCGTCATTTTTGGTCCGTTGGACTAGCATACAAACAAACGTTTTTATCGATAGGAATCGAGTCCGTTGGAAAGATTTGAAACATGTTCTATTTCTAAGGTCCGTCAGATTTTTTGACAGAAAAGGTCCGATGAAGCCCACACACGATCGGAATGTCCGACGGATTCGTTCCGTCTGAACTTTTCTGCCGGAAAGTCTGCTTGTGTGTACGCGGCATAAGTGCTGCACTGGCTCTAAGTGCTGTATGTTCTGCATGTAACTTCAGCTACACACAGTACTCAGTGCTGGGTTCTGGCTGTCAGATAGAGACTTCCCGTCTCACACCCGAAACCAGAAAACAGAGTCTGGCTGAGCAGTGCTCAGCCATTCATAGGCAGTTTTGTATTCTGTGAAAAAATACAAAGCTTCCTCTGATTGTCCGAGTCTGAGAGCGTGACGTCATCAGCTGGCCCCACTCAGCCAAGTGCCTTGTCGACTGTCATTACCTCTCTGCCCCCAAAGAAAAATAGAGTGAAAAAAAAAAGGCAAAAAATTATTTAAATTCAAACATATAATCAGTATAATTATCCCATCTTCCCATTCATCCCCATCAAATATATAGATGCTGTGTATGACAATTGCATTATTATCTTAGTGTAAGTAGATCTAAAATACTTTAACCCTTTTTTTTTATTTTAGTTTTTTAACCTTTTTTTATCCTTTGTTGTAACTTAGTGCTGCTGATCTCTTGCAGTCTCTTATATCAATTTTCTGTCTACATTCATTCATTCCAGCATCAGCTGCAGATCATTGGTGTGAACAGGCTTCCTGATAGTGATAGTATACTGTATAGGAGCTTATAATACATTTTGGTGCGTCTCAGAAATATTTTGCACAACTGGCATGGGACCCAAATGATCTACAGTACCATCTGTCATCTCTGTAGCAGCTCCGGGAGGTAATTGAAAACTTTCATACTAATAGTGATTGTATTTGTGGAGCATTTTGGGCGGTGAGGGAGAAACTTCTATTAGATGAAGGAGCAACTGCACCTTGGAGAGATGTCACCAGTGGCAGAACCATCAGTGACATGGTCTCAAAATATTTCCTATTTAGCTATAAATAAATATTTGTAACTATGCACAAAGCATTATTTTTTCCTTTAGGGCAAGTTCACACCACATGCAGTCCAGTGGGTTTTATTTTTCTGCATCAAAAATGCATGGAAAGTAGGTTATATGGTTTTCAATGGCATAGTTCACACCAGTGCTTGCAGATCCAGTGCGTTCCTGTTCCAGAAAACATGCTGCATTTTTCCTGCACTGGACTTACTGGAACGCTGTAAAACGCATTAAACATGCACCGGAACGCACCTAAACGCACCAAAAATGCACTGGAACACACATGTCCTTATTTAAGAAAAAAGAGGGGGAAATAATGCACTGGACTGCATCAAAAACACGCATGCATAAAAGCATCTGGAGCGCATCCGGACTGCATTTCTATGGTGTGAACTGCCCCTTAGGCCCCTTTCACACTTGTACGACCTGAAAGTCACACGACTTTGACGCGACTTGAAGCAAAGGCCTGTGTAATCTTGAGGTCTATGGACCTCAAGTCGCACCAAAGGTGGACCAAAAGTAGTGCTGGGACTACTTTGAAGTCGCACTGATATGAATTAGAAGTCATGGGGTATGATTTGTCGTGCCACTTTGCAGCCCCAAGTCCCAGGACAAATCGCACAAGTGTGAAAGGGGATCCCCCTGATGAAGACACGTGATAAGCCCTGTGTCAAATATGCGTAGGGGAGGGGCTAGGACGGTGGGGGAGTCAGCTGAGATGCTGATCTCTGAACACGGCTGCTAGAGACACAGAACCTTTGCCTCCTGGATTGGGAGATTTGTTTTTGTTCACGCTATATATATATATATATATATATATATATATGAGTGATGCGCTGGTAGCACCTATAGCACGTGAGTACATTGACTTATTTTATACAATAAATTTGGAGTTAAAAGGTTATCACACTATCAAGCCTACTATTTTTTATATATATGATCCGGGGACAACCATATGGAAGCGTCTGAGGATACACAGAGACCATTAACCTTGAGCCCAATGACGATTCTACTGCTTGTCTGACCAAACTTAACTGTGCGGTGGCATCCCCTGAGGTGGGCGCAATCACACGGGGGGGGGATGGGGCATGTGTGATAAGTCATCGAGAGTTTAATTCTGAAGCACTATCACAAGTCACTGAGGAATATTCTTTGGAAGCACTATATATAGATCGATCGATCGTTTAACCACTTCTGCCCCGGAAGATTTGGCTGCTGAATGACCGAGCCATTTTTTTGCGAATTGGCACTGCGACTCTTTAACTGTCAATTGCGCAGTCGTGTGATGTTGCACCCAAACGAAATTGACGTCTTTTTTTTCCCCACAAATAGAGCTTTCTTTTGGTGGTATTTGATCACCTCTGCCGTTTTTGTTTTTTTGCGCTATAAACAAGAAAAGAGCGACAATTTTGAAAAAAACACAATATTTTGTACTTTTTGCTATAATAAATATCCCCATTAAAAATAAATAAATATTTTTTTCTCAGTTTAGGCCGATATGTATTCTTCTACATATTTTTGGTAAAAAAAATCGCAATAAGCGTATATTGATTGGTTTGTGCAAAAGTTATAGCGTCTACAAAACAGGGGATAGATTTATAGCATTCTTATTCTTATTATTTTTGTTATACAAGGTGGCGATCTGCGATTTTTATCGTGACTGCGACATTATGGCGGACACATCGGACAATTTTGATACATTTTTGGGACCATTGGCATTTATACAACGATCAGTGTTATAAAAATGCATTGATTACTGTAAAAATGTCACTGGCAGGGAAGGGATTAGCACTAGGGGGTGATCAAGGGGTTAACTGTGTTCCCTGGGAGGTGATTCTAACTGAAAGGGGAGGGGACTGACTAGAGGAAGTGACGAATGAGGGTTCCTAGCTAATAGGAATACACGATCTGTCACCCCTCTCAGAACAGAACACACACACGCTTCCGTGTTCTGTCCCTCGTGCTCTTACGCGTTCTGTCCCTCAGCACCCCCGCAGTGCATCGGGCGTGTGCGCACGCCTGCTATCCCGATCCTGCGAGCCAACGTATAGCTACGATGGCTTGCGGGATCGTGTCGACGATAGTAAAATGACGGCGGCTGGTTGGCAAGCGGTTAAGGATTGAATCTTTTTATGTGTAAAATTTGTTCATATTGATTTATTGGACTGCAATATATATAGCAACATCCATCCTTGAATTTTCTTTGGAAGCACTATAAATAGATCGATCGATTGTTTAAGGATTTTTTTTTTTTTATGTGTAAAATTTGTTCCCATTCATTTATTGCACTGGAATATTTTAGCACATATTTAAATATTCTATATTTTTATGTATTCTTTTGTATTTGCACCATATGAATTGGAATTGTTATATATTCATTGGGGGTTATTGACTAAAGACAAGTCCACTTTGCACTACAAGTGCAAACTACAAGTGCAAAGTGCACCTGAAATTGCACTGAAAGTTCACTTGGAAGTGCAGTCGCTGTAGATCCGAGGGGGACATGCAATGAAAATAAAAAACAGCATTTTAGTTTGCACATGATTGGATAATAAAATCAGCAGAGCTTCCCCTCATTTCAGATCTACCCCTCAGATTTACAGCGACTGCACTTCCAAGTGCACTTTCAGTGCAATTTCAAGTGTACTTTGCACTTGTAGTTTGCATTTGTAGTGTAAAGTGGATTTGCCTTTCGTAAACAACCCCATTGTGTTATATTGTAGCAGATTATTTACGTAGTGGGACACGACATTTATTTATTTTTGCACTTTATGGATTGGTAGCAGGTTTGAATATTTTGCAGTATTATGTAGAGATATTTACACAGTGCGGCACAATATTTATATATAATTGTTTGATTTAAACACAACATATGGGAGTGTGACTGGTGTCAGCAGCTGAAAGGCATTATTACATCTCCTTGCATCAACAGGATGCTTCTGTCAAGGCTTTCAGCCTAATATATTATTGGTAGCTTGCATGATTTTTATTTATTTATCATGTTTTGCACTCCTCTGACCCGATTTTTCAGCCAGCAGCGGGCTAAAGTCTGTTGTTGACTGACGTCGCCCAGCCGATCCAGGCTCTGGATTGATCCCCACTATATGGTCTGTATCCACCCAGATGCCTGAACTGACAGCTGGCTCAGCCTCTCAGAGAGCTGCTGGGAGACTGAGCCAGCCGATCCCGCCCCTCCACAGCTCAGCGCTCCAGTGAGTGCTTGAAGGGCTGAGAAGAGAGCCAATGACTGACAGCCACCGCTTCTCTGCTCAGAGCAGAGGGGAGTAATGAGCGATCAGCGGTGTTTGATCACTCAGTTCTCAATGCAGAGCCAGTAGGTGAAAGATGCAGCATTGGGCCGATTTTTGTACTGCTTCTACTGCGCACATTCTAGCCCTGCTGTACAGAGCTTGCAAGAGGCTGATATCAGGCCGAATTCAGGTTCTCACACTGTTTGCATTTAAAAAATTAATTAAATGAAAAACATAGTATAGCATATACCAGGGGTCTCCAAACTTTCTAAACAAAGGGCCAGTTTACCGTTCTTCAGACTTTAGGGGGGCCGGAGTGTTGCCAGTGGGAGTAGAACACGTCCTGGCATCAATGGGGGTAAACAGCGCTCTATCTTTAGTATCAGGGGGAGAAATGGTGCCCCATTATTGGTCTCAGTGGGAGGAATAGTGCCCTATCATTGGTGTCAGTGGTAGGAATGGTAATGTATCATTGGTGTCAGTGGGTAGAATAGTGCCCCAAGGGCCAAAGAAGGGCAAGCAGAGGGCTGCATCTGGCCCCCTGGGCCACAGATTGGAGACCTATGGCATATACAATTGCTGCACAAGCCAATCTGTAATTACCTTTCCAAATGGCAGCTGCTGTAATTTTCTAAATCTGTCGAAAAATTAAATGCATTGAGGCAACCGGGAAGCGTTCTGTAGGCCATTGAGGTATGGACCCTCCCAGATTGGTTCACTGATTTTTTTTTCAGATGTCTGCACTAAGGCCCTATTCACATTTGCACGTTAAGACTCGGTTCACACTACTACGACCTAAAAAGTGGTGTCATTTACAGTGTGACTTTGCCAGACGACTTCCTGGCGATTTGCTGGCGACCTGATTACTACTTTGATACGACTTGACGTGACTTTAGAAGCGACTTTCGAGAATGCCTGGGTAATCTTCCTGTAATGTAATGTCGGATCCAAATCACATCAATATAGATGAGGATCTGACTTGGAGGCGACTTCCATTAAAGTCTTTGGGTACAAGTCGGATAGAAGTCGCCTTGAAGTAGTACAGGAACCTTTTCTAAAGTTG
Source organism: Lithobates clamitans (assembly GCA_037952925.1). Taxonomy (NCBI): domain Eukaryota; kingdom Metazoa; phylum Chordata; class Amphibia; order Anura; family Ranidae; genus Lithobates; species Lithobates clamitans. Next base: position 1,893,854 of record JBBGZY010001526.1, read on the forward strand.
GAGCGACTTTAGTAGTGATAATTAAGACAGTTCTCATTGACTAACATGGGATTTTACATGTCATGGGACTTGGGGTCTCACAAGTCGGATCACAAGTCGTGGCAGTTTGAACCGAGCCTAAGGGAAGTGCGTGTTTCTGTGCAGGTTTCCAGCATGCTTGTCAAATGCGTGTCTCGCTTTTTATGTCATTGATTGTTAATGGCACCCTAAATGTGGCTAGCAAATGCACGCTGTATGTGACGCTGCATAATGTGCCAAATTGCATGAAATTCGATGCCTGAAAAGGTGTTGGAGCTTCTTTTGGCTCGTTTGTCTTGCATAGGGCAGACTATTCAAGTGAATGGGCTGCCCTATGCATGTCGCATGAAAACACATGAAAAAGTGTGTGCACGCGGCATGCGGATGTGAACAAGACCTAAGATACAAGTCAAATTTTAGGCATCCTCTGCAATAAGAATAAGGTGTGACGAGATACTTTCCACTGGTGAACTACCTCTAAAGGGATGCAGACACAGACACTTTCCTCATTAGAACACTGAGACTTCACCAGGTGTTTATAATAAGTGCAGACCCTCACTTTCAGGAATGGGTCTGAAAAGAAACAGCTATTTCCTCATAACAAAAAAAGATAAAAATCTCCTACAATGTTTGTCCAAAGCAAGTTCTCTTTATGGACCTTGCTTTGTGCACTGGTGTGCAGTCATGTTGGAACAGGAAGGGGCCATCTCCAAACTGTTCTTACAAAGTTGGGAGCATGAAATTGTCCAAAATGTCTTGGTATACCAACGCCTTAAGAGTTCCCTTCACTGGAACTAAGGGGCCAAGCCCAACCCCTGAAAAACAACCCCACACCATAATCGCCCCTCCACCAAATGATTTAGACCAGTGCACAAAACAAGGTCCATAAAAACATGGATGAGTGAGTTTGGGGTGGAGGAACTTTATTGGCCTGTACAGAGTCCTGACCTCAACCCGATAAAGCACCTTTTGGGATGAGCAAAGACAACAAGCCAGGCCTTCTCATCCAACATCAGTGCCCGACCTCACAAATGCGCTTCTGGAAGAATGGTCAAACATTCCCATAGACACACTGTAAACCATGTGGACAGCCTTCCTAGAAGAGTTGAAGCTGTTATAGCTGCAAAGGATGGGCCAACTCAATACTGAACCCTACGGACTAAGACTGGGATACCATTAAAGTTGTTGTGCGTGTAAAGGCAGGTGTCCCAATACTTTTGACAATATAGTGTATGCATACCTCCCAACATTTTGAGATTAGAATTAGGGACACCTACTAGCAAACATATGTAGGCATAGGACACGCCCCCTGCCACACCCCATTAAAGGTAAATTAACCAAAATAAAAAGGTTTAATAAATCTACAAGGGCTTTTTTTACCACTACTATTGCTTTATATTAGCTTTTAAATGCACAGATGCAGCAATCTAGAATTTAGATGAAAGGTTTAGCACTGGGAAGCACTTTTTGAAAGATAAAAAGTGCATTTTTTATACAACTATATGGATTAGACCAAAATGACGGACTAATGGGAAGGAATGAGGGACAGAGGGACATTGCTCCAAATCAGGGACAGTCCCTCGAAATCAGGGACAGTTGGGAGCTCTGGTGTATGTACAAGTGCCATTAATCCTACTGGCACTCCGCACACACAGGAAATCATTCACACACTGGGAATTGCACTGCACTTGTGGGATGCGATTCCAAAAATGGAGCAGGGACCTTTTCCCTTTGTTTCAGGAGGCACGACGGCCTGAGCCACATCAGTGTGAACTGTCAAGCCGTAGCAGCTGTCAGCCTTTCATAGAGTTTGACAGACTGCTGACATGGGGATGGACATTGCACCGGTCACTGCACTGAACGCCCAGTGTACATGGGGCCTAGTAAGGTAAGCCTCCCCATGGCAGTATCAGCGAAGGTACATGTAACAGGAAAAGCTGCGTTGTGACCCTTATTGTCCCTGTAGCACTGGTAGATTTATGATCTACCATCTGATAGGTAAGTTTAGTAAATTGCTCGTTATAGGAAGTTAGATTTGCCTCTGTTCCAGCTTGGCTGACGTTGCGTGTGGTTCCACATTGTGCCGGTGGGTGTCGTTGTCACCATTGGTGGGTTTTGGAAAAGCAACGTGTTGAAGCGGATGAGTGCTCCTCTGTCCCGGAGATAACTCGGTGGAGATGGTCCTCCGATTTGCATTCTGGGAGAGGGTATTTATGGAGCAGACGCCATGTTTAGGGGTTCATTTTTCAGCCACCTGCTGGCTCTCCTGGACGACAGGTATGTGTTAGAGTACCACCTCGTCGTCCTCCGTTCCGGAGGTCCACGTCGCTGCGGCGTGTGGGTGGGCCCAGAAGCCTGTCTGGGGCCTACCACAGCAGCCGAGGAATGGTCCTGAGCTGTCTATCCTGAGTGAAGAAGCTGGACAACCAAGAAGATCCCAGGGGAGGACCCATCATGGAAGGATCATGCAGAGTGCTGGTCTGGAGAGGGGCCTGGTGACTCGGTTGGAGGACGTATCCTGAAGTAGTCTTATTACATGGTACTGCCCTGTTGGCTTAGAGGTCCAAGTACTGTGTCTGACATTCATCGCGAACCAATACATCCTGTGGGCAGAGGATCGTACGGGTTTATTTTAAGCAAGTCTGTGGCAGAGACTTTTGTTCGTGCTACGTACTGGCTGCTAGGCAAGTGAGAGTGGCCTATCCAGGCGAGCAAAGATCGTGTCCCAAAAAAGGGGATTGTATTTAATTACAGTATTCAACTTTAAAGGATGTTCTAAAGAAACCTAAAGAAAGGTATTTGAGCTTCCCTGCAGTTTCTCTCCTGCCTCTTTCCTGCTACTTCCTTTGTTACTTGGTTCAATAAAGCATTGAAAACGTACTCAAGTGTTGGTGCTTATATCGTCCAGAGGTAAACTCAACGGAACCCTAGACCCGGAGCCGGTGAAACAGAAGTATCAAGAGTGAAGGTAACAGCCCGCTTAAACCAGCAGCTCCACCGAGAGTTAGTGCTACATCCCCTTAGATGTTTGATCTGGTTAAATAGAAAACCAAGTCCAATGGTTCAGGGAAAGAATGAAATGTTTTATAATGATTGGTCTGTGTTTGACATTAAAACAAAATATCTTTCGCAAATTTGCTATGCGCAACAAGAGCCAGTCCCGCCAAATGAGACCACAAGCTAATTACATTTATTTTTATGGCAGTGCAGTAGATATCGGCTGACAGGCGGCTTGTCACTGTGGTGTAACAGTTCTGCAGGTTTGCATCCGCTCTTCTGGAATCCCGGACAGAGAAGTAGCTGCAGTGAAAGGACGGGTCGCTTGATCAACCACGGGAAAATACTGAAGTGCTAAAAGCAGCTAAACAAAGCAAATTTAGGAGCATGAAGAACAGAACAAAACAGGTGAGCTGATATTAGGATAAATATGGAAATACAGGGATGTGGAATTAAAAAAAGAGACATAAAGGTAATGGGAAATGAATCTGAGCAGAGAGTTAACCTGGGCTGTATTTGGTAGTTATGATGCAGTTACTGTGATGTCATCAGTTAGCACCTCTCACCATAAACCCATACTACCACTGCCCCTTTAGTTCAGCACTGCGAGTGGAAAGCAGCCTTGGATATGCAGCAACACAACAAAGACAAGCTGCTAGCTAAAAATGAATCTGGAAATACAAAGAACACCAAGACAGGCTTCATTTATCAATGTGTCCCTGAAGGGAACTGTTCTTTCTGCTCAAAACTCCTGTTTTCCAGTGTAGTATGAAAGGATAAAAAAAAAAATGATTACATTATCTATGTACTAGGGTACCGCCACGTCCTCTGGATCGGAATCTGTTACCACTCGAGAAATATTGTATGGAGACTGAACCAATAAAGCATGCTGTCTCCAGAATGTATGCGTTGTTGATTAAACCATCGGAGATGTATCAGTCACCTTTCCTCCGGAAATGGGAAACAGATTTGGGGAGGACCTTTTCCGAGGAACAAAAAACTAATATTATACATTCAATATTTAAGACAGCAATATGTACCAAAATACAGGAAACTAATTCATTTCACAATGGTACAGAACCCCAGATAAACTTCAACAATGTTTTCCGAATGTATCAGATAGATGCTGGCGATGCCAGATAGAACGGGGGACTTTGTTACATGTTTTTTGGTCCTGTCCCAGAGTAAGGACATTTTGGAGGGAGGTCCGGGAGATCATTCAAAAATTTAGCGAAGTGGAAATACAGGAAGACTCAGCTATTTTCCTTTTGCATCTGTCAGAGATTCCGGGGAAAATATTAGGAACTCTATTTTGTGTCATTTGGTGAATGCAGCTAAAGCATGCATCCCGCTTAAAGTGGAGGGCCACCTTAAAATAAAAAATTGCATGAAAAGTCGTAAAAAAAAAAAAAAACATTTAAAAAATTTTTTTTTTTTAAACTTACCTGAACCCTTGTTGCTAGGCAGTCTTCCTAATCTGCCTCTTCCTATTCTGCGGCGTGTCCTGCTCCTCGGTGAGCGGCCCCGTTGCCTTCTGGGAACTGTGTGTGTTCCCAGAAAGCCACAGGGCCATTCACAGAGCGCCGCTCGTGCGTGCGCAGTAGGAAACTGGCAGTGAAGCCGCAAGGCTCCAACTGCCTGTTTCCCTTACTTAGGATGGAGGTGCCAGGACCCGAGAGCCGAGGGACGGGTCGGCCTCGGGCAGCCGACATCGCGGGCACCCAGGACAGGTAAGTCTACTTATTTAAACACTGTAGCTGCTGACTTTAAAAAAAAAATTATCCTGGCCGGAATCCCGCTTTAAGTGGAAACAGGCACAACCCCCCTACAGTGAGTATGTGGCTTAGTAAAGTAGAGGAAGTAAACAGGATGGAAGATCTAGTCTGGACAACTAGAAAAAAAAGGGAAATTTATTTAAAAAACGTGGTCGCCATGGAACTGTTTTATTTCTTCAGAGGAAGGGAAAAAACGAATTGATACAAATTAAAGAGGGGGGGTTTGGGAAAGAGGAAAGTTAAATGGGTTTTTTTGGGGGTTTTTTTGTTTTGGGAGGGGGGTAAGAAAAGGAGGGGGAAATAAACTATAAATAGGAACTGCATTCGGAATACTGAGAGGTAGTTGGAGTATTATGGCCGGGTCTGGGGGGAGCGCCCCCCCTCCCCCCCTCCTGACGCAGCAAGGAGTAACAACATGGAGGGGGGAAACGAGAGGAAGAAGATTACTCTTCTTATTTCTTTGTCTTCTTTGCCTCTTTTGTGACTTCTTTATGTTTATTTGGGTTCATTCTTGTATCCATCTTTATTGGATAATATATTAGAAACAGACAGGAGTAGATGGAATGGAATGTAACGAGTTATTATCATGTTTTGTTTTTATTTCTTGTCTGGCTGTATGTGCAGAAATGGAATGTAATATACAGAAGGATTGTTCATTTTTCTCCTGTTATATAAAAGAAAAATAAATGAATTATAAAAAAAAAAAGAAAAAAAAAGAAAAGAAAATCTAGCTACAGTAGTCCTAAAGCTGAACTCCATCCAAACGGCTAAATACACAGATGGTAACACATACACTATATTATGTACTGGGACGCCTGCCTTTACACACACATGAACTTTAATGGCTTCCCAGTCTTAGTCTGTAGGGTTCAGTATAGAGTTGGCCCACCCTTTGCAGCTATAACAGATTCAACCCTTCTGGGAAGGCCGTCCACAAGGTTTAGGTTTGTGTCTATGGGAATGTTTGACCATTCTTCCAGAAGCGCCTTTGTGAGGTCAGGTACTGATGTTGGACGAGAAGGCCTGGCTCGCATTCTCCGCTCTAATTCATCCCATAGGTGTTCTATCTGGCTGAGGCCAGGACTCTGTGCAGGACAGTCAAGGTCCTCCAACCCAAACTCGCTCATTCACACTATATTTCCAAAAGTATTGGGCCACCCCTCCAAATCATTTGGTGGAGGGGGGATTATGATGTGGGGTTGTTTTCAGGGGTTGGGCTTGGTCCCTTAGTTCCAGTGAAGGGAACTCTTAAGGCGTCAGCATACCAAGACATTTTGGACAATTTCATGCTCCCAACTTTGTGGGAACAATTTGGGGTTGGCCCCTTCCTGTTCCAACACGACCCTGCACCAGTGCACAAAGCAAGGTCCATAAAGACATGGATGAGCGAGTATACTGGATAAGGGAGTAGTTTTACCAGCCATATTATTTTTATTTCTGTCCATCTAGTCCTGAGATTTACACAGCTCTGCCACACAGCACAGACCTATCTAATAAGGCAGAAGACCTGATTTCTCTCTGCTGCAGTTAAAGAGGAAGTAAACCCTGATGGGTTTTAGTTCCTCTTTTGTCCTGTCAGACCAGCTGCCATACACACGGGCCGAATGACAGCTTTTTTATTGAACCAGCCGATGTCACCCGACATTCGCTCCGTGTGTACTAGGCTTAGAAAGTCAAAGCAATAGCAGCAGACTGATGAGCTCATCTCTCTGTCACTCTGCTCTCTCCTCCTATTAGCTTGTTCTTTGTTAGCACATAAGCACAGCATTATAACTGACTGGTTCATTGTACTACTTCTCCCTCCTCCTTTCCAAGCTGTAGCTAATGCCAAGTCAAATTCACATACAGGATTGCAGATCATTTATTTTTTCCTGAGGGAGTTCAGTCTTGGGGACCTAGGGGAAAAAATAGGCAACTCATGCAGCACACAGCAGCATATTGTGCATGTGACAAGATTACCCAGTGGGGGGGGGGCTACAACTTGAGTGCATATAGCACAAAGTGTAGGGTCAGAAGTGTAAAAATTAGCTACAAAAACTGTGTTAATAAACAGCCACTCGCCTGTCCCACGATCCAGCACCATCCTCAAGTGGGTTAGTTCTTCAGTAGCCTTCGGGTTCCCGGCACTGGCATCTTAACTGTGGGCACTGGGCTGTGACAGCTTGCGGCTCCACAACCGGGTGCTCACTGCGCATTGTGAATGGTGCTGAAATCTTCTGGGACCTGTGATGTGTCCCAGATGACTGCGAGGCGAGGAGGGGGGGGGGAGAACTTCTGCTCCGAGCACCTAGGCAGTCAGAGCAGAAGAGGTAGCAAATATCTGTCAAAATCAGGTAACCGCTCCCCCCTCCCCAAAAGTGCCATTCTTGAAGGAGGAGGGGGGCCTTAAAACTAGTGGCGCCCCAAAATGAAAATTCTGGTCCGAAACCAAAAGTTCAGGATGCACTGAAACCGAAATTGACAGTTTTAAAAAACTATATATATATTTTTTATATATAACTGTATTGTATTCAACTTTTTAACCCCTTCCCGCTGACCGAACATAGATGTGCCTACTCGGCTTTCCGGGGTTATACCGGGATGATGCCTGCAGCTGCGGTACCGGTACGGTTGTTTACAGTGGGCGATCGGCTATCCGAGTATAACAACCGATGCGGCTAAAAGCCGCTCGGCTGTTATTCCGGAGGAGCGGGAGGGGACATCCCCCCTCCCGCCGCCTCCCGCCGCCTCCCGCTGCTCTTACCGGGCCTCCCGTGCGATCGGGAGGCCCGGTGTCCAAACAGCTGCCTTGGGCGGCTTCGTTCCAGCCTTCTCATGACATCACTTCCCTTTTACTCGGCTGCCAATGGCGCTGGTTTTAAAAAAATATACAGTATTCAGAATCGCCGTTTTCGGCGATCTGAATACTTTGAAGTGCAAAGGAGGGATCGGGGATCTTTTAGACCCCCGATCCCTCCATAAAGAGTGCCTGTCACCACCTATTACTGTCACAAGGGATGTTTACAATTTTTTAAACACAATTTATAAGTATAAATATAAATAAAATAAATTTTAAAAAAAAATGTTTAAAGTGCCCCCGTCCCCGCGAGCTTGCGCAGTGAAGAAAACGCATACCGAAGTCGCGCCCGCATATGTAAACGGTGTTCAAATCACACATGTGAGGTATCACCGCGATCGTCAGAGCAAGAGCAATAATTCTAGCCCTAGACCTCCTCTGTAACTCAAACCTGGTAACTGAAAAAAAATTTAAAGCGTCGCCTATGGAAATTCATAGGTACCGTAGTTTGTCGCCATTCCACGAGTGCCTGTAATTATAAAGGGTGACATGTTTGGTATCTATTTACTCGGCGTAACATCATCTTTCACATTATACAAAAAAATTGGGGTAACTTTACTGTTTGGATTTTTTTAAATTCATGAAAGTGTCCCTTTTCCAAAAATTTGCGTTTAAAACACCGTTGCACAAATACCGTGTAATATAAACTATTGCAACAATCTCCATTTTATTCTCTAGATTCTCTGCTAAAAAAATATATATAATGTTTGGGAACTCTAAGTAATTTTCTAGCAAAAAATACGGATTTTAACTTGTAAACACCAAATTTCAAAAATAGGCTTAGTCATGAAAGGCTTAAGTAATATCATAAATTTAAATGAATATGAATTTATTTTTGCCCGTTTTTGGCATCTTTTTTCGGCAAAACGCAGATAACCCTATTGTGGCCGATAATTTTTTGCGGCCATCACTGGCACCTTTTTATTCTAGCGGCTAGATGCCGATAACCCTATTTTCGGCCAATAATTTTTGGTGGCCAATATATATCAATGCATCCCTACTTAAAACTGAATTTCCCCTTTTGGGTGGAGTTTCGCTTAAAGGAGAGCTTAATGCACAGGTCAGTAGCCTGAGTGCAATAAGAAAATGACCCCCCTGCTCAAGGCAAAATCTTCCTCCTCCATATAGCTTCCCCACCCCCCTTTTCACTTGTACAGATTCCAGATTCCCCCATTAACAGCTCCCTCCCAAGTGCAGCTCTGCCCCTCAGTACAGCTCTCCCCACTCAGTATAGATCTCCCCACTCAGTACAGATCTCCCACCTCAGTACAGCTCTACCCCCAGCACAGCTCTGTCACCCAGTAAAGCTTCCTCCCCCCAGTAAAGCTTGGCTCCTCCATAAAATGCACATACTAGACCAGGCACTTCAGAGTAAGGTAAGTCCTCCATAGGACATAGCTGGGACATGTGACTGGAGCCAGGGAGGAATAGCTTCCCTCAATCTGAACTAGCAGGCTGCAGGAACGGCTCCTGCTTTGGATGCCGATCACGGCCATCAGCATTAGCTTCTGCACTGTGCTAAGGAAGCTCTGGAGGGCCCCCCCCCCTTATCTACTCCCTTGTCCGGTACTTACTACATGCATTTAGAAAAATACATTTACTGCCATATTAATGAATACAGAGCTGCATATATTTGTGTCTTTGACATCTGCTGAAGTTCTTTAAAGCCAACCCTGGGCTGGAGTGGCTGTCTGCACTGGAAGGGCTAAATGCTTGTTACGTGTTGGATTCGATGACAAAGCTGAATTACCTTACCCCCACTTTAGCAGGCCCCAGTGCCCTCACCTCCTTCAGGTGCTCTGTGGACAGTGTTCTGTGGTAGGACTGTATACAGTTCCTTGGTGTCATCCCCTTCAATGCAGAGCTAATAACTCTGCATTGCGTTTGGAGGAGGCAGGCGTGCGACCATGGTTAGAAGCTTTAGAAAGGAGGCTTCATGAGATCAGGCACTTGAGGTACCCTGCTGAAGAGAGGAATAAGGTGCATTTTACTCCTTATTCCTTTACCCCTAGGCAAAAACGAGACCCTCTCCCATACACACTGCAAGGGTAGTTTTATTCTAGCACCAGGAGTTGGGCTCTAATAAAAAAATTGCTCCCCAGATACATAAGGCCCAGTATGTACAGTATAGAAACAAGGATAGCCAACTATATGCCTATGACAGTGGCCTTCCTTTTCTTTGGCTTGCCCTGACACAGCTTAGCTTAGTACTTACTAAGCATCTTTATCATTTCAGGTAATTGATGAAGCACAGCAGCTTTTCATCTGTCAGTCACAGTGGAAACACTGCAGTCTTCAAGCTGGGCCCCATCCCATCATCTTCCCATTGCTTTTATCTATATTGTCAGGTGCTTGTGTCCAACTTCTGTCAGGTCATACAAGTAAAAATAATCTCCAGCCTAGCTCATGAAGGCCTTGACATAAAATAAATTTTATTGGAGTTGCTACGGCACTTATTGTAAGTAAAGTAAATCAAAAGGACATTTCCATTAAAAAGTGAGATTTCTTTCTGCTGTTAGAAAGTTTGTGCATGAGGGAAAATGCTTCATAATATTTTACAGCAATCTATTTTTGACTCAATGGCCTTTACAAGGCAAGCATCAGCCAGAAACCCCCCTACAATAAGTCAGCAATCAATGTGAATTGTTCTGACTTCTCTGTGCTAAGGGCAGATGAAATCTGATTGGCTGTTATTGGAAAATGCACATGGGTGTTCTTTTGTACTAATTTATTAAATAGCACACTAGCCACCAAATATAATGATACTATAGTTCTTTTATACTCTGTACATAGAACACTACTCATGAGCACTGAATGTGATGATCATACCATACCTACTGGACATGGTAACGCAGTTTTTACACTCTTTGAATACAGCTCCTCAACATGGCCAAAGCACTGGAAATGACCATTATATATTTATTATGTACTCCACACAGGTACAGAACACTATGCTGCCATCACCAGACCACTGGGCATGATTATCATACAGTTCTATTATTTCCTATACACATATATACGAAACAAAATACAAATGAAAATAACTGAGTGTATGTCCTGCCAAACATACACTTTCTCTTATATATAATTTCTTATTTGCGGAGGCGTCCCTCACACCTGTCCAGTTTTTGACACAGCGGGAAAGGTATCTTCAAGTGGACCTGACCCCGGAGGACCGCATTAAAGTCCCAACCCTCTCGTACAAATCCTCCATCCATAGTAGATACCAAGAAACCGGCTACAAAATTGTTACCGGGTGGTATCGCACCCTGGGCCTTGCTCCACCGTATTTATCCCTCGATATCTAAAACTTCTTGGTGGTTCAGAATGGGTGGGGGTGACATGCTGCATGTATTCTGGTCATGGCTGATGTTACAGCCCTTTTGGAAACAGGTCCATAGTATAACGCAGAAGTTCACTAACTGAACCGTGCCATTTACACCAGCCTTCTTCCTTTTTCATCATTCCACCATTGCCTTGAAATTGTATAAAAAATCTGTGGTGCGGGACTTAGTTAATGTGGCCTGCTCCTGAATCCCTATGCTGTAGAAATCACCTACACCATCATCCCTTTCTCTCTGGTTTCATAGAATTGAGAACATAGGGAATATGGAATGCCTGACTAGTGTAGTGAAAGGGACGGAGGAGAAGGTTCAAAAATGTGGTTCCACTGGACTGCATACTCCTACTCCATGGAATTCCAGCAAATCCTCTTGGGGTAATGGAGGTTTTTATAGCATTCTTTCATCCAGCTGGGAGGCGTTGGAGATTTACCATCACCACATATGTAAATTCCCACAGGAGTGGTGGATTTAAATGGCATGGTGTTGCCTCATGCGTCTGCTTGGGGACAGAGAGGATGGACTAACCTTCCGCCCCCAAAAAAGTTTGTTTTGTCTCAAGGCAGCATTTATGTTATATGTTTTCTTAGTGGGCTCTGGTTCAAATCTTTTGCATCATTGCAGCACTATGTTTCTTCTGACTGGGGTTCAACTTTTATGTCCAAGATATATGCCTTAGGTCATTAACATGTACCAGATTTGCAATGTCATGTCTACTTAGGCAGCCTTGAATAATGTTTGTTTTTAGTTTTTTTCTTTTCTTTTGTGTTTGATTTTTGTATTTTCAGACTGCATATTGCCTGTCTTATTCTGTCTTCTTCTTGTAAAATTTGGAAAACATTTTTTCAATGAATACAGAATGATAAAAAAAAAAGAGAGAGAGATAGGGGGCCTTAGATGCAGGCCATGATGTAGGGCGGCATATAATATTTATTACATGTAATTCTAAAAAAACTGTCACAGACTGAACACTTACTAAAGCAAATGGTCAAAGATTGTTCTACAGGAGTGGTTGGAGACTGAAGCAATGGCGGCTGGTGCTGTATATTTTGGGAGGAAGGGGGGGCAAACAAGACACCCGTCACCAATTCGAGCCACAGGCTCTAATCATGTGCTTCAAAAAAATAAATTAAAAAAAATTTGAAATCCATGCGTCTGGCGCCCTGCATGTAGATTAGGGTCCGGCGCATGGATTAGGGGGGGCAGCGTCCCTAATGGATGGGCCGCCACTGGACTGAAGCCAGGCTGTAGGAAACAGTCAGAGACTAGGGGCATATTACATGAAACTGCTAGAGATCGCAGCTATTAAAGGCCCCTTTACAAATCAATACTCACGCTACTGACTGCTGGGCCTGAGGGCTGCATTCAAATAACAAAGATCTGCAGGTTGGACACAAGAGCTCTACACCCTAACATGGCCAACCACTGGACATGAACGTTATACAATTTTACTGCCCTTTATCAGCCTTTCTCAACCTTCTTAACATGGAGAACAGTTGGAATAACCTGCAGGTCTCAGGGAAGCCCTGACAGTAATTACCATATCTACAATTCATGGCACATTGGTGTGGTCAGTGGGAAGAATGCTGCTTACATTGGTGATCAGTGGGAAGAATTCCCTCTTTACAGATGGATAAAAAAGATTATTGTTGCCATTGGTTACTTAACTGAGAGGCTGTAATTGCTCATTTGTCAGGGAACCACTAGCAATCTGTGGAGGAACCCTAGGATTCCAAGGAACCCTGGCTGAGTAAGTCTACCCTATATAATTGACCACCACACCTAATATGACGACACCACTGGATCACCCCACAATTCTGTTACACTATTTATAGACATATAACCCCAAAACTGATCCCTACAGATGTGATGAGACTACTGCCCATGAAAAAGAATACAATTCAGTTTTTCTATATTACAGAACACAACTGCATACCACTGTATGCATTCATGCTAGTCATGAATACACATTCAATTATATCCCTCACACACCTCTCCACACAGACAAATGACATGATTAATGAATACGATAGTAAAATGTTCATTTCAAATTAACCAATTATATGGGTAATGCACTTCCATCTTAGATAATAACACAGCATTGACTGAACAGTTATGCCCCGTACACACGGTCGGACTTTGTTCGGACATTCCGACAACAAAATCCTAGGATTTTTTCCGACGGATGTTGGCTCAAATTTTTCTTGCATACACACGGTCACACAAAGTTGTCAGAAAATCCGATCATTCTGAACGCGGTGACGTAAAACACGTACATCTGGACTATAAACGGGGCAGTGGCCAATAGCTATCATCTCTTTATTTATTCTGAGCATGTGTGGCACTTTGTCCGTCGGATTTGTGTACACACGATCGGAATTTCCGACAATGAATTTTGTTGTCGGAAAATTTTATAGCAAGCTCTCAAATTTTGTGTGTCGGAAAATCCGATGGAAAATGTGTGATGGAGCCTCCACACGGTTGGAATTTCCGACAACATGGTCCTATCACACATTTTCCATTGGAAAATCCGACCGTGTGTATGGGGCATTAGTATTAAAAGGAACAAAGGACAATGAAAGGGTCAAAGACTTTTCAAAAGCAAAGAGAGGCAATGAGCTTGTAAACCAAGGATACCCAAATCCCCTTTTTGCCGTTTAACACAATGGTGGTAATATATTGATTTTTGCAGCTAGAGTATGTGTGGTTATTCTAGTTAGATGCCCCTTCCTCCAGGAATCCATTACTAATTGGATAAACATCACTTCATCTCTCCATTTAGAAATAACACAGGCTATGCGTGAACCCAGTTCCTGGATGTTGTAACACAATAGGACTTATTAATAATTTGGTATAAAAAGCACAGAGGTGCTGTTACCATTAGTAACCAGATTTTACCTGTCATCAGATAAGAGTAATCTCACCAATGAATAATGCATGCTGACTGCATAATATAGGGTGTTGCAGTTTGCCCTCTCTTTAGTCTGATGGATAATATAGCTCAGCTTTCCCAAAACTGACATCTGTTTTGGGGGGCAACAATGAATTTGAATTGCCCTCTATCTGTCTATGTTTCACGGGGTCTCCAGGACACTTCCCTGATGTAATTTGTATCTCCATTCAACCCTGCTGTCCCATAATGAATGTGTCACTCTCTTGCAGATGGATTCTGTGAGCCTGACACTATTATATGGCTTTTTAATGGTCATACATTAAATTGGTAGAACGGTGGGGGGATCTCACCTTTGGAGTGTCCTAGAAAGAAGGCGAAATGTGATCAAGCTTGCCATGAACTACACATAACTAAACTATCACTTTTTGGTTATGATGCCCCTCATTGTTATCCCAGTGTGAGAGCTGAAAGCAATTAGATGAGTATATTAGCTAATAGATTATTTACAGAAAGCTGTCCACCCAAGTGTTATGTAAAAGTGAAGTAAAAGCATAAAATACATGAATAAAATAAGTACTTTCCCTTTATTGTATTTTATAATGGAGATCTTGCAGGAATGTTGATGCAAATATCTGAAACCCATTAAGACTTTGTTTATAACTACAAGCCTGCCTAGTATTTACTGATCAGCCCAGTGCAGCATGCTAATGATCTTCACTGCCGCCTAAAACAGTCTATCCTGCTAAAGAATAACATGTCCAATTTTTTTTTTTTTCACTGCTTGTGATAGAAATATTGTGGTCAGATGACCATGGTAAGCCATAACATGAAGCTAGCATTTGAACGGTTCCACTATGCAGCGTATGGTAGCCAGACCTCAATACGTTTGCAAATTATAAGGAGGGTCAGTGAGCAAAAAATAAAAAGAAAGTGCCTGGAAGGAATGCCTAGGTTCCTTTCTGCCAGAGATGGACCCCCCCCCCCATAATCCACCAAACAAGAAGTGTTTCTGGTGATCCTGCCATATTGTGTTCCATGGACACTCTGGATGCCATCTCACATTTACCTCCCTATGAGACCATTTTTGCTGCCCCCTTTCCCCATTTACTCCTAGGATAATGGCACAGAAAGCAATGATACTGTGGCCCAGTTGCCAGCATCCTAGCAACTAATGACACTGTAAGGCTGTGTGGTATTTGTTTGCTAGGATGCTGGCAGTTGGGCTGCGCAGCATCATTGGTTGCAAGAATGTATGCATGCTGAGCCAGCTAGCGACATTGGTTGTTATGGTGCAGGTGGTGCTAGCATCCTAGCAATAAGCTCAGTAATGTGTATTACAGGGGAATGTTACTTGGCTTCAGTGAGGACAGAGAGTGGCATGGACACTCCAGTCTCAATGCCGCCCTCTACCGAGTGCCACCTGAGGAAATCTTAGTTGTCCATATTGATGGCATGCCCCTATTGCCCCTGAGTTAGGGACAGGACATTGGGTTACTGTGTTGGGCAGAACAGCAACAGCTTAACAAATTTTTAAGCCAGACATGACATGACAGTCGCAACTTCTGTTTTTGGCAGGACCAGGCGATGATCTCATATTTATGATTTAGCCCCAACCCTATTAGCCACCTGCTTTTAGGAGAGCAATCAATCATGTAGCTTAGAGAACTTGTCACAATTTTTTTTTATTGGATAATAGCTTGTCATCCTTTGTAGCAGTTATCACCCCCCATCCCCTCACTTAAAAACAAAAATTCAAGCTAATTGTGGCACTCCTTGAAGGAGGCACCTGTAGCCTACTGAGCTATGCAAATATGCCTGACAGCCATTGGAAGCCCATGGCAAGCCATAGGCTCGATCTCCATGGTCTTTAAAATGGGGTGGGTGTTTGGCAGGCTCTTCTGACATCTGGCACTGCTTGAGCTGCTGTTTCTTTTTTTGTTACATTGATTATTACAGTCGGCCTCCTTCAGGGAGATTGTTCCAACAGAAGATGGATGTGGGACAAGCACAGGCAATGGATCAGACACTTATGGCCTATAGATGTGACATGTTTAATGACTCTACTGGTAGAAAAATGCTTGGGGTTAAAATCACATGTCTGTAATGTGTGTTGGTGGGGGGGGGGGGGGGCACAGCTTCCATCTTGTCTAGGCCCCTATTTTGCCTTAAGCTATCTCTGCTGCAGGATCTACTGAATAAAGTATAATAAAGGAGAAAGTACAAATATAACTCATTCAGTATTTAAGAGATATAAGGCACAGGAAGATGACTCAACCTGTCATTGCCCAGCATAAATGGAATTACCACTTTTCCACTGCATTGCATTATGTGAGGATTTTCTAGTTTTTCAACGGCTGTCCTCTCTGGATCTGCTGAATAGTTAACGTGTAACTAAAGCCAAAACTTTTTAAAGATTTTGATAGATTGGTGAGGGATTAGAACCCCTATCAGGTTTTTAATGCTGTCTGTTCCCCTGCTAGGGAGATTCACCCTTTCTATTTGTCCTATTTACCATTATCACCGAAAGTGAAAGCAAAAGAAGATATCAAATTATGGATTGTCACCAGTACAGGAATAGAGGGGAAATCTTCTTACCCTAGTGACACCCAGGGATTCCCTTACTTTGGGAGGATTTCCTCTCACTACCTGTTTTGGTTATGGCACAGGAAGAAAAGAAAAATCTCCCCAATGGGACGCACATGGCAAAAAAAAAAAAAAAGGATTATAACCCTTGCTGATGCCGCGTACAGACGGGCGGACGTTTTGACCGGATTGGTCCGACGGACTTTCCGACGGACTTTCGATGGACTTTTGACGGACTTCCGACAGACTTTTGAACGAACGGACTTGCCTACACACGATCACACCAAAGTCCGACGGATTTGTACGTGATGACGTACGACCGGACTAAAATAAGGAAGTTGATAGCCAGTAGCCAATAGCTGCCCTAGCGTGGGTTTTAGTCCGTCGGACTAGCATACAGACGAGTGGATTTTTCGACCGCACTCGAGTCCGTCGGACAAATTTGAGACATGTTCCAAATCTAAAGTCCGTCAGATTATTGACCGAAAAAGTCCGCTGCAGGTCCGATGGAGCCCGCACACGGTCAGATTGTCCGCCGGATTTGGTCCGTCGGACCAGTCCGGTCGAAAAGTCCGCCCGTGTGTACACGGCATAACTATATCCAAAATTTAAAAAAAGTTTTGCCTTTGGTTCTAATTTAAGATACAGGTCCCAATCATGGCAGGACCTGACTTCTCATATAATCATCCACCCTACACCATGTTGATAGAGTTCACTATATCCTATCAATACTTTCAACTCCACTAACTGTAGTGGGGGAGCCGGTAACCCACAGTTCAGGACACCTTTAGAATTCTGAATTTGCTCCTTCTGCTATATGACGCTGGCTAACAGCACAGCTTGCATAGATCAGGATAAATGAAACCAGGCTTAGCTATGACATGCTATGGAGAAGGGGTGATCCAATACTAGAGCTTAAATCAAAGCACTACAGATGCGAAGGTGGAGGCAAATGGATATTGTGAGAGTCCATTTATTTGAATTTGTAGCAACAATTTGGGATACACAATTTGCAAGTGGCAGCTTCCACAATCTCCCCAACCAGCACTCAACCACTGTAGATGGACCTGGCTAGTTACAGCTTAGGAACCAGAACCTACTATTTACAACACTTACTAGGAAACAGAATATATGAGCTGGAGTCTCTTGGTGCCTGCTTATCATTCGTATGTTGGCTTAAGAGGATTTCCTTACTATAGAATAACTAGACATCATTCTGAATCCAACTAATTTCACCCAGCAACACAGTCAATACCAATCTTCCTGCACAGTAGATACGTTGTACAGTGGAGCTCCAATTTGCACTGCAGAACCTGTATTTTTTTCTGTCTTTGAACATGAACCTTAATGTGTCTGGTTAGAGCAGAAATAGGGTTTTTGTTAGCCTGCCAGTTTCGCGCTAGCATAGTAGCCATCAAGCCTTCAGTAAAATTTATATAAGGCAGTAATTTTTCCTGTAAAACTGCACACAATATAGAACAATAATGGACACTGCACTGACTTGTGCTCAAATATAGAACAAGCAGAGGTGCCCTGTTCAATACTAAGCCTATGTAGAGAAGGTCACATTTTTGGTACAGGGTTATCCCCATGAGTTGCATTTTCAAAGGGTAGAGAGAATTCAATTGCCCTGGGCTCTTTAGGGTCTTAACTGCCATATTATGCTTTGTTGTTTGGGCTCACAACAGCCATGACCTGCCTTCACATCTCTTTCTCCTTGTGTTGTCTGCTGTTTGCGACTTTAGGAGTTTAATCAGATATATTCAATTATTATAATCATTTTATTAAGATGATAAACTGAAGAACTGAATGAAACACTTGACTAGGATTGCATGAGATAAGAATACCAGTGATATCTCTGCCTTTGGAGCATAGGTCCCCTAACCCCTTTGTACGGTTTCAGATTGACCCCAAAACAGTTATATGAAAATATTTGAACAAATAGTACTTTAACACCTTAACTCATGTAACCACTGCAACTGGCACTCGCACTGGTCACATGATCAAGAACCCATCCCACTGACCCCTGATCAAAAGCCATGTCCAAGTGGCATCAGTGACAGCTTGGACAATGTGTTGCCAGCTTGCAGTGAAAATCTTAGGCTGTCACAGATGCATATGTGCGGTGGCTCGGCATTAAAGCCCACTTTTCTCACTGCTGCTTATGTGCTCGGCAAGTGGTTAAACAATATTTTTACGAATAATAATATTCGTGTGAGGACGGTTGATACTTTCTGTTGGTATCAGCAGCTGTCATTATGTTTGTTACAATGCTTGATTTTTGGAAAATGCAAAGCAATCATTTCTCAGCAATAGGGTCACTCTAGCCCTATCCTTTGTGGAAACTAGATGGCTTGCCAGTTTTGGGCTCATATTTTTCTCCTCCAACACTCCTGAGAGATATATACATATTAGTTCAGGTATTGGAACATTAGGCCCACTGTGCATTGGTTGGCTATATTTAGAACTCTATTACAGTTCTTGTCCCCTATATAGCATATTTATGTTCGTTATTAGAATTTTAAAATCATCTCAGGGTGTCTTTCTATATCCCTTGTGCTTTGGACACATGGAATATTTCCATGGCATTGCCGCCATTTTCTTCGGGGACCTGCAGCATATCTAGATGCATGTCTTGAATTTAATATGTAAGTGCATTACATGAGTATTCTAATTCAGTGTTTGATATTTGACTATTTTGATATACCTACTTCTGTATTTACCCTAGAGATCCCTCAATACGCTATTGGATGCCATCCCCCTGAGGAAGACTTAACCAGTCGAAATGCGTCAGAGCTCTAGACCCATGCATCCGGGATCATCGGTGCTGTGATATGTTCTAGTCTTTTTATATGTGTTTGGTATACTGTCTCCCTGTTCACAAGGGGTTATTTTAATGTTACTCCAATAAACATTTTTTTTTCTTTATTCTAACGTCACTATATCTATTGGGTATCCACTGCTCCCTCTTTTATCCCTCAATCATTTCTTTGATATCAATCCTATTGCTATCGGTGTACTCGCTGGATTTCCAATAGAGTTTGAGGCAAGGGTACTCACTAAGTTTCAGGTGAGGAATGGGGAGGAATGGAGAGTCACAGATACACAAAGCAAAGCACGCTGGTGAACATGGTCGAAAAAGAAATGCAGCTGATGGAGGCAACTCAAGGCTGCTCTCATTGGCGGCTGACCATCCAACCCTGTTTAACACTGTCTCATCGCTAGGCACCTTACATTCAGGACTAGGGACTGAAACTCTACAGAGACCTCAAAAAATTAATTGACTCCAATCAACTTTCCATCAGTGATCGGCCACCTATTGACGCCCAGACAGTCACTGATCTCCTTTTGATTCACAGCCATATTATCAGCCCGTTGGATAGTCCAATCAAAGCTTAGTGAGTTAATATTGATTACTTTAGAGAACCCTGACTTAGAGCTTTGAAACAACGTTTTAGCTTTTTAGTACCAAAACTCTCAATGTCAACTCATCTAATCTTTGTTTAAAGCCTTTTTTTACATGTAAAATGGAACTTTAGCCAGATAGCTAAACCATTGAAATACATATATGTGAATTAGTGTACCTAACATAATATTTTTTTTTGTTTCAGTCAATCATGATTTACATGCTCCAGTCACATAAGCTATAGACACCACCATTCACTATTGCAGCTTTTTGTTAGAGTAGCAGCATTATGCACCAAAGCTCACACTGCCATTTTCAGTCTGATATCTGCTATGCTATATTACAGAAAGATAATATAAAAATACATTAAAAATGTATCCATTCTAGTAGTATTGAAAGAGCATTTTTTTTAAGTAATATAATAATGAACTGTTTTTTCTGCTATATTCATTCGGTGTTCTTATTTAAAGGAACCTGTAATTGGAGAAATGTGGAGGCCACCATTTCTGATCTCCTTCTGAAAATGCAAGCTGAATAGTTGTCTCTGGCTTCAGTACTCTCTTGGTCATTGACCTGGAACTAGCATGCAGACCTTAATAGGTCAGGATAAATTGAAGGCAATGCATGTTTCAGATTAGAGACCCAAGCGTATTGAAGTCAATGTATCAATGCTATAGATAGATAGGCAACATCCGTAATCTCTCTGTACAGGTTACCTTCAAGAATTTCTTAAAGCAGCATATACCCTACCCTGCCTCCATCTTCCAATCCTCTCCTTCTCCTCTGTGATTTATTGAAGCCATCCAATGAGGTAAAGCTTCACTTTGCAAAGAATACCCAATCACATGCAAGGAAAATTGAAAAAAAACCTGAATTTTTGCTTGCCCATGATTGGATTATGGAAGTCAGCAGAGCTTCTGATCATTTACTAAGCTCTGGAGCAATGGTCTTTCAATTTGCAACTGCACTTTGTAAGGCTCCATTCACACCCGAGCGTATCAATTTGCTCGCGTTTTTTTAAATCTTTTTTGCAACTTTTTACAAGCTTTTTTTTTAAAGCGTTTTAAAAGTGTATCACAAGCATTTTACAGCTTCAGGCGTTTTTATTTAGCTAATAGAAAGCACTAAGGGGAGGAAAGGGAGAGGAAATGAGGGGTGGAGAGCTGCTATTTGAGCAGAAAAAATTCTCGTAAAGCGCTCAAGTCAAGCGTTTCTATTGAACTATGTAATCTACTAAAAAAAGAAGCTCGTGTACTTCTTTGAGCGTCAGGCTTTACGCTTCAGGTAACAAAACGCTCAGATGTGAACAGGGGCCATTGAAATGAATAGGATTTGGCTTGTTGAGAGTTTTAGAGCTACAAGCTTCAAGCAGAAAATTGTTTAGGTGTGAACGGGCCTAAAGTGCATAATTTACCTTTATTAAATCAACTAGAGATGCAGCTGAAACATATCAACCAAAAATGGCTGCGCTTATAGTTTGTTTTTCATAGGTCATGTGACTCAAAAACCACATCAAAAACACGAGTACGTTATTTATGCATTCTTGCTGCGTTTTCAATGCATTTCAACGGAAAGGTGCGTTTTTTTTTGTTTTTTTTTTAACTGACCAAAAATGCAGCAAGCAGGATATTTAACACCACAACGGAAATGCAACGGACCAGTGTGAAGACATACATAGAATTTAAAGGAATGCATTTTTCTTGAGATTTTCTTGCGCTAAAGATGCCAATAATGGCCAACAATAAATTCATATTCATTAAAATGTATGATCTTAATTAAAAAATTGAATATAATACAATTATATATAAAAGTATAAATATTTTTTAAAAATTGTAATTTTCGGTTTCGGTTTTCAGTCAAATGCATCCTGCATTTTCGGTTTCGGCACCAAAATTTCCATTCGGTGCCCCTCTGGGATCAACCCCATTGTTACTTAATAAGGGGATTGCAATCTCTGAGAAATTAGGCATCTAGCTAGGTGCAGTTTTTCGAAACGCCCCTGTTAGGGACAAAAATAAAAATACACCTGTCCTGAAAAAGAAGATACTATATACACACCTCTATGGGAGCCCACTTGTCCTACCTTCCATCTGTCCAGCACTGCAACCTCTGTCAATGTCA
The DNA here is from genome assembly GCA_037952925.1 of Lithobates clamitans. NCBI lineage: Eukaryota > Metazoa > Chordata > Amphibia > Anura > Ranidae > Lithobates > Lithobates clamitans. Next base: position 1,915,824 of record JBBGZY010001526.1, read on the forward strand.
TCAGAATTGAAAGTTTCCTGTGTGCCCAGTCATGCTCTTAGTTCCATCATTTGATTCCTATTTCACTGCTGATCCTGTAATGACATAGGAGTCAAAGGGTGGAACCACATCTGTGTGGTAGGAGAACACAGGTACCCAACACTTCCGGAAGTGTTAAATGTGGAAGTCACTGACAGAAGTTGCAGTGCTGGAATGGAGGGGAGGTAGCACACATAGGCCCCTAAAGAGGATAGTATACTGTGTCTTCCTTTGCAGGGTACACTTGCTCGCCCTATTTTTTTCCCCCGCACGGTCACTTTAAAAAAATCCCCGTAACACACTTCCATTTGCCATCCTCATCAAAATTTAAAATGGACGTAGAAATCTTAGATGCAAGCAAGTCGGCAATCTCACTGCCATACTGTAGGATACAGGGACCTCTTTTTTTTTTTGAAACGGCACCTACCCTTTAATTACGCCTCTGCTCCCACATAGATATGTTGTACCCAAACATTTATTAGAATTTACCACATATATATACATATATATATATATATATATATATATCAGCATTATAGAGAAATAAGCATAGCAACGGATGTGTTACAGTTCCGCAACAAAGGATTTCAGTAATGTTTTGTTATTGCATTAGTATTTACCATTGTTTTTCCCTACGTTGCAACATCATGCATTACCGCAGCATATTGCTAAGCGTAATGGAGTATGGACGTTGATGTTAACCCCTGCACTGCGAACATGGACGTTTATCAGAATTATCACTGCAAGGTCATTTTACTGGCTGTAACTCATTCCTTATCAGTCCCCCAGTTAGCTGTGTGTAATGAAATGATGACCTAGGGGGGGGGGGGAGCGCTTTGACACTGAGTTGTTGAGAGAGATTTATTAAACCAAAAATGACTAGAAGATACATTTCCTTCAAAAATGCCTTGGACATGATTTGTACATCGCCAGAGCAATTATGACATTATACCTTCAGCATTTTCATCTGGGTCACATTTCGGAATGAATTAAGAAATGGAGCCAGGCCTTTTCCCTATGCATGTAGCTTGAAATTTGACATTAAATATTTTTCATTATTTCCATAATCTTTTCTTAGGTCCAAGTGTCATTCACGAGTTTTAAAGAGAATTATTTTAAGCCTACTGGGCTTTTTTTTATTTAAACGTACACTCCAGTCAAACATGAAAATTTAGCATTCAAAATGACTCCGGGGAGAGAGCGTACCCACTGAGCAGTTTTGCCTTTCATCCATTCATCTTACGAACCTGGCTTTACAGTTAGCTAAATCCCTGCAGTTGCCAGTTTCCTAATCTTTTGGAAAGCCCTGAAGCTGAGCCCATGAAAACACACGGCAAAATACAGGAGCTTCTTTTACAGACTTGCTTTTAAAGGTGGCAAGCCCCGTGGCTGTCATCCTGAGTTTGGTGTCACTAACCCAGAGTAATGGTACTGTGGTAAAGTTGGGATTTTGAAGATATATCGTTTTTCCGGGTCAGTGGCTCACTATAGTAAAACACAAATGAGCACGATAGTCCTGAGCTTGTACCTAAAAACAACCAGTTAAGGCTGCTTACATAGTTTTATAATAATAGGTTATCCTTAAAGGACCTTGCTTTGTGCACTGGTGCGCAGTCATGTTGGAACATGAAGGGGCCATCCCCAAACTGTACCCACAAAGCTGGGAGCATTAAATTGTCCAAAATGTCTTGGTATGCTGACGTCTTCAGAGTTCCCTTCACTGGAACTAAGGGGCCAAGCCCAACTCCTGAAAAACAACCCCACACGATAATCCCCCCTAGACCAGATGATTTGGACCAGTGCACAAAGCAAGGTCCATAAAAACATGGATGAGCAAGTTTGGGGTGGAGGAACTTGACTGGCCTGCATAGAGTCCTGACCTCAACCTGATAGAACACCTTTGGAATGAATTAGAGCGGAGACTGCGAGCCAGGCCTTCTCGTCTAACATCAGTGCCTGACCTTACAAATGCGATTCTGGAAGAATGGTCAAACATTCCCATAGACACACTCCTAAACCTTGTGGATAGCCTTCCCAGAAGAGTTGAAGCTGTTATAGCTGCAAAGGGTGGGCCAACTCAATATTGAACTCTACGGACTAAGATTGGGATGCCATTAAAGCGATTGTAAACCGCGGTTGGTAAAAAAACCCCCACCTGTAAGGCAATTGTATAATGTGCTAGTATGCATCGCATACTAGCACATTATGGATTACTTACCTTAGAAAGAAGCCCTCCCACGACGCCCGTTCATCGCTAAGGGGGCTGACATCTTTCCCCGCTCTTTCTTCCGGGTTCGTGCGTTTCAGCCGTGTGATTGCCCAGAGCCGCAATGACGTCACTCCCACGCATGCCAGTATGCCGGACCTTTAGAAGGTATGCCGGACATACAGAGTGCATGCACCAGTGATGTCACTGTCTGCATGCAAGGTGAATATCTCCTAAACGGTGCACATATAGGAGATATTCATTTTACCTACATACCTTATTATAGGCTTACCTGTAGGTAAAAAATAACAAAGCGGCTGTACTACCATTTTACAGTTCATGTGTGTGTAAAGGCAGGTGTGCCAATACTTTTGGCAATATAGTATACACTGTACCTCTGTGATATAGAAAAAGAACCTCTTCACTATTCTTCACTTCAAGTGTTTACCAGCCCTGGGACTCTGTTCCTCCATTAGAATTGGGAGCATGAGCCAAGAATAGTCGTACCAAGTCCAATCTTGGCACATGTGTCTAATTCTTAGTTATGGCGTTTCGTAGCTGGTAAACGCTGCATTGCCTCTGAAACGAAAAATACTTTTCTCTGCATCACAGAAGCACAGTGCCCTGCTGAGATTTTTTTTTTTTTTTTGACTACAGATGCTAGGTAGGAGCAGTACTGATTTTTCATCACAAAGTGCACTATTTGATAGTTTGATATTGGAGAACGATGTCCAGAACACAGCTTTTTATTGGATTAAGGGCAAATATCAATGTTTGTATAGATGTAGGGACCTTTGAGTACATATTTATGAAATTTTACTAAGTTAACCTATATTTTAGGTGTATTTTTTTTTTTTATATAAAGGTGATCTGTCACAAAGAAAAGAGCAGTTAGAAATGCAGAAATCACATATCCATCCACACTGCATTGATATTAGGGCTATAAGTAGAGTGTGGTACAGGATGTTTCCTAATTTTACATTGTCCATTAGACATAAAACATTGTATAGTGCCTATGTTACCTATTTAATTCAATATACAGTTAGCAGTGAACATTCTTACATTTATATAAATTCTGTCACTTTGCACATCCACAATCTAAAAAAAAAAAAAAGAAAAAATAATAATCTGGATGAAATTGACTTCCCAAGACCTGCCATAACTACAGGGCACTTGGTGCTACTGTGACACACTGCTTCTGGAAATAGTACCCTCCTACACATAGTTACAGAAAGAATAATGGCCACTTGGCAGTACAGAAGCCTAGATTGTGTAGGCTTTTAATGCACAACAACACTATTTTTCACAGTTGACTAATAATTGCTTTATACAGCACAGCCCCCTGAGAAACATCCCAACATGTTCATGGTATCTAGTGACTCATCCTAGAATTGTCATAGTAACTCTGGTATCTTTCATAGGAAAGATCACATGGCCCACTCTTTGGTTGCCTTAGCAATAATCATATCAAGGCAAATAAAAAGTCACATGGCTCACCCCAGTGTTGTCATAGTAACAATGGTGTACCAGAAGGCAGCAGGAATGCTGGTGAACTTCGTTTTACTTGTCCCCTTCTCGGCGTAGAACATCACAGTGGCAAAAATGATAATGGCCATGGTGAGGGAGAACAGCAGGAAGCCAAGTTCAGAGGCACAGCTCTTCAAGGTGTACCCAAGGATCCGAAGCCCCTGAGAGTGCCGGGAGAATTTGAAGATCCGGAAGACTCGGAAAACACGTAATGTCACAAAGGCACCACTCACATTCTCGTTTGGCATGACCAGGCCAATGTAATATGGCATTATGGCCACCACGTCTATGATGCTCATAACACTGCGCATGAACTTACAACGGCTTGGGGCTGCAAAAAGTCTCATGAGGTACTCAAAAGTGAATATAAGGACACAGGCTGTATCCATGCAAACGAAGGCTAACTGGTATTTCTCCCCACAGGGCAGATCCTTTAGGCGCCCAGCTGGTGGACGACAAGGCACCGTCTCCACCACATTGGCAATCACTGACACAGCGATGAAAAATCCAGTAACATAGTAGAAAACAAGGGCCATAGTGCTGGTGTGAGGATTTTCAAAAGCCCTCCACAATCGCTGACGAAAAGTGCTGTTGGGAGGAAGAGGGGCATCACTACCTATTTCAGCTTCAGTGTCCTCCGCTAACCTCTCCAAATTTTCTTTTTTTCGGTCACGATATTCTTCTAGACAACAGTCTCCTATAATCTCTGGGATAATGCCATAGAATGACAGCTCTTCGTCAAAGGCTTGGATGCATTCATGCCGCGGATAATGCAACTTGCCTGTCCGGTAGAAATTAAGAATGTGCCTAAACATTTCAGGATCACGGTCAAAAAAATATTCCTGTGTCTCTTGGTTGAAGAAGAATTCTTTCTCCGTACTGCCCAGTAAGGTGTCTGGATATCGGTCCAGAGTATTTTTCCATGTCTGGAACTTCCGGCCACTAACATTCACCACAAGTATTTCATCGTTTTTTTTCCCTTTGTCACTTGGGGGCTTGGGCATAGGCTTCTTTGCAAGAGGTAGCCATCCTACTGCTGCTGCTCGAGCAAAGGGAAGCCATGTAGCCACTCCAGCTGCCATGCTTAAATGGCTAAGTCTTCAGCAGCCACAAGTCCAGTGTTTTGGTCCAGAGTGTGACCATGAAAAGGTAAATTTGCCACCAGAACACAGAAAGGTTGTAAGAACTGATTTTACAGCTCCAGCTTTTGGGAGCCAAGTGAATACAAAGTTCAAGATGACCTTATGGGTGTCCAGTGAACCTGAAGAGGATTTCAGACTCCTTAACTCAACACTGGCCAAGTAAGATTAAATCAGACTGGGATAAGCAACTCGTAGGCTTTCGATATGGAATACCACTCATTGATGACTAACTCCTTAGATATGGAGGCTTGAACGGAATGGAGAAGGCCATTCTTATTTTTTATTTAGTCTTCAGCTTCCTCTTGGATTCTTGGATGTCTTCTTGGATTCTCTGCATCCCACAAACTCTTCCTGTGTATTTCTCCCACACAGTCTCTAATTAGTTTTCTTTTCCAAGATGTTCAGGATCTGTAGACAAATTTCGAAAATATAAGATATGCAAAAGAGGAAGAATATCAATAATACATGTTTTATAAATGTTGTTGTTCTATACAAATGCTATGTTCTCTAACCTCCAAACAAGGGTATGAAACTCAGATTTCCCACCCAGCCTAAAACCAAGACAGCAGGATCCATTGACCTCAAAACATCTCCTAATACACAGATATTAGGACACTGATCTCTATGCTTCTCCTGATACACAGATATTAGGACACTGATCTCTATGCTTCTCCTGATACACAGATATTAGGACACTGATATCTATGCTTCTCTTAAAGTGTCACTAAACCCACATCATAAAACACTATCAATAAATGCTGTATTACATGCTGCCCACACTCACTATAAGCTTTATTTTCTGTATTTTCCACGTCCCCAATTCAGCTAGAGATTTTGCAGAGCAGTGTTGGCAGCTCTGCACATGCTCAGTTTTCAGTAAATTTCTGCTAAATATTTCCTCCCTATCACATCTGAGCAGCCCATGTGGCTATAGCGTCACACATGTGGGCGTATACAGAGTGGTAAATGACAGTCCACTCTCCCTCTTCTTCCATGCCCACTAACCAGCTAATCACAATGGGGGCGGGATATTACATGTAAATGAATGGAGGTTTTACCTCCCTCTTATTCTAAGACACAGACTGGAGGGGCGTGACGTGATACAGCCTGTGACTGGCAGAAATCTGCCCACACCATGTTATTGGCAAAAAATAATAAAGATTTGATTTAAAATATATATTTGTATGACAATTTAAAACAGGTTATTGATATGAATTATATTTTTTACTAACTTTTGTATCTCAAAAGCTATTTTTTTTAACATATGACCAGCAGCAGAGGGCTAGAAGCTCCTCCTGCTTATATTTTCCATCAGACAGGCTGGGAAAGATCTGGGTCATGTGACAGCTGTATATATCGATTAGGAAAAAGGTACTTACTGTATTTACAGAAATAGAAGGGATAATGTAAACTAAACTGTATGTTTAGTATCACTTTAATATGCAGACATCAGGAAACTGATCTCTATATTTCTCCTAATACACAGACATCACAATGCACTGACCTCTCCTCTCCTAATACACAGACATCAGGATACACTGACCTCTCCTCTCCTCCTAATACACAGACATCAGGATACACTGACCTCTCCTCTCCTAATACACAGACATCAGGATACACTGACCTCTCCTCTCCTAATACACAGACATCAGGATACACTGACCTCTCCTCTCCTAATACACAGACATCAGAATACACTGACCTCTCCTCTCCTCCTAATACACAGACATCAGGATACACTGACTTCTCTCCTAATACACAGACATCAGGATACACTGACCTCTCCTCCTAATACACAGACATCAGGATACACTGACCTCTCCTCTCCTCCTAATACACAGACATCAGGATACACTGACCTCTCCTCTCCTCCTAATACACAGACATCAGGATACACTGACCTCTCCTCTCCTAATACACAGACATCAGGATACACTGACCTCTCCTTTCCTCCTAAGGCCCCTTTCACACTGGGGCGGTGGGGGCGTCGGCGGTACAACAGCGCTATTTTTAGCGCTGCTGTACCGTCGTTCTTGCAGCGGTATTCGGCCGCTTGCGGTGCGGTTTTACCCCCCGCTGGCGGCCGAAAAAGGGTTAAAATCCCTCGTACAGCGCGGCTATAGCCGCGGTATTGCCGCGGTATAGCCGCGCTGTCCTATTGCAGGACTTTGCAGGACTTTTCTCACCGCCCTGCCTGCGCACCGCTTCAGTGTGAAAGCCCTCGGGCTTTCACACTGAACAAACAGCGGAGGCTGTTTAGGAGCGGTTTTCAGGCGGTATTTTTAGCGCAATACCGCCTGAAAAACGCTCCAGTGTGAAAGGGGTCTAATACACAGACATCAGGATACACTGACCTCTCCTTTCCTCCTAATACACAGACATCAAGATACACTGACCTCTCCTCTCCTAATACACAGACATGAAGCCCCCTCCTCTTAATATGCAGACCTGAAATCACAGTAATATATCCCACTATGTTAGATTTAAACTAATATATAGAACTGGTGTTCCTAATAATCACGTTACTATTTCCTATATTCATATTTATATTGTGATAGGAAAGCATTTTGCATAGAGTCAGATTGAAAAAAAGGGCTCTGTAAAGAGGACCAGACTTCTACTTCTTGCCTGTCTAAGCCAACTGTCTTTTGTTGCTTCCCTCCTCCCCCAGGTGACTAGCTAGTCATAGGGCTTGAATTACTAAAGGCAAATCAAAGGAAGTGGTAGTGGCACTTTCCTGACAGACTCCATGGCAGCCTACGTGTGGGTTAATCCCGCCCCCTCATACCTCATAGGATCCTTCTCCCATAAATCTTTGCTCTGGGCCAGAGGGCATGTTCCTTTTTTGTCCTCCTCCTAGGACCAAGATGAAGTCTTACTTTTTCATGAAGTTTTCTGTAATCCAGGCCTGGCGGTGTGCACGGCGATACTTTGGTGGTTAGCGGTGATCCTCTCTGAAGTCCAGCAATCCTAGCTATTAGCAGGTGGACATGGGCGATATGATGTGATACCATGAAGAGTTTACTAACCTGGCCATTGGCAGGCAAGCAGCAATATGGCCAAAAGTCCCAGCTATTAGCGGGAGGCCTTGTAAACGCCCGATCGTGTGATGGGTCGAGCAAACAGCTCCCCAGTCCCAGGTTCTGGTCCAGATCATGCTGTGGTGGTGGTAATGTACAAATATATTCGTTTTATATGGCAGCCGTATTTCTGTGTTTTGTGTGTCTCCTTATTTTCTATCAAGCTCCAGTGAGTGGCCATGGCGGCTGGAGTGCAGCTGCGTTCCAGCTCGCCGTTTCAGGAAGTTGCCGGGACCTGTCTGCGCATCTGCAAGCCGCGAATGAAGATTCCGTGCTTGGTTTGTGCAGGCGCGATTATGGCAAAATGGTGGCAGCGGTCGTGCATGCGATTGGCCACCACCAGGGGGCGACATTTTCCCGGCGCAGGCGTGCTGTGGGGCGGTGACATCATTAACGGCAGCAGATTTAAATAGCTGTCAAAGCAGCTATTCCTTGGGATGACTTGCAGGCTTATGCGGTGGTTTCCCCAGGCACTTGTCTCTGGTTTACAAGGTACTGTAAATTGTTTGCTGCAGGCTCCCTAGGTGCTGGCTATGTTTGTTATGTGCTCTCTCATGCCTGTTGTCACTCCTGTTTTTCATAAGGCTTTAATTTTTCATTTCAGTTTCAAACTGCCCTGCCATGGATCTGTCACCGCCCTCCTGTGGCCCTTGCGCTGCAGGTAGGATTTAGTTATTTTCTGGCTGTGATGCTTGGGTTCACTAATTCAGGAGCAATTAACCCTTTCTTTTTCACTCAGCCCTTCCAGGTCTGAACACCAAAGCACGGCAAAGACCATCCTAGGTCTCAACGTCGTCACTTCTCTTCAAGCTCCAGACGTCATAGATCTCCCTTTAGATCTAGGCACCACAGAGAGGAGTCTAAAACCACCTCTGGGCGACACTGCGAGCGATGCTTTTCTAGAGCCGCAAGAGAAAGAGAGGGTGGAGACCAATAAGTGGAAGCACTGGTCAGAAAGGTGGTCCGTGAGACCCTGAGTAAAGCGGATTCTGGTCATACCCACAACCCTGCTGGCAACACTATGTCAGTCCCTATTAGGGATGATCTTGAGGCTCCAGGCCCTTCACAGCCAAGCCATTCCTCAATTGAAGCCTCAGACAGTCAGGTGGAGGTAAATGACCCTGGTGCAGGTTTAGAATTTGCCCTAGTACCACAGCTGGTCAAAGCTGCCAAAGAAGCTTTGAGATGGGAAGAACCAGTGGAGGCACTCTCCAAACAGAGGAAATATTTTAAACACCTCAAAAAAAAAACACCCCAATTTTCCCTTTTTGGGTGAACTCGGCGGAATCATTACTGATGAATGCGGTGGTGTTGAAAGGAAGAATTGCCTGTTAACGAAGGTATAAAAAATGTACCCATTTAAAAGCAAGGATGTAAAACACCTGGAGTCGGCTCCTCTCATTGACGCAGCCCTAATGAGGTTGGTGAAGCACGTCACACTCCCATTGGAAGATACTGTTTCCTTTAGGGATGGCCTGGAGAGGAAAATTGATACCGACCTCAAGCGGATCTACATTACATTACAAACTAGATCTAGCTCTCTCAGCTCTTTCTAAAGCATTGGAAGTCTGGGCGGATGACGTAGATGCTTCTCTGAGGAGCATCACGGAAGAAGTGGCCAGGAGCTCACCTATTCATGAGCTAAGGTTGGCGGCGGCTTTTCTGGGTGAGGCTTCCCTAGACATAATTCGCCTGGTGGCTCGGATCATGCTGTCATCTGTCACGGCTAAGCGTGCCCTATGGCTAGAAGAGAACACAGCCCAGGCAAGGTTTAGATAGAGAAAGGGATACTTCCAGGAAGACCTGGAAGAAAAAACAGCCTTCAGGCCAGAAGTTTTCAAAAGGGGCATCTTCCGGTGGACAAGAAGCCCCTAAGTCTTTATGATATTGCGCTTGCCCAGACAGAGCGAGTCGGCATCCTTGCCTCTCTCGGAAGAGAAATAGCTAATTCTCCTGTCCTATGCAGACTCTCTTGTGGCTAAAGGCGCTGCAATTTCAGTTCCAGCCGACTAAAGGTTTCAAGGGGTCTACTCGCCCCTCTTCATGGTGTTGAAGAAAAAAACAGCTCCTGGAGGCCAGTTATAGACCTAACCCACTTGAATTCTTTTATCAAGAAGGAGAAGTTCAAGATGGAGACACTACTCACGATCAGTCAAGCAACCCAACCAGGCGATTGGCTTGTGTCTATAGATATGAAGGATGCCTACTTCCATGTCATAATTCCAGAAATACCTTCGCTTTACTGTTGATCAAATCCATCTGCAGTTCACCTGTCTCCCCTTCAGGCTTACAACATCGCCTTGTGTGTTTTCAAAACTATTGTTGGCTGTCGTGGCTCTGATCAGGACCAGAGGTATCCGTCTGTATCACTATCTAGACGACCCGCTGTTGTTATGTCAGGACAGGGAGCAGTTGCTAATCCACAGATCCCAGGTCATCTCCACTCTACTCGAGTTTGGTTGGCTTCTGAATCTGGAAAAGAACCATCTGGATCCTACGCAGTCCCTGGTATTCCTCGGGGCACACTTCAACACTATCAAGAGCACCATCTCATTGCCCCTGGAAAAATCCCAGTGACCTGGGACAGAGTTCAACTTGCAATGTCGTCCTCTCATCTCCGAGCCTCTCAATGCCTAAAGATCGTCAGCACCATGGTGACAACAACACCCACGGTAAAGGGGGCTCAGTGGAAAATGCGGCCCTTTCAGAAGGGCTTCCTCCAGCAGTGGAACCCAGGGCTTCGGGATCACTCTATCCGAATAACCTCATCCATGCGGGAGAGCCTTCCTTGGTGGCTACAACAGAGGAACCTCCTCAATTGTCACTCCATCGCACCTGTGTCTTGGGTCACCATCACTATAGATGCCAGCAACAGGAGCTAGGGCACTTTCTGCCTGACAGAAGTAGCACAAGGTATATGGAATTTTCCCTCTCACCGGATAGTCTCCAATGTTCTGGAACTCCGGGCAGCGTTCTGGGCTCTGCAGGCCTTTCACCACTTAACAGCAGGAGCCTCAGTCCTCCTAAGAGTGGAAAACACGACGGCAGTCGCATACATCAAGAGACAGGGGGGTATTGGCAGTCTCTCCCTGTCGAAGGAAATAGAGCCCATCATGATCTGGGCCCATAAAAACCTGGCCAACCTGACAGCTGTCTATCTCCCTGGAGTCCAGAACGTTCAGGCAGATTTTCTGTCAATGGTTTCTCTGGATAACGAGTGGACTTTCCCCCCCAAAGTCTTCAGGTGGGTCTTGTCCCTGGGAGTCATTCCGGAAGTAGACTTGTTCGCCTCCCTGTGCAACTTCAGACTAGAGAGATACTACACGAGGTCTCGGTGTCCCCAGGCTTTCAGGTAGATGCTCTGACAGGCTATTGGTGGTTCCACAGGGCCTATGCCTTTTCCCCGGTTCCTGTCATTCTCTGGTTTCTGTTGAGGCTCAGGATGGAAGAAGCAGAGATAGTGGCAATACTGCCATACTGGCCAAACAGGCCATGGTTTCCACTGCTGATGCAACTCAGCTTTCGGGTACCCTCCAGACCAGATCTCCTATCACAAGGGGCAATGCTACATGCATGCCCGGCCCATCTTTATTTGATGATCTGGTTCTTGAGAGGGGAAGGTTGGAGGCTCTAGGCTGTCCAAGTAGGGCCATCTCCACATTATTAAATGCCAGAAAAGCTTGCACCAACAGGGTCTACCAGAGGATTTGGAAAAAGTTTGCAGACTACACCACTTCCACTGCAGGTTCTTGCAATAACCAAAAGATACATGATATCCTGGGCTTCCTACAATTGGGCTTGGATCTCTCATTTTCAGTCAGCTCGCTGCGAGTCCAAGTCTCTGCAACCTCTGTCTTTACGGGTGTTTCCTGGGGTAGACACCCTCTTACTCAGTCGTTTTTCAGAGGAGCAATAAGGCTCAGACCTCAGAAAAAGCCAAGATTCTCTAATTGGGATCTTCCCCTTGTCCTGGATTTTTTCTCAGGTAGAGAGTTGGAACATGAAGATCAGTCCTCTATCAAATGACTCTCTAAAGGTTGTCTTCTTGGTGGCTATAACATCGGGCCAAGAGGGTCTCTGAAATCAGCTCTCTGGGATGCAAGGAGCCATTTCTAACTTTTTTTTTCCTGATTGGGTAGTTTTAATTCCTATGTTGGGTTCAAACCCCAAAGTGGCAACTGTGTTTCATGACAATCAGGAGATTGCTCTTCCAACGTTCAGATCTACATAGGATTCCAGTGTTCATCCCTTATATGTTGGAAAAGCTCAGAGTCAGTTTCTTGAAGCTACAGCTTCTTTCTGTCAGACCACCTGTTCATTCTGTTCCTGTTCGAAGAATAAGGGAATGCGTGCCTCTTCCAGATCTATTGAAGCATGGATTGTTCAGGCCATTCAGTAGGCTTACAAAGCCAAGGGCTTGTCCCCTCCAGAAGCGGTGACTGCTCACTCAACCAGAAGAGTGTCTTCATCTTTGGCGGTGTCACGTCATGTGGCCCCAGAAGTTATTTGCAAGGCGGCCTCGTGGTCTTTAATTAACACGTTCATGGCACACTACTGCGTAGAGCCAGCCTCGTTATCTTCTGTTAAATTTGGTTTACGTATCTTGTCTGTTGATGGTGCCAATTAAACCTTTTTCTTTTGTCCAGCACTCTGCCCACCCGGGTGTGTATGGCTAGTTATTTCGCACACATAGGCTGCCATGGAGTCTGTCAGGAAAATGGAAAATTTATATCAAATACTTACCGTAGTTTTCCTTTCCTGATGGACTCCATGGCAGCAGGAGTTCCAGCCCAGTGGATGGAGTAGGCTAAATTATGGAACATGGCCTCTGGCCCAGAGCAAAGATTTATGGGAGAAGGGTCCTATGAGGTATGAGGGGGCAGGATTAACCCACACGTACGCTGCCATGGAGTCCATCAGGAAAGGAAAATTACAGTAAGTATTTGATATAAATTTTCAGTTTTTCATGGGAATTTCTCCCAGAGCTTAGTGAATGAGGGACGCTCTGCTGACTTCCATCATCCAATCATGGGTAAGTAAAAGTGCTGTTTTTTTTTCCTTGCATGTGATTGGGGAGTCTTTGCAAAGTGAAATTTCAAAACATTCACTAAGTGTGGAAAATTCCAATGAAAACTGCAACTTCCCCTGCAAAGTGAACAACCTGTTTGCCTTTAGTAAATTAACCCCATAGTGTCAAAATAACAAGATCAAAGGTCAAAGCTACACAAGACTAGCTGGGGCCAGGGGTGGAGATGGTTGAAGAGTAAGGAAATCTGTCACCCAATTCTGCTAGTAGTTTGGTTCTGTGTGATTGACCCAAAGTCAGGAAATTCTAAGTACACAGCACATTTTCGATAAACCTAAGACCCTGCATTCACTATATCTGGTCTCCCATAGTACAAAGAACATGTAAAAATGCAATTATTTTAGTAAATATAAACTTCTTAATACCTTTTCTCACCAGCAGTATATAGCAGTCTTGTGACTTCTATAAGTGTCCGGCCGAGCACTGGTTAAAGTTTGTAGGAGGAGTTTTCATTCTACTCTTACTGTCCTATGAGACTGCATGACCCCTGACTCTCTGTCTGGATGGTGCTGATTGGCCCTGTGCCGATCACATGCACCCTTACAAAAAAATCAAAACCACTCTCTAGCAATACACACCAAACTGAGCATGTGCAGAGTGCCCTCAAGGCAGGAGATAGATTGGGGACTATGGAGGAAGGGGAGGATCAGAGAAGAAAGGATCAAGGACTGCCTTTTTACACAATGCAGAGGATTAACCCCTTAGGTTCCACACTGAGTATAACAAGCATGCTTTATAAGGATGGTCCCGTTGTTCAAGTGGAATGTAAGTTGGATTTAAACATCGGGTGTTCATTTGTTTGTAGAACAAACGAGCATATGGGGTGCTCGTGGGATTGCAGTGCATTAACGGCTGCTGGTTGGCCAAAGTATGCACCTAACCTGCATGCTTTGGCCAATCACAGCACAATGTGCTGTAAGAGCTATGATTGGCCAAAGGCAGGGTGCCTTTGGCCAATCATGGTTTAGAAGCTAAGTCCATGCCCCACACTATATAAGGCTGCTTACACGGCGGCTCTATGTAGTGTGTTGGAGTGGAGAACTTGAGATAGATTAGGCAGGTTAGTTATTGTATAGAGCATGTAGTCAGTGTAATATATATATATATATATATATATATATATATATATATATATATATATATAGAGTGCAGGCAGTGTACAGTATATATTACAGTGCAGGCGGTGTACAGTATATAATACATTGCAGTGGGTATACAGTATATAATACAGTGCAGTCAGTGTACAATATATAATATAGTGCAAGCGGTGTACAGTATATAATACAATGTAGGCAGTGTACACAGTATATAATACAGTGTGTGCAGTATATAATACATTGCAGTCAGTGTACAGTACATAATACAGTGCACTCAGTGTACAGTATATAATACAGTGCAGTTGGTGTACAGTATATAATACAGTGTGTACAGTATTAGTGTATATGTGTCACCGGCGCAAAAACCTCTGTATCCTCAATTACCTCTATAAACCATATCAAAGTTGCTGCATTCAAGGAAACCATTCATTCGAATGGACTAAATGTGATAATTAATGTGTGTGAATGCGCTACTTATATCTCTACACCACTTACAATTTCATATTCCTTTTTCTATTACTCTGTCATAAAAAATATTTTATATCATGCGACAAAATTCCCCTAATTTTTCAATAGCAATCCCGTGTATCCAAACCAAAAAAATGTTAATATACCAAACCATAAATCAAATTATCTGACTCGTGCATTGTACATCACAAAGTCCCAATTCAAATCTTCTATTAATTGCTGTGATAGTGTTCTTAACGTGCTCCTGTGTATCTTCTATTTTCATACGTGACTTAGTGACACACCACCACCTTATAGATTGGCCACTCACCAGATACTTCTTAAATGATGTGCCTTTGGTTCATTCATGGGATAACCACTCCACCTTAGTATCAGTCCTCACCGGCTATGCTTTAATTTTCCTCATGTAAAGTATATGGACAAACAATCATTGCGCAGTGCGTTTAAAACTTTTATTACATAAAATCCAAAAAAAGTGTACACTCACATTTAAAAGTGCCCTCGAGCCAGCACTAAGCTATTCCAGCAGTTAGGGACGGGTGTTGAACGATTACGTGGTCTGCCTGTGTGCGGTTGTGTGACCTCCGTATTCGGCTTGCGTTCCACCCCTCGTACCCGTTCGTGTTTCCGCCCGCTACGGACGCTTCCGCTCACCTGGTCCAAAGAATCTCCCAGCAGCCTCTACGCGTTTCGCATCACTATATGCGTCATCAGGAAGCTCCTGATGACGCATATAGTGATGCGAAACGCGTAGAGGCTGCTGGGAGATTTTTTGGACCAGGTGAGCGGAAGCGTCCGTAGCGGGCGAAAACACGAACGGGAACGAGGGGTGGAACGCAAGCCGAATACGGAGGTCACACAACCGCACACAGGCGGACCACGTAATCATTCAACACCCGTCCCTAACTGCTGGAATAGCTTAGTGCCGGCTCAAGGGCACTTTTAAATGTGAGTGTACACTTTTTTTGGATTTTATGTAATAAAAGTTTTAAACGCACTGCGCAATGATTGTTTGTCCATATACTTTACATGAGGAAAATTAAAGCATAGCCGGTGAGGAGTGATACTAAGGTGGAGTGGTTATCCCATGAATGAACCAAAGGCACATCATTTAAGAAATATCTGGTGAGTGGCCAATCTATAAGGTGGTGGTGTGTCACTAAGTCACGTATGAAAATAGAAGATACACAGGAGCACGTTAAGAACACTATCACAGCAATTAATAGAAGATTTGAATTGGGACTTTGTGATGTACAATGCACATGTCAGATAATTTGATTTATGGTTATGGTATATTAACATTTTTTTGGTTTGGATACATGGGATTGCTATTGAAAAATTAGGGGAATTTTGTCGCATGATATAAAATATTTTTTATGACACAGTAATAGAAAAAGGAATATGAAATTGTAAGTGGTGTAGAGATATAAGTAGTGTGTACAGTATATATTACATTGCAGTCAGTGTACAGTATATAATACAGTGCACTCGATATACAGTATATAATACAGTGCAGGTGATGTACAGTATATAATACAGTGCAGTCGGTGTACACAGTATACAATACTGTGTGAACAGTATATAATACATTGCAGTCAGTGTACAATATATAATACAGTGCAGTTGGTGTAGAGTAAATAATACATTGCATTCAGTGTACAGTATATAATACAGTGCAGTCGTGTACAGTATATAATATATTGCACTCAGTGTACAGTATATAATACACTTCAGGCGGTGTACAGTATATAATACAGTGCAAGCGGTGTACAGTATATAATACAGTACAGGCATGTACACAATATATAATACAGTGTGTACAGTATATAATACATTGCAGTCAGTGTACAGTATATAATACAATGCACTCGGTGTACAGTAGATAATACAGTGCAGTTGGTGTACAGTATATAATACACTTCAGGCGGTGTACAGTATATAATACAGTACAGGTTGTGTACGCAGTATATAATACAGTGTGTACAGTAAATACATTGCAGTCAGTGTACAGTATATAATACAGTGCAGTCGGTGTACAGTATATATTACAGTGCAGTTGGTGTACAGCATATAATACACTTCAGGCGGTGTACAGTATATAAGACAGTGCAGTCAGTGTACAGTATATAATACAGTGCACTCGGTGTACAGTATATAATACAGTGCAGTTGGTGTACAGTATATAATACACTTTAGGCGGTATACAGTATATAAGACAGTGCAGTCGGTGTACAGTATATAATACAGTGCAGGCGGTGTACACAGTATATAATACAGTGTGTGCAGTATATAATACATTGCAGTCAGTGTACAGTATATAATACAGTGCAGTTGGTGTACAGTATATAATACACTTCAGGCGGTGTACAGTATATAATACAGTGCAGGTTGTGTAAGCAGTATATAATACAGTGTGTACAGTAAATACTTTGCAGTCAGTGTACAGTATATAATACAGTGCAGTCGGTGTACAGTACGTAATACAGTGCAGGTTGTGTACGCATTATATAATACAATGTGTACATTAAATACATTGCAGTCAGTGTACAGTATATAATACAGTGCAGTCAGTGTACAGTATATAATACAGTGCAGTTGGTGTACAGTATATAATACACTTCAGGCGGTATACAGTATATAAGACAGTGCAGTCGGTGTACAGTATATAATACAGTGCAGGCGGTGTACATAGTATATAATACAGTGTGTGCAGTATATAATACATTGCAGTCATTGTACAGTATATAATACAGTGCAGTTGGTGTACAGTATATAATACACTTCAGGCGGTGTACAGTATATAATACAGTGCAGGCTGTGTAAGCAGTATATAATACAGTGTGTACAGTAAATACTTTGCAGTCAGTGTACAGTATATAATACAGTGCAGTCGGTGTACAGTATATAATACAGTGCAGTTGGTGTAGAGTATATAATACACTTCAGGCGGTGTACAGTATATAAGACAGTGCAGTTGGTGTACAGTATATAATACAGTGCAGGCGGTGTACAGTATAAAATATAGTACAGGTGGTGTACACAGTATATAATACAGTGTGTGCAGTATATAATACATTGCAGTCAGTGTACAGTATATAATACAGTGCACTCAGTGTACAGTATATAATACAGCACAGTCGGTTTCAATTTGAATGGTCCGATGTTGGTTCCCAGATTGAGGAAGGGAGTAACGTGAGCCTAGATGGAGGGGCTGCCTATCAGTGCCCATCAGTGCTGCCTATCAGTGCCCATCAGTGCTACCTATCAGTGCCCATCAGTGCTGCCTATTAATGTCAATCAGTGTCACCTATCAGTGCTGGCAATCAGTGTCATCTATCAGTGATGCCAATCAGTGCCACCAATCGGTGCCCGTCAGTGCTGCCAATCATTGCCCATCAGTGCTGCCTATCAGTGCCCATCCATGCTGCCTATCAATGCCCATCAGTGCTGCCTATCAATGCCAATCAGTTCCACCTATCAGTGCTGCCAATCAGTGCTAACTAGTGCTGCCTATCAGTGCCCATCAGTGCTGCATATCAATGTCCATCAGTTCTGCCTATCAATGCCAATCAGTACCACCTATCAGTGCCCATCAGTGCTGCCTATCAGTGCTGCCTCTCAGTGCCAATCAGTGCCCATTGGTGCTGCCAATCAGTTCCCATCAGTGCTTCCTATTAGTGCCAATCAATTCCACCTATCAGTGCTGCTTATCATTATCCATCAGTGCTACCTATCAATGCCACCTATCAGTGCTGCCAATCAGTGGCCATCAGTGCTGCCAATCAGTGCTGCCTATCAGTGTCCATCAGTGCTGCCGATCAGTGCCCATCAGTGCTGCCTATCATTGCCCATCCATGCTGCCTATCAATGCCAATCAGTGCTGCCAATCAGTGCCACCTACCAGTGCCAATCAGTGCTGACAATCAGTGCTGACAATCAGTGCCCATCAGTGCTGCATTTCAGTGCCCATCAGTGCTGCCTATCAGTGCCCATCAGTGCTGCCAATCAGTGCCACCTATCAGTGTCAATCAGGGGCACCTATTAGTGTCCATCAGTGCTGCCAATCAGTGCTGCCTATCAGTGCCAATCAGTGTCCATCAGTGCTGCCAATCAGTGCCCATCAGGCTGCCAATCAGTGTCCATCGGTGCACTGAGTGCAGATATGGGGAGATGAATTCTGCAGTCAGGCACATTGTCCATGGGGGGGGGCGACCTGGTGGGGCACAACAGAAATCCGTTGATTGTTTAATAATGCCACATACCAATCTTTAGTATAATAGGTAATTACCACACCACTATTTACATTAAACTGCTGGAGGTAAAATAAAAAAGTGTCAGTAAAAGGATTGCCGCTAAACACAATTACGTGTTCCCACACCACAAAAAAAAGTGCAGCCCTAACTTACTAATCAATAACTTAACAATAATAGTGGAACCCTCTAATATATGGAAATCTCAATAAACTTCAATACTACCACAATACCGGTATCTGTGATACGCAACTTCACATTTAATTCAAACTGAAAACAAGACATAACAAATGAAACTTAGCAGGGATGGTGGAAATACCTCTCCAGGTAATTGCAATACAAATTAACTTCAAGTGCAACAACTTTTTAGTTGGGAGGTTCACACCATTATAGCACTTTTTAATTTTAATTTTTTAGATTGTTACACTTAATTTTATATGCTTTAGTCACTATTATAATGTGAACTATTGCACTTGAAGTTCATTTTCCACCACCCCTGCTAAGTCCTTGTCTTTATGGACCTTGCTTTGTGCACTGGTGCAAGTCATGTTGGAACAGGAAGGGGCCATCCCCAAACTGTACACACAAAGTTGGGAGCATGAAATTGTCCAAAATGTCCTGGTATACCGACGCCTTAAGCGTTGCCTTCACTAGAACTAAGGGGCCAAGCCCAACCCCTGAAAAAAAACCCACACCATAATCCTCCCTCCACCAGATGATTTGGACCAGTGCACCATAAAGACATGGATGAGAGAGTTTGGGGTGGAGGAACCTGATTGGCACAGAGTCCTGACCTCAACTCGATAAAGCACCTATTGGGATGACTTAGAGCAGAGACTACAAGCCAGGCCTTCTCATCCAACATCAGTGCCCACCCTCATGAATGCGCTTCTGGAAAAGTGGTCAAACATTCCCATAGACACACTCCTAAACCTTGTGGACAGCCTTCCCAGAAGCGTTGAAGCTGTTATATAGCTGCAAAGGGTCGGCCAACTCAATATGAACCCTACGAACGAAGACTGAGATGCCATTAAAGTTCATGTGCGTGTAAAGGCAGGCGTCCCAATACTTTTGACAATATATAACATATATATATATATATATATATATATATATATATGCATGAGTGTTTGAGCTTTGGGGTAAACACCCTAATACAATAGGCTGCACCCGTGTATGGGTGCCACAAGTACTTGTACCCAATCTGCTAGCAGTACACCACCTGTTGATTTCAGGCAAATTTTGCTACTCCAGTTGCTGAACCGTAAAAAAAAATAGTGTTCCAGCCATCCACATGCTCAGCATCTAAATGCTAGCTTGACCAAATTGCTAGCACTACAACTGCTGCTTTTTCATCTGGTAGACTCTGCCCCCTTTCGTGAATTTGTGGAATGTGCTGTACCACAGTGGCAGGTTCCAAAAATAAATTTCTTTTAACTTAAGGCCATTCCAGCTCGCTACCGTCATGTAGAAGGCAATGTTTTGGCGTCCTTGGACAGGGCAATCGGTAGCAAGGTTCACATTACCGCTGACTCATGGTCCAGCAGGCATGGTCAGGGGCATTACATTTCCTTCACGGCGCACTGGGTAACTCTGCTGGCAGCTGGGAAGGATGCAGGACAGGGTTCAGTGTTGGAGCTTGTTCCGCCACCACGCCTTCAAAAAGCTGGTGGCGATTCTGCCACATCTGTCTGCTCCACCCCCTCCTCATCTTCTTCCTCTATGGTCTCTTCTGCTGAATTGTCCTCTGAACCAGCAGTGCTCCCTAAGCGTTCAAGGGGCTACGCAAGCAGTCAGGCTAAAAAATGCATGTGGTGCTTCAGTTGGTCTGTTTAGGAGACAGGAGCCACACTGGGGCAGAGATTCTGTCAGCTCTGCAGGGGCAGGCTCAGAGGTGGTTGACGCCATGGCAGCTGGAGCCAGGAATTGTTGTATGTGACAATGGCACCAACCTTCTTTCCGCCCTCCTACAGTAATGCCGCGTACACACGACCGGACTTTCCGGCAGACTAGGTCCGACGGACTTTCGGCAAACTTCCGACGGACTTTCCTAACGAACGGACTTGCCTACACACGATCACACCAAAGTCTGACGGATTCGTACGTGATGACGTACGACCGGACTAAAATAAGGAATTTTGATAGCCAGTAGCCAATAGCTTCACTAGCGTCGGTTTTAGTCTGTCGGACTAGCATACAGACGAGCGGATTTTTCGACCGGACTCGAGTCCATCGGAAAGATTTGAAACATGTTTTATTTCTAGGTTCGTCGGACTTTTGGGGAAAAAAAAGTCCGCTGGAGCCCACACACGATCGAATTGTCCGAAGGAGTCTGGTCCGCCGGACCAAGTCTGCCGGAAAGTCCGCTCGTGTGTACGCGGCATAACACTTGACACATGTTCCATGCTTGGCACACGTCCTGAATTTGGTGGTGCAGCATTTCTTGACCTGGCTTACAATATCCTCTGAGGCAGGCCAGAAAAGTCTGTGGGCATTTCCGGCGGTCCTACAATGACAATGCTCGGCTGACTGACATTTAATACGAATTCAACCTGCCCATCAACCGCCTCATTTGCGACATGCCCGCCAGGTGGAACTCAACATTGGCAATTCTGCAGCGGCTGCACACACAGCAGAGGGCCATCAGTGAGTACCTGTGTGAGTATGGCGCCAAGACAGGCTCAGGGAAGCTTGGCTTTTTTTCACCATGCAAGTGGCTACTAATAAAGGATGCATGCACTGTCCTGTCACCATTTGAGGAGGCCACAAGGATGGTGAGCAGTGACAATGCATGCATCAGTGACACTGTCCCTCTAGTCTTCCTGCTGGAGCATATGCTTCGTGGAACCATGGACAGGGCACTTGAGGCAGAACAGCGGGAGGAATTGGAGGACTTCCTTTCCTCTCAAGGGCCCCTTTATGCAGATTCAATTCCTGTGGGGCCACCAAACACACAGAAGCAAGAGGAGGAGGAGGAGGATTGTGTAAGCATGGATGTAGAGGATAACATGCAGCAGTCTACAAGGGAAAGTTTTCAGTCCCCAGAAACCCAAGGAGCTGTAAGTGGCTGGAAGGAGGTCGTTCCTGACAATGTCATCCTTCGTGACCCAGAGGACTCAGAATCTCATGCCTCTGCAAACTTACGCTGCATGGGCTCCCTGATTCTGCAAAGTCTGCGAAAGGAACCGAGGATTCATGGTATCAAGGAGAGGGATAATTACTGGCTGGCAACCCTTCTTGATCCATGTTACAAGGGTAAAGTTGCAGCGCTCATCCTGCCTTCGCAGAGGGAGCAGAAGATGAAACATCTTCAGGACGCCTTGAAGAAAAATTTGTGTAATGCCTTTCCTGACCCTGGGAAGTTACCATTTCCTGGACAACGTGTTTCTGAGGTTTTGTTTGGTCAGAGGAAGAGCGGTGGAGAAGGTGGCTGGCTGACCGATGCCTTTAAACAGCCCAGGGCTGTTAGGTTTAAGCAACCGTTGGCAACATCTGCATTATATGGTGCAGGAATATCTAGGGGCAAGAGCAGACTTGGAGACCTTTCTAACTAAGCATCCACTGGGTTACTGGGTCTTGAGGATGGACCACTGACCAGAACTTCTCAATATGAAATCGAGCTACTGGCCTGTCCTGCATCCAGTGTGCTTTCTGAATGGACATTCAGTGCTGCTGGAGTTTTTTGTGACGGATCACAGAGTGCGCCTGTCCACAGACTCCGTTAATAGGCTGATATTTATCAAAATGAATCAGTCCTGGATCAGCAGCTTTCTAGGGACCTGGGATCCCTTGAAGACTGCCTATGCTGCCTATCCTATTCCTGAATCTTGATTATGCTAGCTTCCAACAACATTTTTGTTTTAGGGCACCACCAACACCTAAGGCCCAATTTTTCTGCACCTGTTTAACAGGGGCATGTAATTTTTAACAGCAGGGCCCATTCCTGCGCCCCACAAGAGTAACTGTGAGGGGTTACAGTGTTCAGGCACTACCAACACCCAAGGCCCAATTTTTCTGCACCTGTTTGACAGGGGCATGTAATTACAAATTTTTTACAAATTTTTAACAGCAGGGCCTGTTCCTGCACCCAACAAGAGTAACTGTGAGGGGTTACAGTGTTCAGGCACCACTTGGGATGGGCGAACGGTTTGGGCTGAGCATAACTTTGGCATTGTAAAAAAACACCAGCAGGAACACTCCCTCCCTCCTGCAGCCCATCAGAGTACCCGGTTACCTATCTGCAGCCCATGCCTCATAGAATATACATTGGCGTGTTTTTTTTCCAGAATGGGGTCATTTTGTGGGTAATTCCACTGTCCTGGTGCTCCAGGACCTTCAAAAGTGTGATAGGTAGGAATGAAATTAGATGTGTAATTTATGCTCTTAGAACGCCTGATGGTGCTCCCTGCATTTTGGGCCTCTCTATGTGGCCAGGCTGTGAAAAAGTCTCACACATGTGGTATCGCCATACTCAGGAGGAGTAGCAGAATGTATTTTGAGGATTAATTGGAAGTATGCATATGCTGTATGTGAGAAATAACATGTTATTCTGACAATTTTGTGTAAAAAAAAAAATTCTTAATTTTCCCAAGAATTGTGGGAAAAATATTACAACTTCAAAAAACTCACTATGCCTCTTACTAAATACCTTGGACTGTCTATTTTCCATAAAGGGTTCATTTGGGGGTTATTTGTACTGTCCTGACATTTCAGGGTCTCAGGAAATGAGATAGGTCGTCAGTATATCAGGTGTGATCACATTTTTATGATTTGCACCATAGTTTGTAGACTCTATAACTTTCACACAGACTAAATAATATCCACTAATTTTGGGTTATTTTTACCAAAGATATGTAGCAGTATACATTTTGGCCCAAATTTATAAACACAAATTTATTATTTCCCAAATTTTATAATAGAAAATAAAAAAAGTGTTTTTTTCTCTAAATTTTTGCTCTTTTTTTACTTATATCGCAAAAAAGAAAAAAAAAAAACAGTGGTATTGAATACCACCAAAAGAAAGCTCTATTTGTGTGAAAAAATGATAAAAATTTTGTTTGGGTACAGTGTTGCAAGACTGAGTAATTGTCATTCAAAATGTGAGAGCACTGAAAGATGAAAATTGGTCTGGGCAGGAAGGGGTGAACGTTCCCTGTATTAAAGTGGTTAAGGGGAACCCTATGACAGAATTAAGGAAAAAAACGGCGTGGGGTCCCCCCCAAAATCCATACAAGGCCCTTTGGGTCTAGTATAGATTTTAGGAGGATCGCCATGGCAAAAAAAACAGTGTGCGCCCCCCCCCCCAAATCCATACCAGGCCCTTTGGGTCTGGCAAAGAATTTAAGGGGAACTCCACCGTAAAATTTAGAAAAAAATTGGCGTGGGGTCCCTCTTAAAATCCGTACAGACCCTTATCTGAGCATGCCGCCTGGAGGTCAGGATAGGGGGGGACGAGCAAATGCCCCCCCTCCTGAACCATACCAGGCCGTATGCCCTCAACATGGGGGGTGGGTGCTTTGGGGCAGGGGGGCTCTGTGCCCCCCACCCCAAAGCACCTTGTCCCCATGTTGATGGGGACAAGCGCCTCTTCCCGACAACCCTGAGCTGTGGTTGTCGGGGTCTGCGGGCGGGGGGGCTTATCAGAATCTGGAAGCCTCCTTTAACAAGGGGGCCCCCAGATCCTGGCCCCCCCACCCCATGTGAATGGGTATCAGGTACATTGTACCCCTACCCATTCACCAAAAAAGTGTCAAAAAGAAGAAACCACGATAGACAGTTTTTGACAATTCCTTTATTAAAAAATAAAATGTCCATCCATCTTCAATCATGCCGCCCAACAGACCCAAAAAATAAAAAAAATAAAAAAAGTTCCAGCTCCATGGGAGGCCTCCCAACGACTGCTGTCTTTTGGCTTTGACAGCTGTTATATAGGCAAGGGCGGGGACACCCAGTGATATGATGTCATGTGACATAAGGAGGGGACAGGGTCATCCAGGTACGTCAGCAGGTGGCCCCGGGCCTTGCCTATATAAGAGCTGTCAAAGCAAAAAGACAGCAGGTGCCGGGAGGCCTCCCATGGAGGCAGAGTTTTTTCTATTTTTCGGGTCCGTAGGGCGGCGTGATTGACAATGGATTTACATTAATTTTTTTCTTTCTTTTTTAATAAAGGAGTTGTCAAAAACTGTCTCTTGTGGATTTTTCTTTTTGACACTTTTTTTGGTGAATGGGTAGGGGTACAATGTACCCGATACCCATTCACATGGGGGGGCGGGATCTGGGGGCCCCCTTCTTAAAGGGGGCTTCCAGATTCCGATAAGCCCCTCGCCTGCAGATCCCAACAACCAACCACAGCCCAGGGTTATCGGAAAGAGGCTCTTGTCCCCATCAACAAAGCACCCACCTTCTCATGTTGAGGGCATGTGGCCTGGTATGGTTCAGGAGGAGAAGCGCTTGCTCATCCTCCCCTATCCTGATCTCCCGGCTGCATGCTCGGATAAGGGTCTGTTATTAATTTTGGGGGGGGACCCCACGGCAATTTAAAAAAAAAATTGGGTGTGGAATTCCACTTAAAACCCATACCAGACCGAAGGGCCTGGTATGGACTGGGGGGGACCCCGCGCCAATTTAAAAAAAATTGGGTGTGGAGTTCCCCTTAAAACCCATACCATACTGTTATTGATTTTGGGGGGGGGGACCCCACGCCAATTTAAAAAAAAAATTGGGTGTGGAGTTCCCCTTAAAATCCATACCAGACCTGAAGGGCCTGGTATGGACTGGGGGGGGAGACCCTATGCATTCTTTTCATTGACTTTTCATCTATGTTGCCGGCAGCCAGCAATACATTACAGCTGCGAGCAAGTTTAAATGACATTTTTTCCTTTAGACATGTCATTTTGCTGCGTCACTGTTCTACACATCGCACAGATGTGTCACTTTATAGGTAGACCAAGGGGGCCCCCCAGGCACGATATTTAAAGAAATATTTCATTTTTATTGTTTCACTTTAAGCATTATTAAAATCACTGCTCCTGAAAAAACGATCGTTTTAAAAACTTTTTTTTTGTCCCCTAGGGCATTACCTGGGTCCCCATACACCTTTTATGGCAATAACATGTATATAAGCCTTTAAAATGAGGACTTTTGATTTTTCCTGTTCGTGTCCCATAGACTTTAATAGGGTTCACATGTTCACTAGAACTTTTTGCCTGTTCGAGGTGTTCTAGTGTGAACCAAACTGAGGGGTGTTCGTGCCCATCCATAATGCTTTACTGCATATACAGGCTTATTTTACGGTTGTAGGTTTAGTAACACTTTAAAGGAGAAGTCCAGCCTGAGCTTTTTAGGCTGGGCTTCTCCTAAGGGTCACAGGAGTGCAATTCGTTTTGCACTCCTGTGACCCGTTTTCAGTGGAGAGCGATCTGAAGTCCACTCCCTGCTGACGTCACTGTAATCAGTCGAAGCAGCGTGTTATCCCGACTCTGGAAGTCTGGATCTGCCAGGTGCCTGGACTGATGGCAGTTTCAGCCTCTTAGCGAGCTGCTGAGACGACCTCCCTTCCCCCCTACAGCTCAGCACTCCAATGAGCGTGGAGGAGCAGAGCAGGAGAGATGTTCACTGGCAGGCAGCAGCTCTCCGCTCGGGGAGGTGAGAGAACCGAGCCATCGGCGGTGTTCAGTGGCTCGGTTCTCAGTGAAGAGGCGGCAGGGGACAGATGCAGCATCGGACCTAGGTAAGTATGACTAGAAAAAAAAACAAAAAACATACTTCTCTTTTAAGACAAGCCTGCTGGCCCAGACCACAACCTCTGTTGGTAATGTGGAAATGTGGCCCTGTATATCAACCTATGGCGCTTTAGTGGATTTGCCAGACCTTTGCTGTGCAGCTACACTACACAGAAATGTAGACAGATATTGCAGATGAACCTAGAAAGTAAGCTGAACGTTAAACCACCATACAACACAAATACATGTCTGTATGGTAAAGGAGCCAATACTTTTTTGTAGTTTTGGATAAAGCAGATAAGGGTTAAGACATCCTTGCTGGGAAAACCAACGTTTTACAGTTGTCAGCAGAACAGGAAGTGAGGAGAAACATTTGGGACACCAGTTCCTGTGACAACTTTGTATACAAAAGTAAACAAATATTTAAATAAGAGCCAGACTCTCATAAAGTGCTACTATTAAAGTGGAAGTAAAGTTGTTTTGTAGACAAGTGGCTGACAGGCAGGGTATTTATGACAGAAGAGACCCTATTAGTCTCTTCTGCCATTAATGCATCCTTCTGCCTGTCAGCTGTCATGATCATTGAGCCGCGTATGCGCAGCTCAACGAACAATTACGGTCCCGAATCGTGCCACGGCGATGTGACTCCTGTGCGCATGTGCGAGAGTGGCGTCATCGCGGCCTGGCCTATCAAGTGGCTAAAGGTGCGGGACCCGGAAAGAAGACTGGGCGAAGATGGAAGCGCCGGGAGCTGCGCTGAAGAACACCATATGACAGGTAAGTCTGCTATAATGTACTAATATGCTGTGCATACTACCTGGGGGGGCCTTAAAATATTTTTTTATAGAGGACTTCACTTACGCTTTAAAGTCCCAAAGTTAGCTTGTACATCCTTCAATCTTCTCCATAATACTGTGCATTAGAACTCCCAAGGTGTGAAAGGCACTCCACTCCATCAACAGCAGTGTATAAAACTTTCACCTTTTTTGCACTCACTAGGTGGCTAAAATACAATGGCGTGTATAATAGCTAATCCTGTTTGCCCGCCGATCTGACAACCGAAAACATTGGCGTGACATCAGCACGTAAGGCCCCTCCCATCGTGTTTCATGCGCACACACATCTTCAGGGTATCCCTGCTGCTTTTGAAACCTGTGACAACTTTGTAAGAGGGGAATTTTCTTCAATTTGCAGAAGATTGCTCTCACCTCCTGTTGTCTTTCCAGGACAAGAATTGAAGGAAAACCTGCCTTACAGGATGTATACAGCAAAAAATAAAGTCACCAGGCGTTTAACCCTTTCTTACTCTACCCGCAAAAAAAAAGAAAAAAAAAGGTTTTTGCTTTGTAAACACCGTATGTGTGTTTTGTAAAACCAAATTCTTTCATACATCTGTAATAAACCATTTAAAGTGGAAGTAAACTTCCTTTACTGACATTCACCTATAGGTAAGCCTACAATAAGGCTTACCAATAGGTAGTGTAAATATTTCCAAAACGTGTGCCGTTTAGGAGACATTTATTGCATATGCAGCCGGTGATATCACTGGTGCATGCACTTTCAAGGAACGGCCACCTTCTGAGCCCTGTGCCGTGAACGGGGGCTCCTGCGCGCATGTGCAGGAGTGACGTCTTGGTGGCTCTGGCCAGTCACAGAGCCGGAGTCTGCAAACCTGGAAGCAATATTGGTGAAGATGGGAGTGGGTGCAGAGCTGACATTGCGGAGCTGGAACAGCTTCATTTTAAGGTAAGTTTCACATAATGTGCTAGTATGAAATGCTAGCACATTATGTTGAATCTGTTTTATTAAGTTTCAAGCATTTTTTAAAACCACATTGAATGAATAAGTATACATTAGGATCGAAAGGACATTAAAAGAACATGTATCACATAAGCATAGTCATGTAGTGTAGTGTACTTTAAATGTAGTCATGCATATCATCAAGGAGTGTAGAAATTAACCAAGTAATGGTAAATAAAGTAACCACTAGACCACTTTAAACAGTGGTGTAGAAAAAAACAGAAAAAGACAAGGCTCAACACATATGGACTCAAAGTGTGGTGAATCTACCGGTAAGATTACTATAATTTATAATTACTATAACTTTCCATTTCGTTTTAGTCTTATGCCCCGTACACACGGTCAGATTTTCAGACGGAAAATGTGTGATAGGACCTTGTCGTCGGAAATTCCGACCGTGTGTAGGCTCCATCACACATTTTCCATCGGATTTTCCGACACACAAAGTTTGAGTGCAGGCTATAAAATTTTCCAACAAAATCCGTTGTCGGAAATTCCGATCGTGTGTACACAAATCCGACGGACAAAGTGCCACGCATGCTCAGAATAAATAAAGAGATGAAAGCTATTGGCCACTGCCCCGTTTATAGTCCCGACGTACGTGTTTTACGTCACCGCGTTTAGAACGATCGGATTTTCCGACAACTTTGTGTGACCGTGTGTATGCAAGACAAGTTTGAGCCAACATCTGTTGGAAAAAATCCTAGGATTTTGTTGTCGGAATGTCCGAACAAAGTCCGACCGTGTGTACGGGGCATTAGTCTTAAGACTAAAATGGCATTTTGGTTTTAGTCCCATTTTAGTCTTCTGCAATTGTTTTAGTCGTATCTCCAGTACATTTTAGTAGACTAAAACTCATTTTAGTCATCTAAAATCTAATGGGTGTAATTAAATTGTAATGCATTAGTTAACAATTCTCTACAATTTCCAAACTCATTATATACAGCTGGAGTGAAAAATCTAATATGTTATTATTTATGGTATTGACGTATGAACATGCACTACAGACCAGTGTTAATTTTGAAGTCAAATATCAATTTAGTTTTAATCTAATGCCCCGTACACACGAGCGGATTTCCCATCGGAAAAAACTTGGATGGTTTTTCCGATGGAATTCTGCTAAAAAGCTTGCCTTGCATACACACGGTCACACAAAAGTTCTCTGAACTTTCGACCGTCAAGAACGCGGTGACGTACAACACTACGATGAGCCGAGAAAATGAAGTTCAATGCTTCCGAGCATGCGTCGAATTGTTTCCGAGCATGCGTAGGAATTTTGCGCATCGGAATTTGTACAGACAATTAGACATGTGCACACTGAAATATTTCGTTTCAGGATTTCGTTTTCGTCCGAAAAATAAATTTATTTAGTTACTCCCGAAATTAGTTTTTATTTATTTCGTTTTTCATTAAAAATTGCATTCGTCCGAAAATCCAAATTCAGGTCGAATCTGTCATTGAAGGCTTATGGTGTCTGTCGAATGTTCAAAGAAGATTCGACGGAGCAGCTAAACTGTACAACGCCGTATAGTTTACCTGCTCCGCCGAATCTTCTTAGAACTTTCAACAGACACCATAAGCCAAAGTACGTGTGTACTTAGTTCTAGCTATTTTACTGCTCCTCCTCTTTGGTTACAATGAGCCAATAACATTCATCATCATCATTATTTTTATTAATCTTTTCTCCCCTACGTCGAATCTTTTCTCCCCTACGTCGAATCTTTTCTCCCCAACGTTGAATCTTTTCTCCCCTACGTCGAATCTTTTCTCCCCTACGTCGAATCTTTTCTCCCCAACGTCGAATCTTTTCTCCCCTACGTCAAATCTTTTCTCTCTATGTGGAATCTTTTCCCTCTATGTAGAATAATCTTGGACTAATAGAGTTAAGGTTAGGCACATTCGACCACAGGTTCGATGGACACAGATTGTTATTGTCATCATCATGTCCAATCTCCTATCTATATTGAACTGTTGTAGCAACGAAAACAAAAATAAAGCATTTGTTTATGTCGGATCTTTCGTTTTTCGGATTCTGCACTTTCGTTATCGTTTGTTAAAACGTTAACGAAAATACCTGAAATTCGGACGAAAATGCATTCGGACGAAAACAAATGCACATGTCTAGAGACAATCGCATTTTCAGATAGGAACTTTTTCCGACTGAAAAATAGAGAACCTGCTCTCAATCTTTTGCTGGCTGGAATTCCGCCAGCAAAAGACCGATGGAGCATACACACGGTTGCGTTTTTCAACAAAAAGCTCTCATCTGAGTTTTGCTGGCAGAATTTCCGATCGTGTGTACGCGGTATTAGTCTTTTGACTAAAATGGCATTTTAGTTTTAGTCCCATTTTAGTCTTTTGACTAAAATGCCATTTTAGTTTTAGTCGTATTTTAGTCATCTCAGTTGTTTTAGTTTTAGTCATATTTTAGTCAACTAAAATAATATTCATTTAGTCTACTAAAATGTTTTAGTCATTTTAGTCGACAAAATTAACACTGGGCTGTATGTGGTCTTGTCAAGTCGTCAATGTTCGGTATTTTGTTTATAAGGTGTGTTAGTTGAGTGTGTTCAAGCCAAGCCATAGAAGGGTTGTGGCAGGAAGAGAGCATGTCAGATAGGGGAATTGGTTTTCCAGCACGGAGCGAATGCCTTAACAGACGGGTCTCTGTCTTTTGCCAAATGAGAAATTTAGGTTTAGCAAAAGTCGGAGGGAAAAAGTTGATATCAAATAATGGAGTCAAAGGACTGGGTCTCGAGGACAATAAAATACTAGCACATTATGACTTTACCTTGCAGGGAAAAAAAAAACATTCAGCGGTATACAACCGCTTTAAAATGACAACTGAGGAAATAGAGCGTCATACACTATGTGCTAATTTACATCCGAATTCTAAACATCTTCATTTGTGTTTACCACTGCCCTTTGTTTAACATTTACATTGTCCATAAAGTAAAAAAATGCCTCCTTTTAGTTTAATCAATGACATAAGGGATTGAGCCACGGAGCTGCTATGGAAGACACCAACGACGCTGTCATGTCTCCGCCCCCTCTGTGCACATTGTCATTTGCAAAGCTCAGCCTATGAGGATGCTGCAGATGACATGGAAGGCTCGCTGATGTCCACAGGAATGGGGGTTATATTGGAAGTACAGCAGAAGCCTTACTATCTTGGGAAACTAAAGCTGACCATACGCTGTTAGATTTTTCAAATGGCCATTCATGAAAGACTAATCGATAGAGCATTCGATATGCCCATCATTGATTCAAAGAATTTTCATTCAACTGCAACATATTTTTGTTCAATTGCCGTAGCATGGTATAGAAATTTTTGGTTTGATTTTTGATCGTTTACAATAGTATACAAATACAATACAAACGATTTTTCCCAACCACATTAACTGTTAGAATTTTTTCCAGGTGCCGGTCTTCGTCCATCTTGATTGTCCGGAGCGGGATGACCTCCCTCCTTCGTGTGCACAGGAGTCATTCACCCCGGCACACTGGCACTGTGCCAGAAATGTAAATAGAGCTATGCATGCACAGCTCCGTGTACATTTAGCAGAGGGTTGTGAGCAGGCACGTAATTCTATTTTACTGCAGAAGAGACATTGCATGCTTTAATTTGTTAGTCAAGTCCATATAAATCTGCTAGTCCATCTAAAGCCCAGTGCACATGTTCCTGCAGAACTGGCTGACTTTTGGTACATGTGTACCACTGTCTGTTCAACAGAAGTTGATCTAATGACTGTCTTCTGTTGAATGTCTGGCTTCTGTTGAATGATCTTGCTGGAAATTGCTGAAAAACCATCATTTGATCAGCACTCACAGCCAATGTCTGCAAGCACTGATCAGTGTATTTTGGGTGGGGGGGAGTTCCGCTGTCAGAATACAATTGCGCAGTGGGAGAGATCCCTGTATCACAAATTGTTATGTTGATGCAGGGATCTGTCAGTTTTTTTTTTCACCCCACCGGTTGAATTAAAAAAAAAACTACCTGTGAAAATCTAGCTAAACACTATTCTCTCCCAAGATTGACAGTGCTGCTGTCCAAGGGTGTCTCCATTGCTTCTCTATCCAGAGTGGAAACACCATAGGACAGAATGTGTGTTACTGGCCAAATCACCAGGTGAAAAGTAGGAGAAAAAGATGAAAAAAGAAAACACATTTAGAATTGGTAAGCTGCAATATATTACATTTTGGCTAGAGGTTTGATCTGCTTTAAGAAACTGTAGTCTATATAAATTAAGGTACTCTGAGTTGGGCTTTATGTTTATGTTTTTTCAACACTGAACATTATTAAGGAGGGCTGCACCATTAAAGTGGTTATAAAGCTTAGTTTAAAAAAAATAAAAATAACAAACATGCCTATACTTACCTGCTCTGTGCAATGGTTTTGCACAGAGCAGCCCTGATCCTCTTCTTCTGGGGTCCCCCACCTCCAGGCACCTCCTCTTCATCGGGTTCATGTGTGCTCAATCCCGGCCCCGACCCCCATCTTGTGTCACCGGATTTTATTGACAACAGCGGGAGCCAATCGCTCCCACTGCTATCAATCTGTTCAATGAGGAGAGAGATAGCAGTGGGAGCTGCTGCGCTCCTGCACATCGCTGGATTGGATGGGCTCAGGTAAGGGAAAGGGGAGGGGGGGCTGGGGGGCTGCTGCAGCACAGGTTTTTCATCCTAATGCATAAAATGCATTAAGGTTAAAAACCTTAAAGCGTTTGTTACCCCAACATTTCATACTCCTGATATGTGCCTGCTGTACCATGTACTTGTATGAGAAAGTATCCTGTTCTCTTTGTATTGCTTCCTTTATATGAAATCACTGGTGGTCCTGCCAGTCCCCTTGCATCCTGTAAAGTAAATTTGGAAATTCTGTTTATAATTGTATTCTATATTGTACGTTTGCCTATGTATTGCACACTGCACTCACTGTACACATGGCACTAATAATGTTTTCATTACATATTTGCATTCTTTCGAGTCCTGATTAGAAATAGTCTGCCTATGTTACGCCCCTTGTTACCATACAAGTACATTTGTAATATTAATGCAATACCTACATAATCATGTGTATAAAAAAAGCTTCAATTACATAAAATAAAACAAAACAGTTATTTTTGAAAGCTGCTGAGTGCATCTCTTTTGTATGAAACATAGAAAAACAGGGAGGGCGCACCGACCTTGTGAATTACCAAAGATAAAATTTAGTTCTGTTTGCCTATAAGTTGACCCCGAAACTCCGCACTAGAGCAGTTCCAAAACTGCATTGCCCAGATGGTTCTTACTCTCAAAACCCTAGTAAAGTTTTCCACTCATTCCACAAATTTTACTCTTCACTATATCAGACTTCGGCGGGAGCAGACCCTCTGCATACTTGTCGAATCTCCATCTTACCAAAATCTCCCCTGAGCGTAGCTCAATTATGGAAGCCCCCTTTGCAATACAGGAAATTAGGTTAGCGATTAAAACTACCAAAGTGGGTTTGGCACCTGGTCCCGACGGATTTCCAGCCCTGTACTACCGCAAATTTCAAGAGTTGATCCTGCATTTGGTACGTTATTTTAATGCTCTACAGGATGGAGTCCCTCTACATCCCCCTTCTCAGATGGCATATATATCAGTTATACTGAAACCGCAAAAAGATCCTGGAGAGGTGGGAAATTATCGCCCTATATCTCTCATAGATAATGATCTCAAATTGTTTACTAAAGTGCTTGCAAACCGTTTAGCATCCTTCATTCCTCAATATGTCCATAAAGATCAGGTGGGTTTCATCCCAGGCAGGCAGGGTCCGGATCAGATTCGGAGAGCTATTGATCTGATCTCCCTTATGCAGTCAGATTGGGCAGGGGTGTCCCTCAGGAGGGACTTTTGATATCATTAGACCTAGAGAAGGCCTTTGATTCGGTCTCATGGCCGTATATGTTTGAAGTGCTGAAGAGTTGGGGTTTTGGTCCATGGTTCCTTAGTGTCAAGGGTAATCTGTATTCGTCCCCATGGGCAATAGTTAGGCTTGCAGGCTTTCATTCAGATCCCATTGAAATTTCCAGGGGGCAGGGGTACTTGTCAGGGGTGCCCTCTCTCCCCATTGCTTTTCGCTATTGCGATAGAAACACTCGCGGTGGCTATCAGAGATAACCCGAATATTAAAGCCGTTACGTGTGGAACTCGGGAACATAAGTGCGTGCTATTTGCGGATGACATCCTTTTATTTTTCACCTCTCCCCTCATCTCTTTACCCAATCTGATGCAGACACTACAGGATTTTGGTAGGGTTTCAGGACTTCAATTGAATGCGACAAAGTCGATGGCACTTAATATTAATCTCTCTGACCAGCTGCTACAATGTTTACAAGAAGCTTTTTTGTTTCAGTGGCAAGCTGAGACTTTGCCATATCTGGGAATCTCTCACCGCATCTTATGCCTCATTATACTAGGCTAATTTCCCTCCCTTTTATCGGCGTTTGGACGATCTCCTCTCGGGTTGGTCGTTTCATGATATCTCTTGGCTTGGTAGAGTGGCAGCGATTAAAATGACTTTATTGCCCAAACTGCTATATTTGTTTCGCTCCCTGCCTCTCCCCCTTAATAAAGCTGACTTAGCACGGTTCCAGTCTAAAGTGCTCAAGTTCATATGGGAACCTAAAGGCCACAGGCTGGCCCATGCTACGCTATACAAACCAAGAATCAAGGGTGGGCTGGGTGTCCCGGATCTTTGGGCATACTATAAGGCGGCGCAGCTTATACAATTGTCAGTCATATATTCAAGACAGGAACGTCCCGATTGAGTCAATTTTGAGAGACAAGCGATCCCTTCCTACACTATTGATTTTCGTTTGTGGTGCCCTGCTAAGACCAGGCCTCCTATTATGGTGCCTACCCTTTCTCACTCCTTTGGGTTGTGGGATCAGATGCGCACTAAACCGGCATTAGTTTCAACCATCTATTCCATAACCCAGCTTTTCCTCCGGGCATGGAGATCAGAGCCTTCAAATGGTGGACAGACAAAGGCCTCTACCGTACGACATTTTTTTACGCACAGAGGACCTTTTACTTTGACACGTTATATTAATAACCTAGAGATGCCCCGCACTGAAAAGTTCCTCTTTCTCCAAATTGTGCATTTCCTGTCGGGACTCTGCTCCCCCTCAGACCCTCCCTCATTGACGCCCTACGAACATTGGTGCACTAACAATCAGGGAACCAGGGGTGGCATTTCCATGGCTTATGCATCACTACTGGCCTATCCACCAAAACACCCTTACATGTTGGCATGGGAGAGGGACCTTGGTATCGACTTGGAACCCGAGACCTTGTATTCCAGGCTTCAGGTAACTTATAAGGGCATATTGAATGGCTCTTTAATAGAGGCGAGTGTTAACGCTTTGACATGGTGGTATCTGGTTCCCACTCGCTCAGCTAAGATGTACCCATCCTCATTGACAGACTGCTTTCGGGGGTGTTCTATTTGAGGTACTATGCTCCATATATGGTGGGAATGCCCCAGGATTAGGGCTTACTGGAACAGGGTCTTCTCAATGATACGTAGTATAATAGGATTTGAACTCAAACAAGCTCCCCCAATTGCCCTCCTGCCAGGTAATATGCCACAACATACGAGACGTTTAGTTTACTTTAATGCTGCTTGCGGCTAAGATCTCCATTGCTGGAGCTTGGAAGTCTTCCTCTGTGTCGGTTCGCCGCATGAAGCATAAGGTATCCTGGATAATTTTACATGAGAAAGTGGCTAGTATCGTCAACGATAAGCAGAAACTATTTGAGCGAACCTGGGAGCCTTGGGCGACTTATGTAAAGACACCCTTGTTTTCTGTACTTGGCTAATTGTAGGTAGCCATGGTCCTCCAGGGAGTCTAGGAATCTCTCTTGCTTTTTCTTATTACTTTTTCTCTCTTCTCCCTCTTTGTCGATTTCTTTGCTTTTCTCTTTTCCGTTCTATGGAAGTTGGTTTATGCTCTCCTTATTTGGAACATTGATGTTTAGCTTGCCAGTTCAATGTGTACACAGTGGATCTTTATCGCTAATATCAAATGTATATTATAATTGCATTGGCTGTCTTGGGCCCCTTTCACACGAGGCCTCGGTCCGCCGGCTCAGCGGGAGATCTGTCCGTTGATCTCCGCTGAGCCGGCGGATGACAGGTCCCTCTCTGCTCACTAAGCGGGGAGGGGCTTGTCAGGCGCCGCTGCCGCCTATGGAGGGATCGGACGAAAACGGACAGCGTGTCCGTTTTCGTCAGATCTCACCCGATCCGATCTGCCAGCGACGGATCTGGACGTAGAGCCATACGTCTGCTTTTAGCGGATCGGACGGGGTCGGATGTCAGCGGACATGTCTCCGCTGACATCCGACGGTCCATAGGCTAACATGGATCGCCCGTTCAGGTCCGCCGTCAAAACTGACAGGCGGATCTGAACGGTCCGATCGTGTGAAAGGGGCCTTGGAGTCTTGGAGTCTTGATCCTCTAGGACTTATCAAGTATAGCACCATCTGGGGTTGCTTGTTTTGGAAACAATTTTTGCTGCTCCTTAAAATTTTTTTTTTTTTTTTTTTTTTTACCCTTTTTTTGTTTTGATTCTTGACTGACAGTATATTACATGATGGCCGTGGCGCCTGCCACCCTATGACACAGCTTGATCCCATAGGGGGTGTCTGGAGATGGTGGGTGACATCCTGGCCGCAGGTTAGAATTGATACTACTTTTGATGATTAAGATCAATTGTGACCTTTGCTGTAACACTGTTTCAGATTTGACTTTTTGTTCCGTGCAATAATGTACAATAGAATGCACCAATGGTTCCTATTACTCTATGAAAAAAAACTCAATAAAAACTATTGAAAGTAAAAAACTGATCACACTAAGCAGGAAAGCACACTGTGGTCCGTTCTACAGCTATGCTGGGAACTCAGAGTGCTCTCCTCCAATGATCAGACTTGTCCTGCACAGCTATTCACTGGGAAGCTCAGTGTGCTGCTGCTTCTTTTTCTCTTCCCCCCAGCTCTTATGCAGCTGAGAACAGAGGGAAAGTGATAACTTCTAAAAATGGAAAAAAGGTGGGTTTTTTTCTTTATATCTATACAAAAATGTTTTTCCTTTCATTTCTATTTTAAACTGGATGGGTTGTTTACAAGGTGATCGTTTACAATCACTTTAAAGCTTTAGAACCACTTTAAAGAGTTTTTGTATCTTGGACCAATAAAGTGGGGTATTCCCCATTTAAAAACAGATGGCATTGAGCTCTATGGCCCCTTTCACACTGGCTTTCCGATCAGGTCTGCCTGAAAAACTGACAGCTCTATGCTCCATGTCCGCCGATATCCGATCCGATCCTGTCCGCCAAGTCCAGATGGATTTCCAGATGGAGGATCGTTTGGATGGGATCAGATGAAAACAGACAGGCGGCCCATTTTCATCCGATCTCCCCATAGAGGAGAGCGGGGCTCTGACAGATCCGTCTCAGCACAGTGAGCGGAGATGGACCTTCCATCCGCCTGCTCAGACGGAATCAGCAGACCGCCCGCGTGAAAGGAGCCTAGAGTACTGTCCCTAATTGTCTTTTTTATTTGCACTAACATCCAAATTTACAGGACAAGCTTTCAGGTTGTACAATCTTTCTAATACACAAAGTTTTAGCAAATAAAAAAGTATCATGGGCTGACAGTACTCAATTGTTTTTGTTGCAATGCACTAATACAGCTACAATCACTTTAAGCTCACTTTATGGCATAAGCAGGTTCAGCAGCCTCTTTGCAGAAGGTTATAGACCAGTGATGGTGAACCTTGGCACCCCAGATATTTTGGAACTACACTTCCCGTGATGCTCATGCACTCTGCAGTGTAGTTGAGCATCATGGGAAATGTAGTTCCAAAACATCTGGGGTGCCAAGGTTCACCATCACTGTTATAGACCATCATGCCATTATTGCATGGACATTTCCCCGCTATATAACTGTGAAACTCATGCCTGTTATTAGATTAAATATTTTACAGCATCTGAGAGGAGAACCCAGCATGAGCTTCTTTATTTTCAGCCTCGTAATACAGTGTCTGAATAATCCCATTCCATCAGAACACACTGCTATCTAGGAGCTGTCAACCTCCAGAGCCAGAGTGATCAGGACACGGGCACAGGAGGGGAGGCTGTCACTTGGGATACAGAGTGCCAGCTGAGAGCACTTTATCTGCCTATTATAGATGGAGTTCCAAGGGAGCACCATGTACAAAGCAAAAGATAGCACAGCTAATTTATGATCCAGAGAAAAGAAAGACGGAGTTATTGCTCGGTGACAACCAAATTTCATGCTTCATTTTCCAAGTGCACGTAAGAGAATTAAGAATAAGTCTTCACTGCTTGCTATAGCTAACTGTCCTATTTTACCTTTGCTGCACTTTTTTAAAAAAAATTAACCCCCAAAGTTACCTGTAGAATTTTATTGAATTACATTTCATTAACATTATTGAAACGGGGCTCATTTTTTTAGAGTTCTTTCAGTTCACAGTTCTCCTTTAGGGTGTACCATTGGAAAGGACTGCAGGAGGTCAGAGTAATGCTTTAATTACCACTACATCGGCGCTGTCCTTACCAAGATACAGTTCTCTGAAAACTTTACAGGGAGCTCTTAGCTGACCATTTTCAGTCCCTTCTGATTTGTGGTTTCTGCAACTATTTGCATGGAATAGGTCTCTTCAATAAAAGTCTATAGGCCACTACTGCTTTGATTAAGTTCACTCAAATAAAGCACAGGTAACCATTGATTTTGCCCTGGAAGGAGTTTAAACTATTATTATCTTACTAAAGAAAAATGTTCTGCTACGAAATGTGTCCTCATTGGAGAGATTTCCTTTTACATGCTGTCAGCAAAGAACGTTAATGGGGGGCACAATTGCACAAAAAAGAAAAAACTGGTTGGTTTAGCACTGCCTTACTTTATCCTAAAGTTTAACTAAAGGCACTTTAAACTTTTGGATAGAGTGAGATTAGAACACCTGTCAGATTTGTATTGCTGTCTGTGCCCCTGGAGATTTGATTTGTTCTGTTTACTGTTACCACAGAAAATCCCACATTTTGGGTTTGTCCCCAGAACAGTAATAGAAGGGAAATCTTCCAGTGGGGTACTAGCTGTGATTACCCTGGTGGTGGAAATCTCCCAAACGGGAAATGGGACACAGATAGCTAAAAAAAAAAACAATGGGGTAATAAACTTCCTTAACCTATCCGAAAATGAAAAAAAAAAAAAATTACCTTCAGTTCTGCCTTAAACTAGGATTAAAGAAATGTTTTACCTATAGATAGATTATACCCTAACCCCTAAGGCTCATTATCTCTTAACCCTGCCTCGCCAGCACTTAACCTATGCCTTAAAGTGGTTGTAAAGGCTGCAGGTTCTGTACAATGCATGAAGGAAAAAAAACCTTCTGTGTGCTGCTCCCCCCACAGCCCCCCTAATACTCACCTAGCCCCCTCTTGATCTAGTGATGTGCACAGGAGCCTTGGTTGTCTCAGGTCTCTCTCTCCTCATTGGCTGAGACACAGCAGCTGGAGCCATTGGCTCCCACTGCTGTCAATCATAGCCAGTGAGCCAATGAGGAGAGAGCCGGGGGTGGGGGGGGGGGGTGAGCCACGGCTCTATGTGCCTTATGAACGCATAGAGTGGGGCTCTGGAACAAGCACACACCAGTGCCTCCATAGCAAGTGGATTGCTATGGGGGCACTGGTCAAGGGGGCGGAGCCAGGAGCTCTGGCAGGTGACTTGAGAAGAAGAGGATCGGGGCTGCTCTGTGCAAAACCATTGCACAGAGCAGGTAAGTATGACATGTTTCTTATTTAAAAAAAAAAAAACACTTTAATATCACTTTAAAAATTATTGTCTAACACCTGACTGGATCCTAACACTCAGCTCAATCCCCTAGGTACCTTACACTTATGCTTACCTTGTTCCACTCTCCCACCTGCTTCTTCCCCACCATATGATTGGTCCCAAAAATCCATTCCTTTGCTCCAGTTGTGCAGTCATGGCTTCTCCGACATCATCATGCCCAGTGCAGGACTGCTAGTTGAGACAACATTCCCTTTACTGAGAGCGTGTATCTAAAGTGTATCTAAACTTAACAAAAATTGAATATATTGCAGCCAGCCAGTGGGAGTTTTCTTTTTTATGGATTTTTTCCCCTTTGTTTTAATGTAGTGATCTTAACAGTAATGCATCTCCTGTCCTAGATTGACAACACTCACTCTCCCTACAGTATTTATGGAGTAGCAATGTTGTCATTCTAAGCTATTGTCCTGATTTAGACTACCATTTAGAAGGGAAGAGTTCTGTAGCCCTCGGAGATAGCTGAGAACAATGTAATTGATAAGAACAGGCAAAGAGCAAACAGTTCCCACTACCACTCCGTTGCTACCATGTTTGTCCCTTTTCCAGGGTGTGAAGTGTTCTACCCCAAAACTCTACCCACCAGACAATTTTTGTTTGGTAAATTAAAGTGGATGTAAACCCTCTCCTATGCCCAGTGACGTGAACAGCCTCAGATGATACACATAGATGAAACAAATCTCCCTACATAAGTTTTACATGTATATCTGCTGTCTTCAGCTTTCTACATTCTTTAGAAATTGAACAACGTGTTACAAATCTTTCTTCCTGTTTCCGCAGTGGGAGTGAAGTCTGGGCATACACTGTGTGAGCTGATTGGAGGAAAGGCACCCTCCTCCCCCACCCCCTCCACATAGGCAGAGGAATGATGAAACTGTAGAGCTGTACCGAGAATAGACAAGCTCTCTGCTTATCTGTGTCTAAGTTCCCTCCCTGACACAAATTTCCAGCTGTTTTTATCTCCTGTATTGGAGAGCTTATCAGAAGTTATCATGCTGATAACAGAAGAACGGAGCAGGCTTAGGCAGGTGCAGATGGACACTGGACAGGCTCCTCTCTCAGACGTGCGGTGCTTGTGCTCCTTTCCCACGTGGCGCTGGCAAAGATGAAAGAAGGTGGGAGGAGGTGGGTGGAGCTGGAGCCAAAATTGAGTCACTAGGTGCGGAACGGCAGAGGAGGAATTTAAAACCCTCATCTGCTCTGAATGCAGGAGCCTTATGTCGATCTCTCCTTGCGACGTCATGACTGGTTGCTAGACGCTAGGCGTCACATGATCCTAGCAACCAGTGCGGCAGCCACAGTAGAGGCCAGTGGAGGAACGGCCTGCCACCCTGATTATATTTTGAGGATAAGACTGGCTGTGATTTGAGTTTCAGATTATCTGTATGTATATGTACTGATCCAGGTGTCAGGGTCATTCTATGGATGGAGAGGGGGAGGGGCCATCAGTACACCTCAATGCCAAGGTGTGAGCATACCCCCTCAGTATATATAAGTAAAAATAAATAAGTTCTTCGCCACAAAAATGGTTAAATATTTTCAGGTGAAATTTTTAGATCTTTTTGGTATGCTGCAAGACAAAAAAGTTTGAGAAACACTGGTATACACGGACAGAAAATCACCCAGGTTAGCAGGAATTAGCTGACTTTCGGCCCTTGTATACTGTCCTGCTGGTTGAGCGTAAAAGAAACTGAACGTGTATACCCAGCTTTACTCTCCATATGACACCATGCAAAGAAAGATCCCAGCACCTATATGTCAAACAGTGCAACTAGTGATCCAGAAAATAGTAGTGTTATGACACAACCAAAAGAGAGCATAGGTTTTGGATCATATTTTATCGTATTGTCATAAACATTTTTTTAATTATAGTCATGATCCAACCACAATATACTAGCTATACAATGTTGAGATGTTAATCCAGGATATGCAATGCATTTTATCACTACAGTGTCAATGAGAGGTCAAATGTTTGCTTTGTGCGCTTTCATAGCAGGGAATCGGGATCCACACAGCAGTGTTTGTTCCCCCTGGACACTCTAGCTGGTGCATCTGTGACCCAAATTCATACAGACTAGGATTAAAGTCTCAATTAGCACCTAAAACAGAGGTATGTATTTCAGTCTTCAAAAATCTGTGCAACCCGCAATCATAAAACCGTCTGTAAAAGCCAGGTGGAGCAAAAGAAGTTTAGAAATCAAACATGCTAGCTTTTTAATGAAATATGGGTGAGTTATTAAAGCGGAGTTCCACTTAAAAGTGTAACTTTTACTTATCCATCTCCCCCCCCCCCCCTCCGGTGCCACATTTGGCGCCTTTCAGGGGGGAGGGAGGAAGGGGTACCTGTTTTTGACAAGTACCGTTCCCCACTTCCGGGAGACGGGGCCGCGGTCCGGTCTCTCGGAAGTTCGGCTCCCTCCGCCGCCGGACCAATTATAAATCCTCTTTTGGGACGTAACGCGTACGGAAACCACGTGACCTTGATCATGACATCGTTGATTCTCCTGGAGTTCACTGTATCGCTGCTATTTATCCTTTGCACTGGGGCACAGTGCAATATTTGTAAGTGCATACTCTTTGTTTTGATAAATTGTTTTTAAGCATTCAGAGAGCACTAGATATTATTGCTTTCGTTTTATGTATCTGCCGTACTTGGAGTTGATGGGGAAAATCCTGTGATTAAGCAAGCTACTGGCATTTGTCCATTACCAGTGTGTGATCCTGTTGACCCTGTCCCTTTAAGGGAATTGCTGTTTTGACCTGACTGATTTACTCAGGGGTCCATCGCTGGAGGTGAGCGGCCAATATTCTCGGTGGTGGAGGTTGTCACAAAAGTCACCATCTTTATCCATATATCACCAATTTCACCTGTTAGTGGGAGTAAACAATGCCACATCTTTAGTGGAAGGAATAGTGCCCCATCATTGGTGTCAGTGGAAGGAATAGTGCCCAATTGTTGGTGTCCATGGGAGAAATACTGGCCCCTTGTTGGTGTCAGTGGAAGGAAAAGTGCACCATCATTGGTGTAAGTAAGTATAATAGTGCCCAATCATTGGTTTCAATAGGAGGAATAGTGCCCCATCATTGAGGTCAGTGGGAGGAATATTGCCCCATACTTCCATTAATGCAAGTAATAGTACCCCATCATTGGTGTCAGTGGGAGGAAAAGTGCCCCACCTTTGGTGTCAGAGAAATCAGGGCCGGTGCTACCACTAGGCAAACTAGGCAACCGCCTAGGGCGCACTGCTGCCTAGGGCGCCCGACCACTGGTGTTCCTACTCTCTTCTCTCTGCAGCAAGTAACTAAGTCTCAACATCAGCAGGCAGCCACCGCTCCATTCGCACATAGTGTCAGGGGTGCAGTGTCTGTGTCCTGACTCCTGAATGTATGGAAGCAAGAAAACCTTCATTAATGGGTACTGGTAGGCTGCATTGATGAGCATTGGTAGGCTGCATTGATGGGTGTTGGTGAAGCTGCATTTGATGGGCGCTGGTGAGGCTGCATTGATGGGCGCTGGTGAGGCTGCATTTGATGGGCGCTTCATTAAAAAGGTGGAGTATACATGGGCAGGGAAAAGGGGGTGGAGTCAGTGGTGGAGCCAATGGGGGCAGCAGCAAAATTAGGTTTCGCCTAGGGTGTCAAAAATCCTTGCACCAGCTGTGAGAGAAATAGTACCCCATCATTGGTGTCAGTGGGTGGTGTTAGTGATATATGCCCCCATTGTTGGTGTCAGTAGGAGGAACAGTGCCACAAGGGCTGGATAAAGGCAAGCAAAGGGCGGCACCCGGTCCTTGGGCCACAGTTTGGAGATCACTGGTCTAAATGAATAGCAAGGAAAACTTAGAAAAATATAATAAAACAATTGTCACTGTAAAAAGGTAAAAGGGTCAAACTCTTTCCCCCAGCGTTGCATTCTCTGCTCAGCCCTCCCGCCCAGCCAAGCAAAGCCTCTCTCTCCCCACCCTGCTCAACTGTGCACACAAGGTGGGGGCAGGCAGGCCACACTCTGAGCTGCTGGGTGAAAGCAGTGGGATTGAATGTGAATCTGGAAGTCAGAGGGCCTGCCCACCACGAGAAAACATCAGGCTGGACTCTCTGAGTTTCCTGTTTTACATACAGTATCTCACAAAAGTGAGTACACCCCTCACATTTTTGTAAATATTTTATTCTATCTTTTCATGTGACATCACTGAAGAAATGACACTTTGCTACAATGTAAAGTGGTGAGTGTACAGCTTGTATAACAGTCAGGGGCGGACT
Source organism: Lithobates clamitans (assembly GCA_037952925.1). Lineage (NCBI taxonomy): Eukaryota > Metazoa > Chordata > Amphibia > Anura > Ranidae > Lithobates > Lithobates clamitans. The sequence goes on from JBBGZY010001526.1 coordinate 1,960,377, forward strand.
GACCATTTAGCCACTCAGGCACTGCCCGAGGGCCATGGGCCACTAGGGGGCCCCATCAGGGTTGAAGACCTCAGTAAAAGCAGGGACAGTATGTATAAATCTGTGTTTTTTTTACATCTGTCTGTGTATACTGTGTGTACATGTATGTGTATACTGTGTGATTGTATACTGTGTGTGTGTATACTGTGTGGCCCTATAATCTCTGATTGCCTGGGGGCCCCATAATCTCCTATTGCCCGGGGGCCCCATGAGTTATCAGTCCGCCCCTGATAACAGTGTAAATTTGCTATCCCCTCAAAATAACTCACACACAGCCATTAATGTCTAAACCGCTGGCAACAAAAGTGAGTACACCCCTAAGTGAAAATGTCCAAATTGGGCCCAATTAGCCATTTTCCCTGACTCGTTAGTGTTACAAGGTCTCAGGTGTGAATGGGGAGCAGGTGTGTTACATTTGGTGTTATCGCTCTCACTTTCTCATACTGATCACTGGAAGTTCAACATGGCATCTCATGGCAAAGAACGCTCTGAGGATCTGAAAAAAAAAGAATTGTTGCTCTACATAAAGATGGCCTAGGCTATAAGAAGATTGCCAAGACCCTGAAATTGAGCTGCAGCACAGTGGCCAAGACCATACATCGGTTTAACAGGACAGGTTCCACTCAGAACAGGCCTCGCCATGATTGACCAAAGAAGTTGAGAGCCCATGGTCAGCGTCATATACAGAGGTTGTTTTTCGGAAAGAGATGTATGAGTGCTGCCAGCATTGCTGCAGAGGTTGAAGGGGTGGGTCAGCCCGTCAGTGCTCAGACCATACGCTGCACACTGCATCAAATTGGTCTGCATGGCTGTCATCCCAGAAGGATATGATGCACAAGAAAGCCCGCAAACAGTTAGACAAGCAGACTAAGGACATGGGTTACTAGAACCATGCCCTGTGGTCTGATGAGACCAAGATAAGCTTATTTGGTTCAGGTGGTGTCAAGCGTGTGTGGCAGCAACCAGGTGGGGAGTACAAAAACAAGTGTGTCTTGCCTATAGTCAAGCATGGTGGTGGGAGTGTCATGGTCTGGGGCTGCATGAGTGCTGCCGGCACTGGGGAGCTTCAGTTAATTAAGGGAACCATGAATGCCAACATGTACTGTGACATACTGAAGCAGAGCATGATCCCCACCCTTCGGAGACTGGGCCACAGGGTAGTATTCCAACATGATAACGACCCCCAAACACACCTCCAAGACAGCCACCGACTTGTTAAAGAAGCTGAGGGTAAAGGTGATGGACTGGCCAAGCATGTCTTCCTATTGTGCATCTGTGGGGCATCCTCAAATGGAAGGTGGAGGAGCGCAATGTCTCTAACATCCACCAGCTCTGTGATGTCGTCATGAAGGAGTGGAAGAGGACTCCAGTGGCAACCTGTGAAGCTCTGGTGAACTCCATGCACAAGAGGGTTTAAGGCAGTGCTGGAAAATAATGGTGAACACACAAAATATTGACACTTTGAGCCCAATTTGGGCATTTTCACTTAGGCGTGTACTCACTTTTTTTGCCAGCGGTTTAGACATTAATGGCTGTGTGTTGAGTTATTTTGAGAGGACAGCAAATTGATACTGTTATACAAGCTATACTCTAATTACTTTACATTGTAGCAAAGTGTCATTTCTTCAGTGTTCTCACATGAAAAGATGTAATAAAATATTTACATGTTACTTTTGTGAGATACTGTACAAGCTTACTGGGAATATCTTGGCATGCAGAGGAAGTAGCAGGTGGTAGTTGGGGGTGCCCCTGGACCACAAGCTTCAAGCTACACCTCTGACTGTAAGGGCACCTTCAAACCTTTGTAGTCTTTTGTGCATTACTGCACACGCGTTAATGTGCGGTATTTCACGTATACGGTTGGTCATAGGTTTTTTTTTTTTTTTCATTCCCGTTCAACAGAAACAATCCACAGCTGTCAAACAGGAACAGCTACACATGGATTCGGCCAGTCCCTGCTGAACCAGTCAAATTTTGATCCATCTATGGTCAGCTTTAAGGTGTATTGCGTTAGGGCAGTCTATGCATTTGAACAGGCTGCCGATGCAAGGCAATGGGCCAAAAAGTGGACACGCAGCATTTTGTTAACCCAGTGCACCATAAATCATGCCGTGTGAGTTGTAGTGTGCTGTAATGCTGGTCTGTTTCCACCTACTGTACTTGCATTAGGGTGCCATTGCAAATGAATCACAAGGCGCAAAATGGTGAGCATTAGTGTGTGTGCATAGGTGTGAATGGGGTCATTTTAATACTGTGGGTGCTTACAGTGGTTGGCTTTCATTCGCAGATTGAACAGCCTAGTGAAGCAAGTTAAAAATAAACATATCTACTGGCAGGATCAAAACCTAGGTACAGAAGGAACTCTGAAAAACAATATATGCTGTGTGTTATTCTGAGTTCACACTGCTGCTATGTGCTAACGTGCACTTTGGTGTACTGGAGTGACATTCATTCCTAATGGCACCCCAAAGCACCTTGAAATCCAACTGAAGCGTGTTGTGGTGTTCTGTTGGCCTTATTACTATTGATAGTTTATAAATGTAAAATGTATGTATTTTTTTCCTTTACCATAGCTCAGCTTTAATAAAGACCACACATACCTTACCTTTACTATGGCCCCCAATGCTATAAAAGCCATAGACAGAAGAAAAAGATCTGGAGTTTTTGCTCCAAAAGTATACAATTTTTTATAATGTTAATCCACAGTGGGTGCTGCCTGTCTACCCAAGGATTTAATTTCCTTTCTGGCATTACTAAACTTGTCAGACCACATGCTGCATAAAATGCCCTGGTCTCTGGTAAGCTGGAGTTCTGGGAACACCTAATCATGTGCCTGCGGTTTCCCAGGCTTTGTATTCCCAACCCTACCCATTGGAGTTCTTCTGCATTCTAAATATGCACACTCCTGGTCATTCAAAAATAAATCCTTACCATGCTTGGTTTCTCCTTCTTTGTTCTCAGAAAAAAAATACCAAGCATAACAATAAAGATTTATGGGAGAGAGTTCATAGGACAGAATGAGCGCAGAGAGGCTGAAGTCCCACATGTTCGAAGGTCCCCTGGATGGACTTTGTGAATTTTGCAGCGTTTGAGTGTTTGAGGACCAAATTATTTAACGTGTTGCCCAGAGTTGTTCCTTAAAAAAACTCACATAACACAACCTGTATTTAAGGCTCATGAAGGAGATTTTTCAAGGCATGTAATTCATCTTTTCATCTGTCTGCTGAAGCAAATTATTTTATTATAGCAGAGTTCTAATTCTCCCTGAAGGTACAGCAGTGGCATTCATCTCTCGATTTACATTACAAGAATACTGCTGAATCTGATAAATGGTGAGATGAGCTGAACAATACAGTACATAAGAGAACTGCTGGGTATTGCAAGACAGACAAGAGAGGCACCACATGTCCAGGAGGTTCTAGTTCATAATCTGGGTGACTAAAGGGTCAGTTTTTGATGAGGTCTAGTGGTGGGATTTCCCTGCCATAGTTTTTGGTTCTGCTTCCACCCACCCTGGCATGCTCCCACTCTACTGCGGTTTGCAAAATACATTGTATCTAAAAAATACAATAAAGAGGATGTGAGAGTCTTGTAACGGCTTTGGAAGATGTGCCAACCTGGGAAGCCAAATACAAAGATCTCACCATCAAGGCCCCTATAATATGCCAGGAATCACTAGGAGATTTTACAATCCTGCATCTAGAAAAAACGGAAAAGTTTGCTTTGGTTGGATTAAAAGTACTGCATGACCCTTAAAGAAGGGGGCACACCCCAAAAGCTTGTCCTAAAATTTTTAAGAATTCCATATATGTACATGTACTGTATATACCATATCTGTGGGATCACTCTAGAAGCTGGAAAATCATTGTAGAAGACAGCTCTACTCCAGTGATCTCCACTAGCTTCTGGATCCCCTACCGAGCAGCTGCCCTGCTACGTTCTGAACATAGGATGCCGGCTGCTTGGCTTGGGCGGCATTCAGAAAATGCTTTGCACTTTCAAAATAAATGTAAAACATTCTCAGATAGGATGTGGTGGAGAGTGTAATGTCACTGCCCTGCCTCTCGACCTCATCCAATCAGAGGTCACTTTGCATTCATTCAGAAAATGTAAAGCAATCTTTGAATGGTACCCACGCTGAGTGGTCATCCTCGTGTTCACAATGCAGCAGGGCAGCCGCTCGACATGGCACCCCAAAGCTAGCGGAGATCACTGGGGTAGCATTGTCTACTATAGTGATTATCAGCTTCTTCTTCTGCCGAGTAAAGGGTTAAAAGTGTCCGCAAAGCGCCGCTGCCGCTTTGCAGGCGCTTTGGTGGCGCTGCCCATTGATTTCAATGGGCAGGGGCGCTTTGGGAGTGGTGTATACAGCAGTGAATCAATTTATTATAGTAGTGCACAAAACAAGTTATAAGTACAGCAGACATACTAATCCACATTGTACATTAGTTTGACCTCAAGTATTTTTTTAAATCCTAAATTTGTAAATTAGGAGCGGTGTATACCCCAAAGATGCTGCTTGCAGGAGTTTTTGTAACGTCCTGCCAGTGCAGCACCCCAGTTTGAAAGCACTCAGGCTTTCACACTGGTACTGCAGATGAGGCATTTTTCAGGCGCTGTACAGGCACTATTTTGAGCACTAAAGCGCCTGAAAAATGCCTCCAGTGTGAAAGAGGTCTAAATCTACTTGCAGTAAAGCAATACATGGTAATACTGCCCCAATATTTTCCATTTGTATGTGACAACTGCCAATTATTCTTCTGCATTGTCATCCTGCCACAGCCTCTACTGATTGGAGACTACAAGAGGCCCTGCCAGTGAATATTGCACAGGCACCTTCCATCGCCATCACAATCAGGAAACTTGCCTTGAAAAATAATGTGTAGCAATTGCTGGACTGCATGCATGTAGGTGGGAAGTGACTGAAAAGAGACTGCAGGGGATCAGCACTGCTAAGATACAACGATAGATGAAAAAAGGTGAAACAGTACATTTACATTTATCCAGTTATGGGTTTACCTGTACTTTTAGTAAAAAGAATTCTTACGGGTTACTATGCGTTGCACCTTGAACTATTTTAGAAGGAAACATAACTACAACTCCAATTCCAAAAAAGTTGGGACACTGTGTAAAATCTACATACAAACTGAATGCAATGATTTGCAAATCTCATAAACCCATATTTTACTCACAATAGAAAATATATCAAATGTTTAACCAGTTCCCTCCTGGCCTACTGTACAATGGTGGCTGGGCAGGACTGCTCATGTTCTGTAAGGACATCATATGAGATCCTCCCATTTTTGCCATGTGTGCACGCCCCTGGGGTGTGCAGCACGGCGATCGGTGGTGAGCTGTGTCCTCACAGTGCATCACCAATCAGGGTAAAGCACCAATGACATTAGCTCTTTATCATGTGATCAGCTGTGTCCAATCACAGCTGATCACATGTAAACAAATGTCAGTTATCGGCGCTGTCACTGTCATCATTGCCCTGATTATTAGTGCAGCTCCATCAGTGCCAATCAGTGTCTATCAGTGCCGATCAGTTCTGCCTTATCAGTGCAGCCTCATCAGTGCCTCTTCATCAGTACCCATCAGTGCAGATTTTAAGTGCCGCCCTCATCAGTGCCCATCGGTGCAGCATCATCAGTGCCCATCAGTGCCGCCTCATCAGTGCCCATCGGTGCAGCCTCCTCAGTACCCATCAGTGGCACCTCATCAGTGCAGCCTCATCAGTGCCAATCAGTGCCCATCAATAAAGCCTATCAGTGCCCATTAGTGCAACCTCATCAGCGCACATCAGTGAAGAAGAAAAATTACTTATTTGCTAAATTTTATAACACAAACGAAGAAAAAGGGCTGGTTTTATTTTTCTAAATTTTTGGTCTTTTTTATTTGTTTAGAAAAAAATAAAAAATCTAGTGGTGATTAAATACCACCAAAAGAAAGTTCTATCTGTCTCAAAAAAATGATAAAAATTTCATACATGTATAGTGCTGAATGACCACTCAATTGTCATTCAAAGTGTGACAGCACTGAAAGCTGAAAATTGGCCTGGGCTGGAAGGGGGTCAAAGTGTCTGGTATTTTATGAAAAAAATAAGGAAATTTTATAATTGATGGCAGCAACATGTCTCAAAAAAGGTGGGACAGGGCAACAAAAAGCTGGTAAAGTAAGTGATACTAACAAGGAAAAGCTGTAACAACATTTTGCAACTAAGTAGAATAATTGGCAACAGGTCAGTAACATGATTGCATATAAAAAGAGCATTTTAGAGTCAGTGTCTTGGAAGTAAAGATGGGCAGAGGATCACAATCACAGTCTGTGAAAAGCTGCATTTAAAAATGGTCAATTTCAAAATAATGTAAAATTGCTAAGACTTTAAATATGTCAGCATCTACAGTACAAAATATCATCAAAAGTTTCAGGGAATCAGGAGAAATCTCTGTGTGCAAGTTGAAACGCAATATTGGATGCCCGTGATGTTCGGGCCCTCAGACGGCACTGCATTAAAAACAGGCATGATTCTGTGATGGACATCACTGCATGGGTTCAGGAATACTTCCTAAAACCTCTGTCTGTGAACACAGTTCACTGTGCCATACAAAAATGTAAGGAATAGCTCTATCACGCAAAGAAGAAACCATATCTGAACACGATCCAGAAACACCGTCGTCTTCTCTGGGCCAAAACTCATTTAAAATGGTCTGTTGCAAAGTGGAAAACTATTCTGTAGTCAGACTAATCGAAATTTGACATTCTTTTTGGCAATCATGGGTGCCATATCCCCTGGACTAAAGAGGAGAGGGACCTCCTGGCAGCTTATGCTCCCATCTAGAAGACATCTTTTTTTTAGTAAAGGCCGTACATATCTTAGCAGGACAATGCTAAACCGCATACTGCATCTATAATAACAGCAGTGGCGTGCCAAGGGGGGTGTGGAAGGTGTGGTGGGGGGGTGGTCCACCCCAGGTGACACACATTGGGGGGGGGGTGTCAGGCACTGCCCAGGGACTCCAGGTGAATGTGGGGCCCCTGCACTTTCCTTGTCATTACAGCTTTGTAAAAATGTTGATTGGATCAGCAGAGAGCTGTGGGGGAAGCTGTCTGTAACCCCCCCCTTGTCATCTCATCAAGTTAGGCTGTCCCTCAGGGATGCCCACTATCTCCTGAGGCAGCAGAAGGTGGTGAGTGGGGTCAGGGTGTGGCTGCCTCCTCCACTGCTCCTACAGACTCCTCCCCTCAGGATGACCCCCTCCCGCAGCTAAAGAAGAAAGAGGAGGAGAGGCCACAGCAGCCCGGAAATCTTCTGACATGCTGTAAGTGACTGAGAAATGTACATTGTCACTACATGCAGTACTAACCTGTCTATATATCACCCTAACCTGGCACTATATACCCACCTAACCTGGCAGTATATACCACCCAGACCTGGCACTATATACCCACCTACCCTGGCAGTATATACCACCCTGACCTGGCACTATATACCAGGCAGACCTGGCACTATATACCCACATAACCTGGCTCTATATATAACCCCAATCTGACACTATATACCCACCTAACCTGGCAGTATATACCACTCTGACCTGGCACTATATACCACCCAGACCTGGCACTATATACGCACCTAACCTGGCTCTATATATTACCCTAACCTGGCACTATATACCACCCTAACCTGGCACTATATACCACCCTAACCTGGCACTATATACCCACCTAACCTGGCTCTATATATCACCCCAACTTGGCACTATATACTGCCCTAACCTGGCACTATATACCACCCTGACCTGGCACTATATACCACCCTGACCTGGCACTATATACCACCCTGACCTGGCACTATATACCACTCTAACCTGGCACTATATACCCACCTAACTTGGCTCTATATATCACCCTTACCTGGCACTATTTCCTGGCCATACCTCACGTCAGCACACAATGGGTAAAACCTCTTGAAACTGGGTATCCCTTGTGCCGGGTCGCGGGCAAAGTTGCTTAGATAGCACAAATATTTTACAGGTGTGGTATTTGTAAGCTCTGCAATGTCAATTTTTGGGCTTTTCCTATCTTGTATAGGCAGTGTGCCGCTCTCCTGGCTTTGTCTTCAGTCTGAGAGTGGTGGTGGATGATGTCACAGAGGGCAGGGAGACGGGCGGCACGGGGTAGCGACCGCCAGTCACCAAGCAGCAGCTTAAACAGTCTTAGAACCTCCAGACAGTAGAAGTGTAAAGTTCTGACTTAATACTTGTATGTATCTATAACTGGCCTCTGAGCAAAGTCAGTTCTAATAACTACTCTCTCTGAGGTCTTTACAGTTTTCTCTTGTGTGGTAAAGACTTGTTGCTGTTTGCTCCCCTGCTGTGCTGTGTGTTCCTGGGGGTTAGACAGTCTGACTGGTTTTGTCTCAGATTCTGTGTCTCCTGTCTGCCTCTGGAAGGCTGCCTGACCTCACCTGCTGCTTTTTAAGTAAGTAGATAAAAGCGGATGGGTCTTAAAGAGACAAGGTACCTGTTTTTTTTTTTTTTTTTGGTGACAGAATTATGGGTTTTTTCTATTTTTTTTTTTTTTTGCACATATGAGCTCACCACACCTGCCAGTGGCACAGAAGATTAGCGAAGGTACGAGGGGGCAGCGTGGGACATATCTTCAAAAGAGTGCTCAAGGAATGCTCAAGGAATGCAGTATGGTGTTTTGCATGATTTTAGGAGCAGAAGCCCTAAACGCAAACACTCCAGAAAATATAAGACCTGCCACTGGTCATCCCCTGACCAGGACAAGATGCATTCCTCACATTCCCGCACAGGGTGGCTTTCATGCTCCTCAAGCAGCTCACGTGGCAATGGCTAACATGTGTTTACATCAGCGCAACAGAAAATGCCTTGCCCAGCCCTGTAGCAAACATTGGCCATTAATCGGCATGGATTGCCTCAAATGCCAATGGATAAGGAACAGGCAAGACGCAGGCCCAACCATTGCAAACACACGCAGATATTTCCAATTGTGGAAAAGGAAGAAATTCTTTTCCCATAATGATGGAGTTAAAAGCTCATTAATCAAGAATGGGAGAGATGTAATAAGAAGACCAATTTACAGTAAAGGTCTCCAAGCTTTATCCAATGAAGCTGGTTGATGCATGTTTAAGCAGTGCACTTTCAGGAGTGGATGGGTCCTGTCAGCATCAGGTGTGCAAGTCTTTGCCTTTCAATACCTTTAGGTATTCCACGGGTTGAAAAAATTAACTTAAGACTGGTTCACATTGGATGCATTCCAATGCGTTTTTATTAGAGTTAAAAATGCATGAACAGTGTTTACCATGGATTCCAATGGCCTACATCACACCGGTGTTGTGTGTTTCAGTACAGTCAACTAAAGGAGAACAGGTTGCATTTTTTTCTCTATGGAACGTATCTATAACATGGCAAACACATTGAAAAAGCACCTGAACACCTCAAAAGTGTGCATGCAGAAAAATCTCTTCAACTCAGAAATTGTGGTGAACTGGCCTGCAGACTTGCAGAAAATGTATACTGTGGCAGGTTTTTGCCTGTGGACTAGTGACAGAGCTGTAATGTTTAAAGCATTAAGAAATGGCCTTTAATTCAAGTGGAACCTGCAGGAGTGGACATGGTTCCAGAGGACTTGAACCTGGCTACTGAATTTTGGCCGAGGCTTCAATAGACCTAGTTCTAGGGCTGGCACATTCAGTCACAGCCATGAGAGCTTTGTGGTTGCGCCACTGGAGGGTGCAGGATGCTTCCACACAAGCCCTTTGTAACATTCTCCATAATAGGAGGTAGTTGTTTGGCAAAGCTCTGGACGAAGCGAGTGACAGAAGAAATGTCCAGAAGGTGGTCACAGTCTAACAAGAGGAAGCAGCCGTCTTTTTGCTCAAAATGGTCGATCTTTAGAAGGGTTCAGGAGGCCAAATCTAATAGGCCATGCTGAAATTTACCAGATCACAATGAAGGGGGCTCAAACTTTCTGTGTACATGGAATCCAATCCAGAGCAGGCTGCTAGACATTTGGAAAGTCTTTTGAAGGTGGGCCCATCTAGTGTCTTCCAGTGGGAGCCAGGATAGCCTGCTTTTTTGAGGGTTTGAGCGACAAACATCAAGGCAATAGTTCAGCATGAGGACCAGTTAGAGTCAATTGACCTGCCGGGCGTATACTTCCATATACCAATCAGTGTGTAACACCTGAGATATCTGAGATTTGCAGTGACTGGCTGTCACTTCCAGTTTAGGTGTTTGCCATTTTTAAAATTTGGCACAACACCAAGAAACGTTTTGAACATTTTGAAGGCAGCAGTGGCAGTAATTCGTCTTTGAGGGTAAGGCCCTGCCATTACTTGGACAATGTTTTGATTGTTGCAGGTGTAAGCCAGGAGCTGGCAAAGCATCACAATCTTGTCTTAGAAATCCTTTTCCAAGTTTAGTCGACTAGTGAACAAACAGGAAAAGCAGTTAACCCTTTCTTATGTTATGAAGAATCTTGGAGTAGTTTTTCATACCCAAATATGTCAAGAGGTTTTCCAAAACGGCAAATGAAAATCTGTGTATGAAGATTCATTGAGACAGCATTTATGTCAGCGAGGGATTGCATTGTCCCCATTAGGACATTTTACAGCAGCCATTCCAGTGCTGCCTTGGGCCAGGTGGCACATGTGGGGGCTTTTCAATTTGCCTTCCTCTGTCAATAGAATGGGCTGCCTATGGATCAGAAAGTCTTTTGTCTGCACAAATTAGCAAGAACTGGAGTTTTGGACATCAGTGTGCCTCTTTTGTGGTGTGCCTCTCAGCCTAGGAGATGGAATAATTCTGACGTCGGATGTCAGTCTGCCTCCAGTCTGAAGAGACAAGTGCAAGCCCATTGGAGCCTAGTGGAATGCAGATGCTCTGACTGACTCAAATGTAAGGCAGTTTTTTTTTCTAGCATTGCAAGCCTTTCAGGATCTTTCTCCAAGGGGCCTGAGTAAAGTTGATGACTGACAACAAAACAGCAGTAGCTTACATTGCTCACCAAGGGGGCACCAAGTGTCTTTTCCTGTTACTTTTCGTAACATAAACTTTTCGCTGGATGGAGAGCTGCTTACAGGCAGTTAAAGGCAGTCTACTTACCAGGAAAGCAGGATCCACTAACAGATCAGTTAGGCAAATAATTTTCCAACAATAAGTACCTCAACCAGTATTGGCTCTATGGTACATTCCAGTGGTAGTTCTCATAGAGAGGCCTCTGAACACACAGCTTCTGGTATTTGTAACAATGTACAAAGGTGAAGTGATAGAAGGTGGATTCACAGTGCCATAGGTTTTTTCCGTTGGTGTTTGCCTGCCTCCAGTGACCTTGATTATGAAGATTTGGACAGAACACGTTTGTGCCATACAGGTGCTTTCCACCTGCCGAAGAGGCCTTGGTTGTCATTCAGCACCACCAATCCTGTTTTTCGGTCAAACAAGATCTTTTATGCCAACAATAATGGCAGCACCCCAATCCAGTCAGACTCTTAATAGCCTGGCGATTGAATCGACCGGACTAGAGGTGCAGGGAGGCTCATCCGAGGTGGTTCAGACCTTGGCAAAGACTACAAGACCATGAACGCTATATATGAGGATATGAAGGAAGTTTGTTCTGTTTAGCAAAGTTTTGTCTCCTGTGTCCCCAGCTCTAGACATTTTTACAATCGGAGCTTGAGGGTGGTCTGGCATACAGCTTCATTGAATAAATGCTTCATGCAGGCCGTAATCCATATACGACCACCAAGGAAATTCTTGTTCCCTTCGTGGGACCTAGGCTTGGTCCTGAAAGCGCTCTATATATCACCCTAACCTGACGCTATATACCACCCTAACCTGGCACTATATCACCTAACCTGCCAGTATACTAGCCTAACGTCACTTGACATCGACGTGTGGTGTGCTGCCGCCCACCTGGGGGAGGGGGGTGCCAGATATAGGATCCAGCCCGGGTGCCAAATGCTCTAGCTACGCCCATGGATAACAGCATGGCTTTATAGTAGAAGAGTGCAGGCCTTTCACCAATTGAAACGCAAAATAAGACACAGAAGACCCAGGATTGTTGAGAAGTTAGAATCCTATATCAGGCAAGAATGGTATAAAAGTCCTCTCCCAAAACTCCAACAGCTGGTCTCCTCAGTGCCCAGACATTTACAGAGTGTTGTTAAAAGAAGAGGGGATGTTACACTGTGGTAAACATGGCCCTACCCCAACTTTTTTGAGACATGTTGCTGCCATCAATTTCAAAATTACCTTATTTTTTTTATAAAATAGTACATTTTCTCAGTTTAAACATTTGATATGTTTTCTATTTTATATTGCGTATATTGCGAATAAAATATGGGTTTATGAGATTTTCAAATCATTGCATTCTATTTTTAAAGATTTTAAGCACCTCAATACAGTGCACTTACACCCCCTTCCTGCCCATGCCAATTTTCTGCTTTCAGCGCTGTCACTGTTTAAATGACAATTGCGTGGTCATGCTACGCTGTACCCAAACAGAGTTTTTATCATTTTGTTCCCACAAATAGAACTTTATTTTGGTGGTAAATGATCACCTCTGGGGTTTTTATTTTTTGCTAAACAAATAAAAAAAGACCCAAAATTTTGCAAAAAAAAAGTTTTTCTTTTGTTTCTGTTATAAAATTTTGTAAATAAGTACGTTTCCTCCTTAACTGATGGGCACTGATAAGGCGGCACCGATGAGGTGGCACCAATGGATGAGGTGGCACCAATGAGGTGGCACTAATGGCCACTGACGATGGGCACTGATAGGCGGTACTGATGGGCGCTGGCAGGCGGCACTGATGGGTGGCACTGATATGCAGCACTGATGGGCATTGATAGGTGGCACCGAAGGGCATTCATGGGTGGCACTGGTGGGCACTGATAGGTGACACTGATGGGCACTGAAAGGCTGCACTGATGGGTACTTATGGGTGGCACTGCTGGGCACTGATAGGCGGAACTGCTGGGCACTGATAGGCGGCACTCTTGAAAACTGATATGTGGCACTGATAAATGGCATTGATAGGCATCACTACTGGCACCGGCAGGCATTTGGGATAGACTCTGATTGGCAGCTGCCTGGGCACTGATTGGCAGCTGCCTGGGCACTGATAGGCAGCTGCCTGGGCACTGATTGGCATTTCTCTAGTGGTCTAGGGTGGCATACCTGGTGGTCCAGGGTGGTGCCAATTCCTGGTGGTCCTGGCGGTATCCTGGTGGTCCTGGGCGGGCATCCGAGGGGGGCTGCGCTGATAAACAATCAGCACAGACCCCCCCTGTCAGGAGAGCAGCCGATCGGCTCTCCTCTACTCGCGTCTGTCAGACGCGAGTGAGGAAAAGCCGATTAATGGCTCTTCCTGTTTACATCGTGATCAGCTGTGATTGGACACGGCTGATCACGTGGTAAAGAGCCTCCGTCAGAGGCTCTTTACTGAGATCGGTGTAGCGGTGTGCCTGACTGACACACTGCACAACCAATCGCCGCGATGCACGCCCCCAGGGGCGTGCCAGGGTGGTCCTTCTGGGAGGACATCAAATGACGCCCGCCCAGAACGAGAGCTGCGCCGCCTGGCCGTCATTCGACGGCCGGCAGGCGCGAGGTGGTTAAACAGCATCCTAACTTTTTGGGAATCGGAGTTGTACATTAGAACCTTTGATTCATATAAAAAAGCATGGCATAGCTGCCAGAATCCAAAACCATAGTAAACCAATTACCAGATCAGGGTATGAGGGTTCTGTGAAATTCTGATTAAAAACAAAATGTAGCTTTTTATTGGGTAGTTGTAAAAAATCATGACAGCTTGTCAAGGAACTTACTAACAACAATGACTGAAAAGATGGCTCATACACCTGTGTTATGCTGTCAAATTATAAGGTATGAACACTGAAATATCAGATGTAATGTTTCCTTTTTCAGCTTGCAGTGGGAAAATGAGACATGAAATCTGATTTGTCGCAGATGCCTGCTTTGCTGATCTGTTGCAGATAAGTATTACTGCGCTTAAGGAGACCTTCCAACAAATTTGTTTACAAAAAAAAATAAAAACTGCTGCATACTTATTTTTCTTCCTGCTAGGTAAATGAGCCCCAGAGTGCATTTTTATTACCTCTGTAAGTACAATGCACTGGAAAGGCTCTCAAGGAAACGCTATATAAGCAAGCCTGTCAATCAGCGCATTGTTGATATAGATCATCGAAGCTGCAGGGACAGAGGTGTAGACTGCGGATGATGCTTGCAACATTTTATTTAAAAGTGCAATTCGAAAACAGTTAATCATACAGCTAATTCAGCTGTTTTTTAAATTGCACTTTAAAATAAATAATTTACTCTAGTTTATTAAAGTATTATGCTATGCAGGAGCACTCTGTCATTTATCTTTATCGACCTGAATGAATCTGACCCCTCCTTCTCATTTACATACAGGGGTTGCGGTACTGCAAGTCATTAAATATGCTTAAAGCTGAACCTCATGCAAACAGCTAAATACAAATGCATTGATTTACTTGCTAGAGTATCTATTATTCTGTACAGCTGGCTTTGTAATCCAGCCCCCAGCTCCTCTAGGCAGGTCAGTGACTTTGCTTGTATCTACAGGAGTTCAGGGCCGTCTTTAATATTGACTAGAACCGGGGCAAACATTTTCTTGGGCCCCCTCTTCCATGCAATTTCCCTCTCCGCATGCTTTGAGACATACAATAAATAGCAGCTAGACTCAAAATCAGTTTACTGAATCAGATCAGAAAGCGGTTGCCAGAGGTTACAGTGTGTTATTACCACTCAATGACTGGCTGCTAGAAGGTTACAGCACACATTATGGCTCACTGTTATTTTCTAGAGGCTACAGCACATGACTTCTGGTTGTTGACTGGTTGCTAGAGATTACTGTACATCAATACTGCTCACTGATTGAATGCTAGAGGTTACTGAACATCTATACCACTCACTAATTGGTTGTTAGAGGTTACTGCACATTATTACTGCTCCCTAATTGGTTGGAAGAGGTTAGTGCACAGCATTACTGCTCACTGATTGGTTGCTAAAGGTTACAGCACATCATCTCCTCACTGCCTGTCTGCATATTCACATGCACCAAAATTCAGGGAGCTGCGGCACCATGTTATTTTGAAGAAGGGTTCCACCTCCAATTTGCTTACTTTTGCAGAACATGATGTTAGGCTTAATGACCACAATTGTAGGCAGGACTTTCAAGCATGCTCCTTTACCTCCCCAGTGGGCAGCATTCAGAAGAAGTGATGGTGGATGTGACTTTAGGAGGACATGATATACATATGAATGCCGCCTCTATTTAAATATCAATGCCGCGATCCACAACTATTTACATATTAATGCCACCACTATTTACTATTTATCAATGCAGGTTATTTACATGTAAACACAGGGTCTGTGGGTGACTCATCTGTACATGGCAAAAGGGCAGAGCTGGGCAGCAGCAGCAGAAGTTTACACTGAGATCTCGGGACATAGCACGAGACTAAAACTTCAAGGGATAAGGGAATTTAAACTGGGATAGTTGGCAAGTATGAGGCAGCTGCTTTGGACCCCACTACAATGATGGGGCCCGAGGCAGCTGCCCTTTTGCCCTGCCTTAAAAACGGTCCTGCAGGAGTTTAGCAATACAGCTTGGTCAGGAACCCAGCCTCCGCTTGCTAATTGGACAGTGAAAGAGTGGCAAGGCACTGAGGAGGTATTCCCTGGGCTCTTTCCTTCTGTAGGCATGCTCACAGCATGAGACAGCACAGCATGCCATAAAGCAGTGCAGTACTGATTGATGGTGACCCCCTTCTTCCTCCAGTGCTGCCCAGCAAAAAACAAAGGAAGCTACTCTACAGTTATATATACAGTAATCAGGACTCTGTGCAGGCCAGTGAAGTTCCTTCACCCCAAACTTGCTCATCCATAGACATATAACGACTTAGGGACCTTGTTTTGTGCACTGGTGCACAGTCATGTTGGAACAGGAAGGGGCATCCCCAAACTGTTCCCACAAAGTTGGGAGCATGAAATTGTCCAAAATGTCTTGGTATGCTGATGCCTAAAGAGTCCCTTTCACTGGATTTAAGGGGCCAAGCCCAACCTCAGAAAAACAACCCCACACCATAATCCCCCCTCCACCAAATGATTTCGACCAATGCACAAAGCAAGGTCCATTAAGACATGACTGAGCGAGTTTGGGGTGGAGGAACTTGACTGGCCTGCACAGAGTCCTGACCTCCACCCGATAGAACACCTTTGGGATGAATTGGAGCAGAGACTGCTAGGCAGGCCTTGTGGACAGCCTTCCCAGAAGAGTTGATGCTGTTATAGATTCAAAGAGTGGGCCAACTCAATATTGAACCCTACTGACTAAGACTGGGATGTCATTGAAGCTCATGTGCGAGTAAAGGCAGGCATCCCAATACTTTTGGTAATATAGTGTGTGTGTGTGTGTGTGTATATATATATATATATATATATATATATATATATATATATACAGAATATAGTATATATATATATATATATATATATATATATATATTGCATATTATTTCATTTTTGTAATTAAGGCCTCGTTCACACTAGCGTACTCAATCGTACACTCATGCAAAAGCTGTGTTTTTTCTGCATGGGAATGCAGGGGGGTTCTGTGCATCCCTGAGTTGACAGTCCAATTCATATACGATGGGACACAGCTGCTGCACAGATACAGAAGGTGCTCCCAATTTGACAGTCGTATGCGTGCAAATGCATGTCCCCAAATGTAGACAGTGTTTGCTCGGGGACACGTACCAGCACATCGTCAAATAAGAACAGTGGCTGTGTCCGTGCAGCTGCTGCATCCAGGTTGACATGAATGGAACTGTCTGAATGCAAATGCACAGGACACCTGCGCATCCCTGTGTGGATAAACACAGCCTTCGCATGGTCACAAAGTGGAGTTTCACCATTGCACATTTAGGCCTCTTTCAAACGGACAGCAGGGGGGGTTGTTAAAACAGGCAGTTGAGCAGTGGTTTTAGTGCCCCCCAACCACCCACCTAAAGGATAACATGTAGCTGCTTGGGGTCTTACTCATGAAGGCCCCTTGAACCTCCTTTAGGGAAAGGGAGCCTTGACTGCTGGAAACATGGCATCACTGTGGGTGTGAAACTAAAAGGGAGGTTCAAGGGGCTACAAAGACCTGAGGTGACTGGGTGGAGCCTGAACTCTAGGAAAAGGCTACACTGGGGCACGTCCAACTGTTCTGAGGAGATTCAGCTGTCACAAGAGTTGCCCACCCTCCTGCCCGTTGTCATGTTTTGTTACAGCTTTACTGGTGGTTTTGACCTCGCCAGCATCTGAAGTTGCTTTATGAGCTATGCCCTCAAGTTAAATTCTAGAGTCAGTCTAATGCCCGTCTGGCGCTGATGGTAAAGACAGGCCTCTTAGACTGAATGTGTTTTATGGGTGCACACAGTATAACTGTAACTGGCAATGTTGTCTGGTACATTTGGAAAATTGTTACTTTTGCAAAGTTCAATAAAGCTGTGGCCTTGCCTTATTTCCAAGTGGTTGTGAAGCCTAAACATTTTTACCTTAATTCATTCCTTGCATTAAGGTAAAAAATGTTTAGGTGTCAGCATTCCCCCCCCCCGACCTTTTACTTACCTGAGCCCTCATTCGATCCAGCGCCATACACGTCTGCAGCTCTTCTCTACCCTCACTTCCGAGTCTCGCTGGCTTTGCTGGGGCTCCGGGAGCCATTGGCTCCCACTGCCGTCAATCAAAGCCAGTGTCAGGGCAAAATAGAAAAGAAATAAAAAATACATATGCAGTACATCTCTGCAATACATGCACACCTTGCTCTGCTTTATCCATTTGAAGACTCTGTAAGTACAGAAAAATACAAGGTAGTGTGCCAAAAATGCACTCAGCTACTAAGTCCGGTTTTAGGCTGATAGCACACAGCATTTTGTGGACGGTGTCAGTTCTCCCAGTTTTCTTCCGCCAAACTACTCAATCCACCTACCTTCCCATCTCCACACAGTAATAGCCAATCATTCTGTAGTCCCAAGACAAGGATAAGGAGGGCTAATTACTGTCCATGAGATAACATGGGAAGTGTGTAAAGGACACGTTACAGCTAATGTAATTACTAAAGTCGGCTATAGATGGTTTGAATGTCGGCTGGTTTTCTTCTAATTCAAACTATGTATGGGCAGGTTGAATGTACCCAAGTTGATCGATCAAGCAGGCTGAATGTACCCAAGTTGATCAATCGATCAACTTGGGTATAACCAGCCTGCCGGATGTTATAGCCGCTAGCAATAATCACTGTGCCCCCCCCCCCCCCCGCCGCTGGGAAAACACAATGGCTCGACAGGAGGGATTCCCTGTCAACACTGTCTGTGGTTGCAGGAAAGAAATTTCACAGCCTATGGCCGGCCTAACACAAACAACAGGAATTCTTTGCACTTTTAGCAAAACACTTTTACATAATAACGCAAATAAGAGATGTTTATTGTTAGGGTTTGCATACATTTCCAATCAGCCAAAACTCTTTTTTTCCAATAGAGTGGGGTGTTGAATGGGTTGTCAACCCTCAATTTGAAACAAAAATACTTACCTGCTCTGTCAAAAACAAAGAGCCCACTTCATGTGAAATTTGTCATCCATCATCATATAAAATAAATGTCTGCATACTAATGACAGGGCAATATGGTTACTCCTAATACATGCAAAGCCTTGTGGGCCAGTGCCCAGGGCAGCAGGGTAGCAGAGGGAAGTACCAAGCCTCAACATTTTATGACAGTGATATATTTTCCTTTATTTTCCTTCCTTCTTCTAGTCACCTCTCATGGTTACATTCAGCAAAAGAACTGTAAAGGCAAGGGGTGGTGACAGGGTCACTTTAAGTTGGCCAAGTATACTACAATCCAAATAGATAATTCTTTACCTTTTGCCTTTAAAATGACCAAAACTATAACATAGGGGAAAATAAGGGAGATCCGTACTCTGAACAATCTCTGGAAGCTGCCATGAGCATTGTTACCTATAGAAATAAATAGGCCATGTGTAGAAATAAACAGATCTAGGTCCATGTTGGTGGTAAAATTGCTGGATCAAGGCCAATGGTAAGTATAAGCCCAGACCTCCTGTAGGGACTGGGGAGCTTATTTGAGGACAACCTCGCCATGAGTGAAGTTCTCCTTTAAGGATGAGATTTTAACATGCATGGTCAGCTGTAGAGGCTCAAAGCAGCAGTTAGGATTTTCCCAGCATCCAATCAGAATGTAAAAGCATGATATTCATTGTAATACAGTCAGAGAGAAGGTGCTGATTTGTTTTGTTGGTTATATATTATTAGCGATTTAGAAGTGGCTTCCCAAGGAGTTTGATTACTGAAGAGTTTGATTACATAGGAGAGCACAAAGCAGCCTTAATCTGACAGTGATCTATCCATCCATTCATATACAGCTCAGCTCTAAGCACAATGGATCCTTGATTATCCGCGCTAATGGCGCTGAATAGTCGATAAGCACCGTTTATAAAAATTACGTTTTTAATTACCGAGAAATACTACAAACAGCTCTTCAAACCTAAATGAATTCAAGGAGAAAAAAGTTATTTCCCCAAACATAAATGCCCGTGATTAAGAGACAATGGGCAATTTTGTTTTAATACAATCTGTCTACAAATTAAGTGTATTTTACTAACAAGCTATGTTAGTTTATATTAGGAGGGTTATAAAAGGGAATCCAAAAACAAACAAACATGCGAAAAGTTACATTATGTATACAAAAGAGCCGCTGGTAGCAGTTACAGATTTATATTAACATGAACTGAGCTAGTTCTGGAATGCAAGTATTGAAGCCACTTTCATACTGAGGTGCTGGCTGCGTTGGCAGTAAATAGCCGCTAGTTTTAGCGACGCTTTACTGTCGATTTAGCTGTGCTTTTTAGCCGCTAGCGAGGCGCTTTTAACCCACCGCTAGTGGCCGAAAAACGGTTAAAGCGCCCGCAAAGCACAGCTGCCAAAATGCTTTGCAGGAGCTTCAGCAGCGCTGGCCATTGATTTCAATGGCAGTGGCGTTTTGGGAGCGCTGTATTCACCGCTCCTAAACCACCCCAAAGATGCTGCTTGCAGGACTTTTTTTTCCTGTGCTGCAAGCGCACCGCCCCAGTTTGAAAACTTTTGGGCTTTCACACTGGGGCTGCAGAAGAGACAGTTCACAGGCGCTTTTCAGGTGCTATGATTAGTGCAAAAACACCTATAAATTGCCTCAGTGTAAAAGTGGCATTAGTTTTCACTCTGTTAAAATTAAATTAAAGCTATGGTCAAAGAACAAA
Source organism: Lithobates clamitans (assembly GCA_037952925.1). Classification (NCBI taxonomy): domain Eukaryota; kingdom Metazoa; phylum Chordata; class Amphibia; order Anura; family Ranidae; genus Lithobates; species Lithobates clamitans. The sequence continues at coordinate 1,980,789 of JBBGZY010001526.1, forward strand.
AAATACATATATGTAATTTTCTTTATATATCACAGTCTGTTAATAATAACTAAACAGCAATTATTGTTTATCCGTGCCTCCTTGTAACATAGTTTTCCTGAGTTTTGATCCTGCCAGTAGATCCAGTTATCACTTCCTCCAGAAGGGTGACAACACTGTTTGTTCTGCAATTAAATTATTGCATTGTTACCCTGTGGACCTTTAGTTTTAGATAGAACTGAAGCAAGCAGTTTTTGAAAAGAGGGTTTACCATAGGTAAAAATGTGACAGCTGGAGGCACCACCCTGAAACACAGTTAATTTGGACATCAAACTTTGATTTAGTCATAGTCTTTTGCCTAAAATGCCATTTTAGTTTTAGTTGTATTTTAGTAATCTAAATTGTTATAGTTTTAGTCGTGTGGTAGTAGACCTAATCTCCAGTGCATTAAAGTCAACAAAATTCTCCAGTGCATTTTACTCGACTAAAATCTCCAGTACCCACCTGAACTTCTGATTTCCTCGGACTCCGCCTGTCTGTTAAAGTCCCAGCCCCCTGACTCTATCGGAATGCTTTATTGGCTGAGAGATGCAGGCTCCCTCTGTCTGTCTGCTGCCTGAGAGTTCTGGAACAATGCCCTGCAAATCACAGAAGAGAAGCTCCTCTGTTGGATTTGTGTCTGTCTGGATGTGACGTGATGAGTGTTTCCCCTCCTAGACCATCCAGTTCTCTGCCCTGTGCACTCCCTCACTCCCATTTACTTCCCCATCCCCGCTTGCAGGTCACCTCCCCATCCCCAAAGTATAATGCACCATGCCCTGTGCACTCTCTCACTCCCATTTACTTCCCCATCCCCACTTCCAGGTCACCTCCCTATCTCCAAAGTATAATGCACCCTGCCCTGTGCACTCTCCCATTCCCATTTACTTCCTCATCCCCACTTGCAGATCACCTCCCCATCCCCAAAGTATATTGTACCATGCCCTGTGCACTCCCTCACTCCCATTTACTTCCCCATCCCCACTTGCAGTCTGGCATTACAGCCAATAGAGTTTACCGTTTTTTTGTTTTTTTTAATTATATTTTAAAGTTGCACTTCTGTTTGTCAAAAAGCAATATTTTTGTTTGTTTGTGAAACTTGGTTTTATCTATGAAGATGTTCTATATCACAACGGCTAAAACTGTGTCTGTAGTGTATGTTCAAACCTTAATACCATAAATAATAATATGTTATTAGATTTTTACTCCAGGAGTATATAATGAGTTTGGAAATTCTAGAGAAATACTTAAATAATGCATTACAATGTAACAAAACCCATTTGATTTTAGTCAATTAAAATGTACTGGAGATTTTAGTAGACTATGGTGAAAATATTTTCATCTACAAAATTAACACTGTCCTGAAAGTGATATAATTTGTCTAAACCCTTTACATGGCATTTTTGCTGGACAACTTGGTATGCGTGTAAATGTGGAGAAAATGTAAATAAGGGCATTTAAAAAAAAACTGGATTAATTCACTGAATACTATCATTCCAGGTATTAACCACATACAGATAAAGGATAACAATAGTTTTTAGAATAGTTGGCCTTTAAGTCCCACCCCCTCCTGTTGCTAAGCCCCACCCCATCTTTCAACTGTTAAATATCAGAGATCTTTGTGCCAACTTAAATTCTACCATTTGAAGGGTGATGGATAGGGAGCAGGGCTTAGAAAAGGGAGGGTGCGGCTTAATCTTGACTTGGACAGAGGTCAAGACCTCAAAGTACAGCCTGGGCTTTGGATCAAAAAGACACCACTGCACTACTAGGATTGATTAGATCAGGGGTCTTCAAACTTTCTAAACAGTGGGTCAGTTTACTGTCTTTCAGGATTTAGGGGGGCCAGTCTGTGGCTTGTGGAAGTAGAATATGCCCTATTATTGGTTTTAGTGGGAGGAATAGTGTCCCATCAATGTTGTCAGTAAGAGCAATAGTGCCCAATAATAGGTATAAGTTTGAGGAATGGTGCCCCAAGGGCCGGATAAAGGCCAGCAAAAGGCTGTATCCAGCCCCAGAGGCCACAGTTTGGAGACCACTGGATTAGATAAATAACATAGGGACTTTAGGAATCACAAGCTAACATCTCAGAAGGCAAGAATACATTTGTGGGCTTTTTGGGCTGTTGCACAATGCCCCAGGCTGTATAGACATTAAGACGGCCCTTGACTGGGCAAATGGTAAGTGGGTCAGCTGGTGCCTCCCCAAGAATTACAAGCAGTAAGACTTCTTACCATGCCTAAATGCAAGCAGGTGCTTTTAGAATCCATGAAGACCTTTTCTGTGAATTGACAGGTGAGTGTTCCCTTTTCTATGTAGAGAAGGTCACTCCCACAGAGATTTCTAAAAAGTTGGTCCAGGTGAAAAATGAATGTCCTTAATGTCCTTGTGTTCTGGTCAGTTAATTTTAAAGCAGCCCAACCACATGGGTCGTTACAAGGAAGAAGCTGATAAGCAAGTGAGCTAAACAAATTAGAGATTTGCAGAAAATTCACTGCAATCAAGCACAGATGTCTGAACTTTACATACACACATTTTTATAGATTCACAAAGCCTCATCCTAGTAAATTGATGATAGCCCATGTACCGGCTGGTCCACACAGTGTTAGGGTCTGTTTACTAGGCATAGTATACCTGTTAATGATTAGAATTGCTGCTTTGCTGCATTAGAGTCTGGGGTCTAAATCTGCCTACAACACTCATCTTTGGAGGCTGTATGAGCTCTTTAGGGCTCTAATTTCCCTTAAAAATCTAAAACATGCTGGCTATTTCTAAGGTTTCTCCCTGTACTTTTTTGCATCTACGTAGAGGAATATTGGGTATGGGTAACAGAAGGACTTGGTACCTTTGTGTGGCCTTGGGGTCTCAGGTAGTATCTGCATGGGGTTTGTATGTTCTCCCTAGACTGGTGTGGGATTCCCTGGGTATTCCTTCCATAGTAAACACAAATGACTGAAGATGGTGTGATTTGGGGACAATGATGTGTATGCGCCCTAGACTGATGTGACTGCTTCTGTGAGTGGTCTATGTGTGGATACAATTGAAATAAGTTTTTATTATAGGCAATTATTGATGGTATTATTTATTGTTAGTTGTTGCAGCATCTGTTTTGTTGCATTATCTGAATAGCTAATTTTACACTATTAGTAAACTGATTTCTGTATATATATATATATATATATATATATATATATATATATATATATATGTGTGTGTGTGTGTGTGTGTGTGTGTGTGTGTACAAAATGTGTATTTATACAGTAAATATATATATATATATATATATATATATATATATATATATATATATATATATATATATATATATATTTTCATACATACATCTATATATATATATATATATATATATATATATATATATATATATATATATATATATATATATATATATATATATATATATATATATATATATATATATATATATATATATATATCTATATATATATCTATCTATATAGATAGATATAGATATATATATATATATATATCTATATATTGCATGTGTATCTCTCTCTCTATATATATATATTTATATATCGATTATAGAAATCCAGTATGGTATGCTTACATCTACATGAATTACACCTTGCCTTTTCTAAACATGACCTCCATCACACTCATTATAAAAGCAGACAGAGCATGCACAGTGTGTGACAGATGGATGTGATGCAGACACACTTGCACACTTTTGCTCACTCTCTACTACTAGGCTCACCTATGATTCCTGGCATCTGCCATCATTCATATCTAGTATCATGCTGCACAGCATACCGGAGTCGGACCCAACATCAGCAGATGGACATCACATTGCACAGACAGGGACTAGGGCTACAACATCACGATGTGAACTGTAGCATTGCATGCTTTGCTGTACACACACGCTGCGAATCATCCCGCACTGACAACGCTCCCTGCGACACTGTTGCACATTTCCCCCCATCATCTTCCAGCTGTCATCCCCCATCTGTCCCCCATTAACAGTGCCAGCTTGCCCACCTCCACTAGTCCCCGATTGCCCTGTACTGCCAGCAGTCCTTGCTAACTTCTAACATTCTGCTTGCCCTGTAAACTCTCAGCAATCCATCCCTTTGAAACAGTCCCTAACAATATGTAGCCTTCCCAATCAATACAGCACTTTATATCAGGTCTGATCCAACAGTCCCTGTGTTCCCTAAATGAGTCCCTAGAAAGGACTCCACTTGGATGGCCAGTCTCCATCAGTAGCCTGCCCTGCTTCATTCTGCACCATCAGTTCCTGTGTCAGTGTCCCTGGTCCTGATGTCAGCCTCAGCATCCCAGACTGTGTCCCTGCCTTGTCCCCTCTGCCAGTCCCTGCCTTGTCCCCTCTGCCAGTCCCTGCCAGCCCTACCTGCAGTCCAGGTGAGTGGTGATCTCCGGTCCAGCGGAGTGGCAGAGATGCTGGAGTCACCCCGGGGCTGCTCTCCTTCATCTCAGAGCTGGGATTAGGAGAATTCCCTCCTCCCTCCCATCCCTTCCCCTCCCTTCTCTTCAGTCTCACTCACTCCCTTCTCATCTCTTAATCGCTCTGCAGGAGGAGGGACCTGGAAGAGGCTGCAACACTGGAGCCTGGGAGGGGGATCAAAGTGCTTCTGGGGGCATTAACCCCTACACTGCACCACTGGAGCCACAGAAAGGGGCACAGGGGATTAACCATTGCACTACAGGATGAAATGATTAACCACTGCACTGCAGTGAGAAGCAAAAGGGGAGAGCATGAGTGAATTAACTATTGCACTGCAGCCAAATAAAGGGACCCCAGCAGGCATGAAACAGGGGCCAAGCAGAGATAATTAACCATTTCACTGCAGACACTTACAAGGTGAAATGATTAACCACTGCACTGCAGAGAGAAGCAAAAAGGGATAGCATTATTGTATTGTATTGCACTGCAGCACTGGAGCCACATAAAGGGACCAATGCAGGCATGCAATAGGGGGACAGGTACTGTGTATTAACCATTGCACTGCAGCCCTGGAGCCAGATACAAGGAATAGGATGAAAGTATTAACCTCTGCACTGCAGTACTGGAGCCACATAAAGGGACCAATGCAGGCATGCAATAGGGGACAGGTACTGTGTATTAACCATTGCACTGCAGCCCTGGAGCCAGATACAAGGAATAGGATGAAAGTATTAACCTCTGCACTGCAGCACTGGAGCCACATAAAGGAAGGCATGCAATAGGGGACAGGTACTGTGTACTAACCATTGCACTGCAGCCAGTTACAAGGAATAGGATGACAGTGTTAATCTCTGCACTGCAGCACTGGAAACAGAAAAAGGGAACACTGCTGGCATGCAAATAGGGGACAGGTACTGTGTATTAAGCATTGCACACCAGCACTGGAGTCACATAAAGAGACGCCTGTAGGCATGCAACAGGGACAGACAGTGTGTATTAAGCATTGCACTGGAGCCAGTTACAGGGAACAGAGTGAAATTATTAACCACTGCACTGCACTGAGAGAGAGAAGCAAGAAAGGAAAGCATGGATGTAATAACCATTGCACTGAAACATTTGATCCAAGATTAAGGGACCACTGTAGAGATGTGTAACAGGGGGCAGATAGGTTAGGTTAACCATTGCACTGCAGTCGGATGCCAGGAATAGAATGAGAGAATTAACTCTGCACTGCAGCACTGGAGCCAGATAAAGGGACCACTGCAAGCATGCAGCAGGGAACAGGCAGTGTGTATTAACCTCTGCACTCTAGCACTGGAGCCAGATAAAAGGGAACAAGGTGAAATTATTAACCACTGCACTGCAGAGAGATGGGGTTAGCATGAGTATATTATCCCTAGCACTGCAGCACTGGATCTACAAATCATGAATAGGATGAGAGTATTACATTTAAGAATGCAGCACTGGATCTGCATATCATAAATAGAATGAGGGTATTAAACCCAGGACGTCTGTGCCTTATCTATAATACAGTGAATAGAATGAGAGTATTAAATTCAGGACTACAGCAATGAAAAAACTGTAAAGGGGTAGGTGAAACTAATGTAGCAATAACTCTCAGTGAAGCTGCTGGTTTAAAGCGGGCTGTTACCTTCACTCTCGATACCTCTGTTTCACCGCCACCGGGTCTAGGGTTCCGTTGAGTTTACCTCTGGGCGATGTAAGCACTGAACACTCGAGTAAATTTTCCAATGCTTTAATGAACAAATAAAGGAAGTAGCAGGAAAGAGGCAGAAGGAAAGCTGCAGGGAAGCTCAAATACCTTTCCGTAGTATTCTTCAGAACATTCTTTGAAATTGAACACTTGTAGCTGAATAGTCTCCCCTTTGTAGGATTTAATCTTTGCCCGCCTGGATAGACATCTCTCACTTGCTTAGCAGCCAGTACGCAGCACAAACAAAAGCCTCGGCCACAGGATGTATTGGTTTGCGATGAATGTCAGACACAGTACTTGAACCTTTAAGCCAACCCGGCAGTACTATGCAGTCAGACTACTTCAGGATACGTCCTCCAACCGAGTCACCAGGCCCCTCTCCAGACCAGCACTCTGCATGATCCTTCCATGATGGGTCCTCCCCTGGGATCTTCTTGGTTGTCCAGCTTCTTCACTCAGGATAGACAGCTCAGGACCATTCCTCTGCTGCTGTGGTAGGCCTCAGACAGACTTCTGGGCCCACCCACACGCTGCAGCGACGTGGGCCTCCGGAACGGAGGACCACGAGGTGGTACTCTTAACACATACCTGTCGGCCAGGAGGGCCAGCAGGTGGCTGAAAACGAACCCCAAAATATGGCGTCTGTCCCATAAATACCCTCTCCCAGAAAGCAACTCGGAGGACCACCAACACTGGCCCATGGTGACAACGACACCCACCGCCACAGTGTGGAACCACATGCAACTCAGCCAAGTTAGAACAGAGGCAAATCTAACTGACCCACTAGATTTACCTATCAGCGGTAGATCAAAAATCTACCAGCGCTACACTAATAACCACTGTAGCACCAGAGCCAACCTCAAGGTAAAGGGAGAGACAAGTGTCCTATCTTGTATCAGGCCCTAGTCCTGCAGTGTTTGATACTCCCATCCTATTCCATGTATAAGGCTCTAGCAGACTTAAAACCCTCCTGGTGTTCCCTATAACAGCTTTTAGTTCTCCTGTATAGATGAATACCAATCTAACCCTGTATGTGACTCCAGTGCTGCAGTGATTGAGTATACATTTACACTGCAGGACTTGTGGTCAATACAGGGATAGGTTGAAAGTATTTGTCTGCAGCTTAGATTAATACAGGGACCAGGGTGGGAGTATTAACCTCCACAGTGCAACACTGAAACCAAAAAATGTTGCTTGATTGTTCAATGCTTGACTTTTAAACATTACTATATAGTACCAACTATCTTTCCAGACTGAGGAGCCCACTAAGGCCCCATCACACTGGGTGTTTAGCCCCAGTGCATGAGGATCCTGTGTTTAGGTGCACCCAGGGACAAATGCTTGGAACACAAGAAGCCTGCATTCGGGGGCATTATGTCCCTGGATGCCTACTGTCCTAAACAATAGTACTATTAGGTGCACATACAGTGCCTTAAAAAAGCATTCATCCATCTTGAAATTATCCAAATTTTGTCATTTTGCAACCAAAAACATAAATGTATTTTATTGGAATTTTATGTGATAGACCAAGACAAAGTTGCAAATAATTGTGAAGTGGAAGGAAAACGATAAATGGTTTTCCAAATTTCTTACAAAAAAATATGTGAAAAGTGTGGCATGCATTTGTATTCAGCCCCCATTACTCTGATACCCCTAAATATAATCGTGTGGAACCAATTGCCTTCAGAAGTCACCTAATTAGTAAATAGAGTCCACCTGTGTACAATTTAATCTCAGTATAAGTTTCGGTGAAGCCTTCAGAGGTTTGTAAGAGAACCTTAGTGAAAAAAAAAACAGCATCATGAAGGCCAAGGAACACACCAGGCAGGTCATGGATAAAGTTGTGGAGAAGTTTAAAGCAGGGTTAGGTTATAAAAAAATATCCCAAGCATTGAAAATCTCACGGAGCACTGCTCAATTCATCATCCAAAAATGGAAAGAGTATGGCACAACTGCAACTGCTGCAACTACAACTGCAACTCCAAGATATGGCCGTCCACCTAAACTGACAGGAACGGCAAGGAAAGGATTCATCAGAGAAGCAGCAAAGAGGCCCATGGTAACTGGAGGAGCTGCAGAGATCCACAGCTCAGGTGGGACAATCTGTCTACAGGACAACTATTAGTCGTGCACTCATCCAGATTCACAAATCTGGCCTTTATGTAAGAAAAGCAAGAAGAAAGCCATTGTTGAAAGAAAGCCATAGGAAGTCCCTTTTGGAGTTTGTGAGAAGCCATGTGGGGGACACAGCAAACGTGTGGAAGAAGGTGCTCAGGTCAGATGAGACCAAAATTGAACTTTTTGGCCTAAAAGCAAAAGGCTATGTGTGGCCGAAAACAAATACTGCACATCACCCTGAAAACACCATCCCCACCGTGAAACATGGTGGTGGCAGCATCATGTTGTAGGGATGCTTTTCTTCAGCAGGGACAGAGAAGCTGTTCAGAGTTGATAGGAAGATGGATGGAGGAAAATACAGGGCAATCTTAGAAGAAAACCTGTTAGAGTCTGCAAAAGACTTGAGACTGGGCAGAGGTTCACCTTCCAGCAGGACAACAACCCTAAACATACAGCCAGAGCTACAATGGAATGGTGTCAGAGATCATGAATCAGACTGAGATAGAAGTACAGTTAAATCACACTTGTTTAATAATAATAAAAAAAGGTAAACATAGTCAAAACATAGCCAGAGTTTAGGAACCAGAACGGATAGTCAGACAAGCCAAAATGTCAGGGAGCCAGAGATGAGCGTAGTAGAACAGCAAGCAGGATATGGAGCCAGAAGGAATGTCAGCCAAGCAAGTTTTTAACAGGAACACAGGAGAGCGTATCTAGAGATGTGACCAAGGCGAAGGCAGAGATCATCTGGACTGGACGGCTTAAGTAGGCAGGACTGATGAGCAGGATATCATCAACAGGTGAGTCACTGTGGAGAGATAGGAGCTGGCAATTAGCCAACAGCTGAGCAGCCAGCTTTGAGAAGGAAGGACTGAGCCCAGCCCTGACAGTACCCCCTCCTCAATGACCCCTCTCCCTCGGAGGACCACCAGGCTTGAAGGGAAAACATCTATGGAAATCACGGAGGAGGACAGGGGCATGTACGTCCGAGGATGAGACCCTAAAATGTTCCTCCGGACCGTACCCTTTCCAATGCACCAGGTACTGTATGTGCCCACGGAACCTATGGGAGTCAACAATGGGCTGTACTTCATACTCCTCATGGTTCTCAACCTGTACAGGGTGAGGACGAGGCACTGAGGTGGTAATGCGGTTGCAGACCAAAGGTTTTAATAAGGCAACATGAAATACATTCAAAATACGCATTGTAGAAGGAAGGTCTAATACGTAAGTCACTGGGTTAACCCTGCAAAGAATACAGAAAGGCCCAATAAACCGAGGTACGAACTTCAAAGAGGGAACACAGTTGGAGGTTGCGAGATGACAGCCAGACCCTATCCCCAACCTGGTAGGAAGGCGCAGGCAGGTGTCTGCGGTCAGCATGGAGTCTGTACCTATCATTAGCATGTCGCAAAGCCTCCTGGACTTGTACCCAAGTGGAACGCAGACCATGGAGATGCTCCTCTAATGCAGGAATACTCTGCGGAACAAACGAGTCAGGCAACATGGAGGATTGGAAACCATAGTTCGCCATAAACGGGGACAATTGGAAAGCAGAATTCAAGGCACTATTGTGAGCAAACTCCACCCACAGTAAGAGGTCTGACCAGTTGTTATGATGGTCAGAAATATAGCAACGTAGGAATTGCTCTAAGGACTGCTTGGCTCGTTCTGTGGCCCCATTAGACTGCGGGGGATACGCAAAAGAGAAAGCAAGCTGAATTCTGTGCACAAAAGGCTCGCCAGGACACAAACTAACTACCCCTGTCTGAGACAAGCACCTTGGGTAGGCCATGTAAGCGAAAGATCTCCCGAGCAAAAATGGAAGCCAGTTCCTTAGAAGTGGGCAACTTCCTAAGTGGAAATGTTGGGAAATGGCCCAAAAAATTTTTTCTTCCCAGGGTGGCCAGCAGCCTTGGGAGAATCGTAAGTCTGGAGCATGGCAGTACAGAGACTCTCTGTGACAAAACAGTGGTCACAAGGTTTCTCAGGAGGAGCATGGATCTGAGCAGCAAGAATTTTGTCACCCAAAGGAGAAGTGAGACTGGTGCAAACCGTAGCCAGAATGCGATCAGGAGAATCACAGGAAGCAGAACCGACTCCATCTTGGAAGTGGAGGAAAATTGTTGTCACAAAGCATCAGCCCTTACATTCTTAGTACTGGATAAGAATGAGACAATGTAATTGAAACTAGACAAGAAAAGAGCCCATTGCGCCCTTCTGGGAGAGAGGCATTTAGCCTCAGACAAGAATGTGAGATTCTTATGGTCAGTAAGAATGAGAACCGGCACAGTGGTACCTTTGAGGAGATGTCTCCCCTCTTTCAGGGCTAAAATGATTGCTAACAGCTCTCTGTCACCATCTCGTAATTGCACTCTGCAGGTGACAATTTCTTGGAAAAGTAGCCACACGGATGCATAGCACTCTCAGAGGTAGGACGTTGAGACAGAAGGGCGCCAACTCCAATCTCAGAAGTATCAACCTCAAGGATAAAAGGTAACGTAGGATCAGGATGTGCCAACACAGGAGCAGAAACAAAGACAGCCTTGAGACTCTCAAAGGCCCTAATGGACTCCAGAGACCAACTCTGTGGGTTACCGTCCTTTCTGGTCATATCAGTCAGGGGCTTGACCAGAGACGAGAATTTAGGAATAAACTTCCGATAATAGTTGGCAAGGCCAAGAAAACTCTGCAGAGGACGTAAACCCACGGGTCGGGGCCACTGTAGGACTGATAAAAGTTTCCCTGGGTCCATTGAAAAAACAGCAGTGGAAATGACATAACCCAGGAATTTAACCTGTTCATGATGGAATTGGCACTTCTCCAATTTACAATAGAGATCGTTCTCTCTTAGTTTCTGAAACATATGACAGACATCTGTATGGTGGCTCTCCAGGGGCTTGGAAAATATGAGGATATCGTAGAGATAAACCACTACACATAACTGCAACAAATCTCGGAGGACATCGTTAATAAATTCCTGGAAAAATGCCGAGGCGTTACAAAGGCCAAAAGGCATTATGAGGTACTCATAATGGGCTATTCTGGTATGAAACGCAGTTTTCCACACGTCGCCCTCCTTAATCCTCACAAGATTGTATGCCCCTCTCAAATCAAGCTTCGTGAAAACCGTTGCTCCCATGAGGCGGTCAAATAACTCCGAAATCAACGGAATCGGATAGGCATTCTTAATTGTGAAACGATTGAGACCCCTATAATCAATACAAGGTCCCAATTCATCACTCTTCTTCTTCACAAAGAAGAAACCAGCACCAGCAGGAGACGAGGATTTCCAGATGAACCCTCCAGAAAGTGTGTCTGCAACATACTTCTCCATAGCCTTATCCTCCAAGACCGACAAAGGGTAAACCTGGCCATGAGTGGGTATGGCACCAGGTTGAAGGTCAATTGCGCAATCATACAACCGGTGTGGAGACAAACTACTGGCTTGACCTTTTTCAAAGACATCGCTAAAATCGCGGTACTCCTCCGGCAGGGGGGAGAGTGAATTGGTGCACAGGACCCTGGCTACCTTTCGGAAGCATGTCTTACTGCATTGTGGCGACCAGGAGAGAACCTCAGCACGGAGCCAATCAAAAGTGGGGTTGTGCCTTTGTAACCAAGGGTAACCAATAACCAGCAGAAACTTAGGTGAGGAAATAACTTGGAATTGGATTATCTCATGGTAAATAGCCCTACGGCCATGGACAACGGAACAGTCTCATGAGTCACATGGGCAGGCTGTAAAGATCTTCTGTCAAGAGCCTCAATGGCAAGTGGAGTGTCATGCAGCTGCAGCGAAATCGAGTGCTTCGATACAAAGGCAGCATCATTGAACAGCCCCAGAGCCTGCAGCCCCAGGGTCGATTAGAGCCTGTATGTCAATGGACGACCCAGCCCAAGAAAGGGTAACCGAAACCAGGGGCTTATCCTTCTGGATAACTGGGGACAAAACAACGCCACCTAAGGTCTGACAGGACCTCAAGGTTTGGGCGTTCCCTGGATAGATAGGACAAGACTTCAAAAAGTGACCTGACTGGCCACAATAAAGGCACAATCTCTCCTTCCTCCCAAAGGTTCTCTCATCCGCAGAGAGACGCGTGAAGCCCAAGTGCATGGGTTCATCTTCACAGACTGACTCTGTACCAGGAGGCATGGGGAGTGAGGGAGGCAGGGGTGGGACTGCAAAGTTTGGAGACAAATGTACAGAAGGCTTCCGCAACCGCTCCTTAGAAGGGAGTCTTTCTCTGAGTCTGGAGTCCATGAGGATGGCAAACTTGATCAACCTCTCCAGCTCAGTGGGTATATCTCGGGCTGCTATCTCATCCTTGATGGTATCCGAAAGACCATGAGAATAAGCACCCACGAGGGCCTAATTTTTCCAAGCAACCTCTACTGCCAGAGTACGGAATTCAATCGGCAACAGTTCTCGTACTCCGTTTGATGGACATGAGGCACTTGGCAGGAGAAGCGGAGCGTGCGGGAACATCAAATACCCTTTTAATAGAAGTCACAAACTCAGGGTAACTCAAGACAACAGGTTTTTGCCTCTCCCATAGAGGGTTTGCCCAGGCCAAGGCTCTCTCAGAAAGCAAAGATATCACAAACCTACTTTGCTTCTGTCTTTGGGAAACGCCGGGGCAGCATCTCAAAGTATATCTCAACCTGGTTGAGAAACCCTCTGCATTGGACTGGATTGCCCCCAAATCGCTGGGGAAGCGGAGCAGAACCAGACATACCTCTTATAGAGGTAATACTTGAGGCGGGTGCCTGCACAGAGACTGGAGCAGCAGCAGGGAAGGCCTGCAACACAGGTTGTACCGGAGCAGCCACAGTGGGAGATTCCAGGTGAGCCGTGCGACTCAGGAGCGTTTGTAACGCCATGGCAAACTGATCCACACGCTGATCCTGCTCATCCAATCTTGAAAAAATATTACCAACAAGTGGATTGACTAAATCTTCTGAATTCAGGGCCTTCGTCTACTGTCAGAAACCATAAATCAGAGAGAGACAGAAGTACAGTTAAATCACACTTGTTTAATAATAATAACAAAAGGTAAACAGAGTAAATTAAGTCAAAACATAGCCAGAGTTCAGGAACTGGAATGGATAGTCTTACAAGCTAAAACGTCAGGATCTGGAGCCAGAAGGAATGTCAGCCAAGCAAGTCTTTAACAGGAACACGGGAGAGCGTCTCTAGAGATGTGACCAAGGCGAAAGCAGAGATCATCTGGGCTGGACGGCCTAAGTAGGCAGGACTGACGAGCAGAATATCATCAACAGGTAAGTCACTGTGGAAAGATAGGAGCTGGCAATTAGCCGATAGCTAAGCGGCCAGCTTTGAAATGGAAGGGCTGAGCCCAGCCCTGACAAATGGTTTAGATTAAAGCATATTCATTTGTTAGAATGGCCTAGTCAAAATCCCAGATCTAAATCCAATTAAGAATCTGTGGCAAGACTTGAAAATTGCTGTTAACAGATGCTCTCCATCCAATCTGACAAAGCTTGAGCTAGTTTGCAAAGAAGAATGGGCAAACATTTCACTCTCTAGGTGTGCAAAGCTGGTAGAGACATCCCCAAAAAGACTTTCAGCTATAATTGCAGCGAAAGGTGATTCTACAAAGTATTGACTCAGGGGGGCTGCATACAAATGCATGCCACACTTTTCACATGATGTTTTGTAAAAAATGTTGAAAACAATTTATCATTTTCCTTCCACTTCACATTTACGTGCCACTTTGTGTTGGTCACATAAAAGCCCAATAAAATACATTTACTTATTTGGTTGTAATTTACATGACAAAATGTGGAAAATTTCAAGGGGTATCAATACTTTTTCAAGGCCCTGTAGAGCCGGCAGCAGGACATTACAGTGCACATGTGCCCTCCGCCACACCCAAACACCGGACCCTTATGCACTGCTGATAAATGCCAAGTGTCCAAGAAGCCTAACTGAATTTTGTTCAATAGACAAGTGTAGCACTACCCCTGTAGGGGTTGCAGGTGACAGGGTTTCCCACTGCTGCACAGCCAGGCACATAACATTTTCATCCATAGACAGTGAACAGTCTGAGCTTTTTATTGGAGGGGGGTTAAAAACTTGGATAGGGATGGAAATTATAGGATGCCCAACTTGACAGTAACAAAACCATGGACCACTTCCTTCCTATTTTTCTCTCCGCATGATCCTTCTCCTTTATCCTGTACAACTTCAGTTTCTTCTTCTGTGGTATCTAACAGTCAGTTTAGCAACAGCCTGTTACAGGCTAGGAACTCCCAGTCCCTTTTTAAAGTAGCACATTGTAATGTGAACTGCCTACTGGAGTACCTTCACTCCCCTGTAGACACTGGTCCCAGCTCTACCACTGCAGAAAATGCTAGCCCACCTGGCTGCCGCTTGGCCAGCCCACCTGGATGCTTTTCTTCACCAGCCTACCCGATTGAATCTCTTCACCAGTCTACCCGACTGACTCTCTGGAGATCTTCCAGGGTAAGGTAGGGAAGATTTAGGCACACCGCAATCTTCCAGAGAGACCTGCTACATGTGGCTGTCTCTCCCCTTGTAAGTCCCTGTGCCATGAATGTAGTACTCACACTGTCCTCCTTGCTTCCGCTGCATCTCAGGAAAGCCTCCTTCCAATGTCTCCTGTGGTAGTATTCTTCCAGGCCAGCCACCTGAGTCCCGGCCCGAGGTAGAGCCCCTCCCCGGCAGGGGTCCCTCGAGGGCCACTGACAGTCTTCCTCAGTCTTCCATTTACCAATCTGACTTTATGCTGGCGTGGCTCATCCATATTTAAGGGTTGGCTTAGTTCCCTGCTAGGCCCACCGCCCGGGGATTGGCAAAGCTCCCTTAAACATGCAGGACAGTCCTCCTAGTCCCCCACCTACTAACTTCTAGAAGTTTCTCCAAACTTCCAGATTCAGCGGGAGGTACCAGAGAGCTGCCTGTATGAATTCACCCAGCCATGAACGCTGAAGCAGATTGCTTGACTCAGTCTTAGCCCTGAGTCAGACTATAGTTTACCTGCTCTCACACTAGTAGCACAAGAAATTACAGAACATTTTCATCCTGGGTCCTCTAATTTTTTTGTCCATATAGTCAAAAACTAACATTGATTTGTCCTCATTAACCATTAGGAAACTGTACGAACATTCCAAAAAACAAATGTTTTTAATTGTAACGCTACTGGTATATGGCTAGCCTAACAAACAACTGTGCACTTGAGAAATGCAAAAATGAGTCAGAAGTCTTTATCTGCATGCTTATACCAGAAGTTTAGTATGACAGCCAGGAAGCTAGCATATTTAGAATGAAACATCAGCAGTGGCAGCTTCCATGTTTCTCTTAGGAAAGGGTTCCTTGAGCTACAGTACTGCAGCTCTGGAGCCAGGGACAGAGATAGTACGGGAATAGTCTTCAAAAAAGTATATAAAATTGCTTCATTCTAGTGGGGAATTGGAGACATTGCCAACATCCCTAATAAAGCATAGAAACAGCAAAAAAGGACCCTCTGGCGGGACTAATGCCGCGTACACACGAGCGGACTTTACGGCAGACTTTGCACGGCGGACGGGATTTCGTCGGACAATTCGATCGTGTGTGGGCTCCAGCGGACTTTGTTTTCTCAAAAGTTGGACGGACTTAGATTTGAAACATGTTTTAAATCAATCCGTCGAAATCGAGTCCGCTCGAAAAGTCCGCTCGTCTGTTAGTTCGACGGACAAAAAGCCACGCTAGGGCAGCTATTGGCTACTGGCTATGAACTTCCTTGTTTTAGTCCGGTCGTACGTCATCACGTACGAATTCGACGGACTTTGGTGGATTGTGTGTAGGCAAGTCCATTCATTCAGAAAGTCCATCGTTAAGTCCGTCAAAAAGTCCGCCGAGCAAAGTCTGCCGTAAAGTCCGCTCGTTTAATAGTACAAATTCTAAAAACATAGATACATAAGAAGTTTGTATCACAAGTATAACCACTTCATTTACATCACTATTGTGCAAATACACAGAGTGAAACTCTACGCATTTCAAGGTTATACATCATTCCTCTTCATCAGGAATAAGTGGTATAGAAGTTTATGGTATCTACAATTCAAAAAATACAATGAGTAAAAAAATATTTATATGTATACAGCTATTGAGAAAACAAACAATTTCTTCATTAAAAAAAGGCACTTAATTACAGTTTAATAACCACCGACTAACCAGAGATGTGGAAGCAGGTATCTTGGATACAAAGAAAGGGTTGAAGACAACAGAAAAGGGAAAATTATTTTGGCTGCACTGACCCCAACGAAAACCCAGAAGGCGGAAGCAGGACAGGCCAGACAATGATGAAGATCAAAAGGGGGAGCCAAGTGAGAGGGGAAAAAACCAGACCCACAGCTAGACCGCCTGTGGCAGGAATGTAGATAGCCCAAATCTAAATAATCATATGAAAAACATGAATAAAGTAAAAATCTACACTCAGTCCTTACAGAGAGAGACATGCACATGAACATCAGGGCATGTAAGTTTGGTCAAAAAAGACATAATATATTCAAAGAATGCTGGTAGCTAGACCTACCTCACTATAGAGTGATTGATATCCTGGACTGAAGGGGTTCAGAGTGGATAGAAAGGAGGGTTATCGTTGGTGTCAGCGCAGCCAAATTATTTTCCCTTATCTGTTGTCTTCAACCCTTTCTTCATATCTAAGATACCTGCTTCCACATCTCTGGTTAGTCGACATGGTTATTAAACTGAAATTAAGTGCCTGCTTTTTTAATTAGGAAGATGTTTGTTTTCTCAGTAGCTGTATACATATACATATTTTGTACTCATTGTATTTTTGGAATTGTAGATATCATAAACTTCTATACCACTTTCTCCTGATGAAGAGGGATGACGTATAATCTTGAAACGCGTAGAGTTTGACTCTGTGTATTTGCACAAGAGTGATGTAAATGAGGTGGTTCTCCATAATTTCATGTGGATTTATACTATTGAACTTGTTATACTTGTGATACAAACTACTAATGTATCTATGTTTTTAGAATTTGTACTATTAAACTCATATTAATTCTTATATCAATTGTCTATATACACAATTATTGGAGTCATTGCCTTCAAAATCCCGCCAGAGGGTCCTTTTTTGCTGTTTCTAGTCTTCAAGAAAGAAACAACAAAACTTTCCATCACAACCTTTATGTGGCAGGGAAATTCTCCAGCTTATTATGTTTAGAATTACTGGTTTGTACAGATCTTTTGTCATGCTACATGAAGCACATGCTGCTAAACCTCAGCTCAGGATATAGTCAGCGATAAAATTTGTTACGCAATTCTGAACTCATCTGAATGTACATAAAGAAGCCATCATCATTTAAAATACTGCCGTTATTTCTAGTATATTTCAGTTGGGTGGACTGACTCTTGTTCTTTAAAGGGTCAGTCCTTCCACAGTTTATATCACTTTGGTTTTGACAGATGGTGGAAAGTAAACCGTCTAGGGGGGTCAATTATATTTTTCTTGGTCCACTAAGTTACATTGGTGCGGGTGTTCCCGGGTCAGGACCCCTTTATTCTTCTTGGACATTTTTTATTTATTTTACACAATGGAAAATGAGGACCAAAGTTTCCAAAGGTGGACACCTAAAATACAAGGCTGACAAAAACAAATGCATGAGCTGGGCAGGGAGATCTTTTTGAATGGAAGTGGGTAAATGAATGAAAGGCCCACCTCCTCCATTCATAGATAGCTTTTCATTCACAGAAGCTACAGACTTAAGTAGCACTTAAAGTGGATAAGTACTTATTTTCTTTGATTATGCTGTTTTCTTTAATTATGTGTTTTTTTCTACAACAACTGGAACTCAACTGGTATACTTCTAAGGTTCTCCATTCATGGATGTTTATTGAGGAGCGCCTAGTACAAATTATCATATCAATGGCTTTCTGAACTTTTATTGGTTAAGAACATCAGATACAGCCTTTGCGTTTCAGGGGAGAAAGGCCTCCCCATTCTTCGGGGCTTGAGCAATGGATAGTAATTAAATCATGATGAAATACACTTGAGGATATAAATTAAGGCTTGATAGGGACCTGAGTCTCCCATCGGCATCAAAAATGTCTGTTCTTAGTGCTGTTAGGGGACGCTAGTTTCTATCAAGCCTTAATTTACATCCTCAAGTGTATTTCACCATAGTTTTTAACCAATACAGAACTCAATATATTTTAAATGACAAAGTAATTTGCAAAAGTTGCTCCTGAATACACATCCAAGAGTCTTTTTGTGTGAAGCAGAGAGGTAGCAGCCAAGACCAGACCATACTATTGTTTCACTGTGGATCTGCTTCCCTAAAGGAAAACTCTCTCCACTGTATATCCATTACAATCAGTTCACAGTTCTATGGGTCCAACATGATTACACACATCAGACATCTAAGTAATCCGGGAAACAATGTTGCTTTGCTGGATTCTGAAAATCTACAATCAGCAGAATTCTTATTGGGACTGTAACCTCTTGGCACATGCTCATCTGCTGGGCAATTTCCCTTTAATCACTCAGTGTGCAAGTTTGTTTTTTGTCAGGGTCATTCTCACAGCCAATTAGAAACTAAGGTTAATAGTAGTGGAGTCAGCAGCAAAAGATGAATGGTGCTCAATAGATATAAGTGTTGATCTAAACACATGTGCACATATTCATTCTTCTTCATTTAGGAAGGGCCATCTTTAACGTGGGGGAAAAGAGGCAGCATCCCCGGGCCTAGTCATTGTCGTGGGGCCCAAAGCAGCTGCCCCTTAAGTCCACACTGCCCACAAATAGTTGATAAGTGGATTTGGCTATCACTCAGAAGATGAGGATGGATTTGAATGTTGGGAGCATTGGTGATTGGTTGGGTGTTACATCTTCAGCCTGTGCGGTGATTGGCAAGCTCAGTAAGGTAAACCTTGCCCCGGGAGACTGCCTGTCAGTCCCAGGCACAGTCACACCAACCCCTCTCCCTCATCATGTCCAACAAGCTTCAGACCATTCTCTTGCTGAAGAACTTCTTTTCTGGGGCAATGCAGAGATCTGTGCAGGGAGGGAAGGGGGTCCTGGGTAATGATGGGGGTAGTATGGGAGAGGGTTCCTGTGTAATGATGGGGGGTAGTATGGAGGAGGGGGCCTTATGTAATGACGGTGGTAGTATGGGGGGTCCTGCATAATGATGGGGGTAGTCAGTGGAGCTCAGATCGTCTGTGCGTGAAATAAGGCACTAATTGCAAAAACTTGAACCTAATGTTTAAAGTGCAAATAAAAGTGTATTTGGAGATTGCAGTAATTCACCCCAATAGACTACAAAAGTATGTATGGGCCCATATAAAATTAATCCAGTTGGGCTTTATTCATATGACACAAATAAAAAAAAAATGTATCCAGCAATCTCCAGCTACCACAGATGTACGTGTTGTTTGCTAAAAAGTCTGGTAGGAAAACAAAAATAAGGAATTTATCTAAAAAAAAGTCTGGTAGGATCTGTGAATTAGGCTTCAAAGTCAGAGTTTCATACCTTGATATCAAAAGCTTTATGCTGACCGTAAACCTGTCAATTTTCAATTAAGTACAACTCCTTTTAGCCATGTTTCAAGTGCAAAAAGACTTCAGATATCGGCAAACTGTCACGTGGTTTCTCTCAAAACTGTGAAACAACTGAAGCTATTGGTTGTAGACTGTTCAATCCTTGGTGCAATAGAAGGTTGGTTTAAATGCCATGCCGGATAATTGCTGTATTTGTGGGCAGCATTACTGTTTTCAACTCTGATTGAAGAGCTAAAGTTGCAGACCCAAGAGTGAAAGTTTCACTTATCCTTTAGATTCCTAAAGCAGTGTTTCTCAACTCCAGTCCTCAAGGCGCACCAACAGGTCATGTTTTCAGGATTTCCACTATTTTGAACAGGTGATTTGATCAGTTTCACTGCCTTAGTAGTTACCACAGCTGTTTCATCTGAGGGAAATCCTGAAAACATGACCTGTTGGTGCGCCTTGAGGACTGGAGTTGAGAAACACTGTCCTAAAGTATATATACATCCATAAAAAACCCCTGCTAGGTTACTTTTTGTGTTGACTGTGTATTATTGGGAAATTTCCCCTTCCTCTCTCTGTCCCAGAGACATAAGGGGAAGTTAGAGGAAATCTCCTAAAGTAAGGGTAATATCTCTGTTTGACATTGGTCCCCAGAGCAAGTGTTCCCCCTAGTAAGATCTCTTCTTAGTTAGTTTTCTAGGGACAGATCTGAAATGTTGGATACATAGAGGAGCGAATCCCCCAGTGGGGATACAGACAGAAATAAAAACCTAACTGATTTACATTGTCCCTTATATTTCTGTGGTTACATAGTTACATAGTAGGTGATGTTGAAAAAAGACACAAGTCCAACCTATGTGTGTGATTATATGTCAGTATTACCTTGTATATCCCTGTATGTTGTGGTCGTTCAGGTGCTTATCTAATAGTTTTTGAAACTTTCGATGCTCCCCTCTGAGACCACCGCCTTTGGAAGGGAATTCCACATCCTTGCAGCTCTTACAGTAAAGAACCCTCTACGTAGTTTAAGGTTAAACCTCTTTTCTTCTAATTTTAATGAGGGGCCACATGTCTTGTTAAACTTACTTTGCGAAAAAGTTTTATCCCTACTGTGGGGTCACCAGTACGGTATTTATAAATTGAAATCATATCCCCTCTCAAGCGTCTCTTCTCCAGAGAGAATAAGTTCAGTGCTCGCAACCTTTCCTCATATCTAATATCCTCC
This sequence comes from Lithobates clamitans, assembly GCA_037952925.1. Lineage (NCBI taxonomy): Eukaryota > Metazoa > Chordata > Amphibia > Anura > Ranidae > Lithobates > Lithobates clamitans. Next base: position 2,001,854 of record JBBGZY010001526.1, read on the forward strand.
AGACCCTTTATTAGCTTAGTTGCCCTTATTTGTACTCGCTCCATTTCCAGTACATCCTTCCTGAGGACTGGTGCCCAGAACTGGACAGCATACGCTTTGTTAGCAGCAGCTTGGCATTGCGTGCAATTGCTGAGCCTATCATCTACTAGGACCCCCAGTTCCTTTTCCATCCTAGATTCCCCCAGAGGTTCTCCCCCCAGTGTATAGATTGCATTCATATTTTTGCCACCCAAATGCATTATTTTACATTTTTCTACATTAAACCTCATTTGCCATGTAGTTGCCTGCTCCATTAATTTGTTCAGATCTTTTTGCAAGGTTTCCACATCCTGCAGAGAAGTTATTGCTCTGCTTAGCTTAGTATCGTCCGCAATACAGAGATTGAACTGTTTACCCCATCCTCCAGGTCATTTATGAATTGCAGTTTTGGTTACTGAAGACCCCCGATTCCCTCGTAAAGACTGAGGAGAAGAATAAATTCAATACCTTCGCCATCTCCCCATCCTTTGTAACCAGATGTCCTTCCTCATTCTTTATGGGGCCAATATGGTCTGTGCTCCCTTTTTTAATGTTTACATACTTTTTTTTGCTCTCCTCCGCTATGTGTCTTTCGTGTTCTATCTTAGCCGCCCTAATTGCACCCTTACATTTACATTCTTTATAAATTCTGAATGCTGATGATGATCACCCAACCTTGTATTTTTTGAAGGCCTTCTCCTTTGCTTTTATATGCATTTTTACATTGGAGTTAAGCCACCCAGGACTTTTGTTCGCTCTTTTAAATGTATTACCCAACAGGAGCATTGGCTAATGCCCTTTTTTCATATGCTCTTAAAGCAAACCCATCTCTCCTCTGTGTTCTTTGTTCCTAAGATTTTATCCCAATTCATGCCTTCTAACAAGGTTCGTAGTTTAGGGAAGTTGGCTCTTTTGAAATTCATTGTCTTTGTATTCCCCTTATGTTTCCTATTTGTGTGATTTATACTGAAGCCAATTGACCTGTGATCGCTGTTTCCTAAATTGCCCCGTATTTCCACATCCGTGATCAGGTCTGTATTGTTGGTAACCAGTAGATCCAGTAATGCTTTATTTCTAGTTGGTGCGTCTACCATCTGACCCATAAAATTGTCCTGCAAGACATTTAGGAACTGGCGAGCCTTAGACGAATGCGTGGTTCCCTCCGCCCAGTCTATGTGTGGATAATTAAAATCCCCCATTATGATAACACTTCCCATCCTTGCTGCTAATCCAACTTGTGAAAGGAGATCTGTCTCCCCTTCCTCCCTCAGGTTAGGGAGCCTATAGCATACTCCCAGTAATATTTTACCCTTAGCTTCATCCCTTTGTAGCTCTACCCATAAGGATCCCACCTCCTCCCTAGCTCCCTTAGTGATGTCATGGTTGATGGCACTGTAATTATTTTCATTTAAAAAAACATCTAAGTACCTTTTTCCCAATTGATATGCAGCTGTTACACGACCAAGATATTTCCCAGCCTGTCTGCAGGGAAACATAAGTAGGAGGAGCTTCTAGTCCTCTGCTGCTGGTCACACGTTAAAAAAAAAACAGCCTTTGAAATACAGAGAAAAAAAATAAAAATAATATCAATAAACTGTTTTAAAATATATATCTGAAATCAAATCTTTATTATTTTGTGGAAATAACATGGTGCTGGTGGATTTCTGACAGTCACCGGCCCTCCAGTCTGTGTTTAAGAATAAGAGGGAGGTGAAGCCTCCATCAATCTACATGTAATATCCTGCCCCCATTGTGTTTAGTTGGTTAGTGGGCATGGAGGAGGAGAGAGAGAATGAGCTGTCATTTACTACTGTGTATACGCCCACATGTGTGACTCTATAGTCACATGGGCTGCCTAAATGTGATAGGGAGGAAATGCTCAGCATAGAATTGCCACCACACCTGCAAAATCCCTAAGTGAGGACATGAACAGAAGGTGGAGATCAGCAGGATTAACCAGGTTTTTTTGCAGAATACAGAAAATGAATCTCATAGTGGCTGAGTGAGTATGAACAGAATATAATACAGCTTTTATTCATAGTTTTTTATGATGTGGGTTTAGTGACACTTTAAGTCAAAGCTGGTCCCCTCAGCAGTCACAAAACCATATAGAAATACCAATGCATTGCTGAAGAAAATATTGACAATTTATTGAATAGCATAAATAAAAAACATTGTTACTCCATATTTAAAAACTCAACAGGTCTATGCAACCTCAAACACACCCCTGCAAGCTACTTCCATCTTTCCAATATCTTGTGGTACAGTATTAATACAGTATTAATATAACAATCACTGTTGGACTGTAGGGGTATTGATTCCATAATGTGTTTTATGATGCTAGTTCACTTCTTCAGGAGGGCATGGAAGGAATTTACATATGCTACTTATTGCCTGGCCCATAGAAAGACAGCAAAACATTCTCAAAAGTAAACATGCAGAGGCAGAGCAATCCTATTTTGCATTGTGAGAAATCAGGAAAGGTCATCCCTGGAAATACTTTTTGGGATGCATCCCGTCCCTCCTCCAGTCTGATCTGGATTAGCATCATGCTTTGATTACCATCATAGGGCAAATCTCAACCTTGGGCATCCTGTTTCAGAGATTGTTGGCTTCTCATTCCCTACTTAAGGTAATTGTGCAGGGTGTCACACACATCTCTTTACCTGTATATTCCACTGTGACTCCATGGGACCTTAGCCTGAAACTTTCAGCCATTTAGAGGCCAGCCCTTGAACCTACTAGGGATATTTTATTATCTGATCTTACTTGCAAGACCATACTCTGCCATCATTCCAAGGGTCTTTGAATTAGCGGCCTTATGCCTTTCCTAGTGTTACACGTAAAGTTAATCTTCAGGCCTAAAGTTTTTTTTCCCTCCTAAGGTGGTTTCCTCCTTCCACCTCAAACAGGACATTGCTCTCCCCTCTTTATGTACTTGCTTCCCAATATCCCAAGGAAATTTCTCTCCACTGTCTTGATATGGTATGTGCTGTGAGAGTCTACCACTGGGTTACAGCCTCTTTAAGGTAATCAGATTCCCTCTTTGTGCTCCCTGAAGGTTCGTGCAGGAGGAACTCCTAGGTGGATTAGACAAGTCATCATTTGAGGCTATGGTAGGACAGGGTAGTTAGTGTCTCGTGGGATTTTCTGTATCTTTTCGCCTGATTTACCAGCCTTCCACATGGCTTTCTGCTCACAGGCTTATCAGGATTCCCCAGGTGAAAAAGACCTTTTTGATTCATTGGTTTTGAAGGCTTGTTGGGGGTATGTTCACTGTGTTGCCCATCCCTTAGTTGGAAGATCCTGTGTCCAGTACTACTGTACAACAAAGAAAAGTAGGCTTTTTGACTTACTAGGGGGAAGGGAAAGGGGAAGGGGGGCGATGGTTATATAGGAAATCTCTCTGCAGCTTTTTTTTTCTGCCAGTCTCCAGTCACTTGAAGCTATCTGCATATAACCCATGGTTAAAGACTAAAAATCATGTGTCATGTGCTGGACTTAAAAAAATGTATTCTAGTCAAAAATCCATTTTTTCTCATTCCATCTGAGACTTTTATGTAGTAATCAATAAAGTAGAGGGGTAAACACAAGAGGTAAATTTCAGGTTTTTTTTTACTATATGTGCCCCCTTGAAGAGATTTCATCCCACTTTCTGTCCCAGGGACAATATTATTACTAAAATAAGGTATTAGGAGAAATCTCACTAACAAGTCCACAAGGAGCAATACAAAATTGGCAGAGAATTTAGGAGTGTGTAACCCACATAGTGCAGGGGCTAGGAGTGAGTAACCCACAGAGTGCAGGGGCTAGGAGTGTGTAACCCACAGAGTGCAGGAGCTAGGAGTGTGTAACCCACAGAGTGCAGGGGCTAGGAGTGTGTAACCCACAGAGTGCAGGGGTTAGGAGTGTGTAGCCCACAGAGTGCAGGGGTTAGGAGTGTGTAGCCCACAGACTACAGGAGCTAGGAGTGTGTAACCCACAGAGTGCAGGGGCTAGGAGTGTGTAACCCACAGAGTGCAGGAGCTAGGAGTGTGTAACCCACAGAGTGCAGGGGTTAGGAGTGTGTAGCCCACAAAGTGCAGGGGCTAGAAGTGTGTAACCCACAGACTGCAGGGATTAGGAGTGTGTAGGTTAGGAGTGTGTAGCCCACAGAGTGCAGGGGCTAGGAGTGTGTAACCCACAGAGTGCAGGGATTAGGAGTGTGCAACCCACAGAGTGCAGGGATTAGGAGTGTGTAACACACAGAGTGCAGGGTTTTCGAATGTGTAGCACAGAGTGCATGTGTCAGCAGTATGTAAGGCACAAGTGTAGGGGTCAGAAGTGCATAACACCCAAAGTGTAAGGGTCAGGAGTGTGTAACGACCAGAGCCCAGTGGTTAGGAATGTGTAACACACAGAGCACAGGGGTCAGGAGTGAAAAGTGCACACAGCCTAGGATTTATATTGCACATGGTGCCTCCAAAGAAAAAAATTCCCTACTTATGCTAATACAGTCCTCCCACCCCCGAAGGCAAATCCATCCCCAGGACAAATTTCCCCTTTCTTCCCTGAAAAAGTACTCACCAGACCTTAGAATTGGATTATATCTGCTGGGTGCCCTTGGTTCTGATGCTGTGACTATTTATTTTTATTTCCATATGTCGCTTATGCAGCTGTTGGCTTCTGTCCCCACCCATTGGCCTGGCAGGTGCCTGTTAGACTTGCAGCGCAGAGCTAAGTGGTGTGCTCTGAAACTCTTCTATGGTTCTGTGCTGCAGGTCTGACAGGCAGCGGGCACTGGGGGTGGGAAATCAGGCCATCAGTCAGGTAAGGGCGACATACAGAAACTAGGGAACTCACCAGCAAATTCATTGGGTGCCCAGCATTAGTAACACCCCTGAGCTACACTTTAGATTCTTAAAACAAGGAATCTTAGTTATAGAAAATAATTTTTGGCCCTGTATTTAGGTTTACTTACTTGTTTGAGGAGCTCAGAGCCACAGGAATTACTGCTTGACCTCATGCTGGTAACAATCAGTCTCTAGTTCCTAAGCATACAGTAACACACGTTAGTGACTCGGCTGTAAAGCACTAAGGGTTGTATTATTTGATTTTCGTTAAGTATATTTAGGAGCACTGATAGGGTAGGACTGAACAAGAGAGCCACTGTCAGAACTCAGGGGTCTCTCAGCTCTGACTCAGATGTTTGATGGAACCTTGATTGCTTGCAATACAAATTAAAGTTTAAAACAATTAACAGAATATAAATATTTCATAAGTAAACCCAGCATGGCTTAGGTAATTTCAGAATGGTGGTTCAAATTGTAGCTTAAGTCTAATTAGGACTGGTTCCCTTTAAACACTATAGCTGAGAACTTTCGGAACAATCGGGGTCTCTGTAGATCACAGCCAGCTACAGTATCTCCTCATCACTAATGTAACAGCTATCTCTGACTCTTCTCACTCCCTCATCAGCCCGGTCCCTGCTGTTTCCTATCCCTCCACACGGATCTCCGGGTGACTGTGCCATCTGAGATAAATTGGATGGCTTTGTCTTCGCTTGCGTGACTGTCATTGCTGCTCTGAATTACAAATGTGCAGTCTATAACGGTAGACCAGTGTAATCCGCTTTCTGGTCAATGCGCCCTAGCACTTTGCTTCTAAGATTATTTTTTTGTATTCTTCCATATAGGCAAGAGCAGAGCTGCAATCAACTCCCTTGATAATTGTGAAAAAATATAGTGGTGTAGCACTAACCACCTAGGGGCTGCAAGCGATAGGGTCCCCCCCAGCTGCACAGCCAGTCACATAGCATCTTCAACTTTCATCCAGACCAGTGAACAGTCGTGAGCTTTGTTTTTGTGTTTTATTAGGGATAATAACTTGCATGGGGATAGGAATTATGGGATGCCAAACTCGACAGTAACAAAAAAACCAGGGACAACTTCCTCCCTATGTACAGCTCCACTTGATCCTCCTGCACAACTCTGCTTGATCCTTTTTACAGCTCCAATTGATTCCCGTCAGTCAAGTTAGACTTGCAGTGACCCCTTACATGCTAGGAACTCTCAGTCCTTTAAAAAAGTAGCATGGGTGGTGTGAACGGCATCCTGGAGTGCCTCCAACTCCCTTGTAGACACTGGTCCCAGCTCTACCACTGCAGGAAAATGCTAGCCTACCTGTCTGCCTCTTCAACAGCCCACCTGGCTGCTTCTTCACCAGTCTACCCGACTGACCCTCCTCACCAGTCTACTCGACTGAGTCTTTTCTCCAGTCTACCTGACTGACTCACTGGAGATCTCCTAGGGCAAGGCTAAAGACTTAAGCACACCGCTGTCTTCAAGAGAGACCTGCTGCATGTGGTAATCTCTCCCTTGTCAATCCCTGCTTTGTGCTGTAGTACTCACACTGTCCTTTCCTTGCTCCCACTGCCAACTTCTATGGTAGGATCCCTCTAGGCCAGCACCTGAGCCCCAGCTCGAAGCAGAGCCCCCCAAACTAGAGGGTGCACCTCAAGGACCACAACAGCCTCCTCAGCACTGCATCTCCATCTCTCCATCTTCTACCCGACCGTCTGCCCAGCATGACTCAACTCTATTTAAAGGCTCGCTTAGTCCCCTGCCAGGCCCACCTCCTGGGGATTGGCTATGGGCTCCTAGCCTCCACCCTCTAATTTCTAGAACATTCCAGAACCAGGGGGAGACACCAGGGAGCTGCCTCTATGAGTCATGCTGCCTGAACTCTAATAACCTTAACCCAATTACAGGCTCACAGGATAAACATGACCCAGGGTACAGTTTGCCTACTCTTACACTAGTAGCACACTAGAGGGTGCTACAATGGTAATAGTTCAACAAAAATCTTTAGTGGTCATGATTACTCATGCTAAAAGATTACTCATGCTAAAAGATATCAGCTGCAATGTTGGTGTTTGACAGTAAATGCTCATTCATCTGAGACACTTCTATATGAACTGCTTGTGTTGGTCTCTTCCATGGTGCTCCAAGTGGATAGGTCTGCTTGTGGGAGCCATTTAGGGCTGCAGAGTCACAAATACATTTTACATGTTGAGTTATACCGTAACCAGAAATTAATTTTGCACAGTCAAAAATAGTCAATTACTACCCCCTGAATCTTAAAACCCAAGAGAACTTCTTTAAATTAGACAGCAGCCACATCATAAGTAGAAAAGTCTGCCCCCTGTCAACATGCTGTAGATAAGGACCCTTGCTTTCCCCGTGGAAGCAGTGGTCTCTCTGTAGGGGTCCAAACCACACCAGACATCAGACATATAGCTCTGCTCTCAGGAAAGCACATGCTTCCTGCAGATTGGAGAACTTAAGGCGGAGTTCTGCCGAAAAAAAAAATTATTAAAAGTCAGCAGCTACAAAACCTTTAATAATCAGACACTCACCTGTCCCACGCTCCAGCAATGCGGGCGTACGAAGCCCCGCTTCTCTTCACGGCACCGGCATTCTTACTGTGGGCGCCCGGCTGTGGCTTCACAGCTGGGCACACACCGCGCATGCGTGAGCCACGCTGCGTGCTGTGAATGGCTGGGCAATCTTCTGGGATCTGTGACGTGTCCCAGAAGATTGCAGGGAGGGAGGGGGAGAGGGGAACTTCCTTTCGGTGCCACAGAGCCCCGGGAGGAAGTGGGAGCTGGATGCCTCTAAAAAGAGGGTATCTGCTCCCCCCCAAAAAAATGACATGCCAAATGTGACGTGTCAGGGGTTCACCATTACTTAAAATGGAAGTTCCATTTTTGGGTGGAACTCCACTTTAAGCTCTGACTCAGCAGGGGAGTGTTGGATCTCTGTAGAGAGACAACTGCTTGTAAACATTGATTCCAAAGGGTTAGAAGATTTGCTTTGGCTGCCTTGTGTGGATTTGCTGCCTAAATGGACTCGTGCCTTGAAAGGATTTCTTTTTATGAACTTTTTATGAAAGTATGACAACTTTATGGGGCACTAGAGAGTTTTGTACAGGAAAGTGTGTTGAAGATGCCTTTGGGAACTGTTTGTGTGTTATCTGCAACTACCTCAGTAAAAGATTTTTATGTTCATCTAAATTGCCTATTCTTAAGTCTCAAAGGGTGCATGTAAGGTTTACATCAGAAGAGGGCTTACATCAGGGGACTTGAAGTTAGGGAAGATACTGTACAGGGTCTAACAAGCAGAATGCTGTCCAGAGAAGGCTATATTGCTGTTGTTACTAACTACCGTATTTGTGTCACTTGCTAAAGCAGCCAACCAGCCAGGAAACTATGCCTTAGGCATATTATTTGTGAGAACAATGGGTGTCTGAGCAGCCAATCACCAAACACCAATGCTGTCACATCAGAGGAAAGGGGGTGAGTAATAGGATCCCCATAGTTGGAAGTCCTGAGCATTTCTATTTGCTCTCAACAGGCAGTTACATGATCCAAACCCTAGCAGGGTTGTTGCTAGGCTCTGGCACTGACTTTGGATCTCCAGCCAAGTGCTCAGGGTCTCAGAATTGCTACAACTATCTACGAGAAAGAGTGCGAACTGTCATTCTATGTAATAGACACAAAGATATCCTTGTATTTTCAGCCTATCAGGCTGCATTTAATTAACAAAATATTTGCAACGGTATTTCTGTGTATTTGTGACCCTTGTGCATGAAATCCTGGGCTGCAAACTGACACAGATTTTCACAGGTCTGCGATGAGATAGTATTCCATTTTAAAATGATGCTTAACCAATTTCAGACCGCCTTATAGCAAATTTACTGCTACACAGCGGCCCTCCTGTGCATACGTGATTCTACACTTCTGCCAGCAGGGGGCGCGTGCCACCGGCGGGCCGCTTCTGCTGTAAATAACCACAGCAGAAGCTGGCCTGCGGGTTACCGGGCACCAGATGTCTTCCGGCACCTGCCGATTCAGAGAACAGAAATCTACTAATCTACTAATGTAAACAAAGCAGATCTCAGTTCTGACAGGGGGGAAGGGACGGATTGTGTGTCCCTGCAAAGGACAAGAGGGAATAAAATCCATATCTTCCTTTTGTAAAAGCAGCACACACACATCACAAAAACACTAGCTGGCACACAGTTAACCCTCTGATCGCCCTAGATGTTTAACCCCTTCCCAGCCAGTGTCATTGGTACAGTAAAAGTACATATGTTTAGCACTGATCACTGTATTAGTGACACTGGTTCCTGCAAAGTGTCAGTTAGTGTCTGCTGAAAAATATCACAGTCCCACTATAAGTCGCTGATCACTGCCATTACCAGTAAAATATAAATAAATAAAAATTCCATAAATATATACCATAGTTTATAGATGCTATAATGTTCATGTAAACTAATCAATATATGCTTTTCAGGATTTTTTAACACAAATATGTAGGAGAATACATGTTGGCCTAAATTTATGAAGAAATTCGATTTTTTTTTTTAATTCTAGCAGAAAGTAAAAAATTGAATTTTTCTTTAAAAATTCTGGATCTTTGTTTGTTTATAGCGCACAAAATAAAAATGCAGAGGTGATCAAATACCACCCAAAGAAAGTTCTATTTGTGGGAAAAAAATGACATACATTTTATTTGGGTACAGGGTTACATGACCATGCAATTGTCAGTTAAAGTAATGCAGTGCCATATTGCAAAAAATGAGGGGGGGGGGGGGGGGGGTAAATCTTCCTGAGGTCAAGTGGTTAATTTTTTTCCTGTTGCAGTGCTACTTTAGAGCAGCAAAGCAAGGAATTTATGAAAGAAGCTGAACTCAGAAGTAAATCTCCCTCAAAATCACTCTCATTGCTCCAGTTAGCATTGCCTTGCTGTGTGACAGAATTGATAAATATTCCCCTGTGTCTCTCCCTAGCGAATAGCAATATTGAAAATATGAGGGGAGAAGAAGGGACACCAGTATATATAGAAACAAGGGAGAGAGAGCAAAGAGGGGAAATAGAGGAAAGACAGTGAGGACAGGGAAGGATATCTGCACTGTACATTGTATGCAGGGCTTTTTTTTCTCAGAAAATAGGTGCAGAAACTCCCCCTTTCTGAGTCACCCCTTTTCTCCGCCCCTACCCACCTCCGAGCACCGTTCCTTGGTTCCATCTCCTAGCCACCTCTGAGCACCATTCCTTGGTTCCATCCCCTACCCACCTCCAAGCACCGTTCCTAGGTTCCATCTCCTACCCACCTCTGAGCACCATTCCTTGGTTCCACCCCCTACACACCTCTGAGCACCATTCCTTGGTCCCATCCCCTACCCACCTCTGAGCACCATTCCCTGGTTCCATCCCCCACCCACCTCTGAGCACCATTCCTTGGTTCCATCCCCTACCCACCTCCCAGTACTGCCCTTTTAGACAATCCAGAACCAAGCATCATTCTGTGGTGCTAATTCATTTGTATGGAATTTGGAAATTATAACACGAAAAGCAGTAAAATAGATCCTCCGCAGCCAGTAACAATGAAGCCCCCACCAGCAACAATAGATCCCTCTAACAACAATGGACTACCAGCCACAAACTTCCGCCAGCAACAATAGATTCCCCACAGCAGCAACAGATATCCCCACACCCAGGATCAATAGACCCCTCCCTCAACAGTAGATCTCTCCCAGCAACAAATGACCCCCCAGCAATATAAGACCCATCCCCAGCAACAATAGACCTCCTCAGCAACAATAGACCCCATGAAAAAATAGATCCCCTCCAGCTAGAATAGATCTCCCAGTAGCAAGCATCAATAGACCCTGCAGCACACCCTAACACCCCTTGCCATTACGTACACTCGTACAGTCAGTTCTGGAGGTGCCAGAACTGCGTTCACCCACGTTCCTGCTGAAAAAAGCCGATTGTATCACTCCACTACTTTTTTAGTCTAATGCCTGTTCATACCAGATGCATTGGAGCTACGCTGGACACTGTCTCCAGTGCAGTCCCAGCACATAGACAAACCAAAATGCCTTGTCTCTTATGTTGTCAGTTCACACGACAGCATTGCTGTAGTGTGTGCTGAGGAAAATGTCCTGCATGCAGTACTTTTCTTCAGTGAACAGGGTTGTAACACAAAGCACCACATCACAAAGCTGCTTTGGTAAATAGAACTGTCAATACAATTTGGTGGAAAAAAAAAGTAAACAGTGTGATGCAATGGTATTGGCGCAATGGCAGTGTGTCTCACAGCACACACCAGCGGCCAGGTTATCAGCGCTGCTTACTGGTGTGAAAAGACCCTTAGTGGGGTGTCCTGGCTTTTAGGAACCTAATACCACCCCTGGTTTGGGTTATAACTCTTTGCACCCTAACTGATGATGTGGGAACTGAGCTTTTTGGCTCTGTGCACATATTAGGAGCTTGTTTACATCAGCATTTGTCTGTAAAAAGCGGCACAGAGCAGCACAGATGCAGCAGACAGGCATTCAGGAGGTGCTATTGCCACCTCCTCAACGCCTGTTTTCTTTTCTTTTTTAAAGGAATACAGCGCTGCAATCTTTAGCGTTTGGCTCGCGGTTACAGCATGGCCCCCTTCACTAGAATGGGTCACGTCTGACAGCAGTACTGCCTGCTGAATGTAATTGGGGGGATCATTTTTGCTGCGCTGTGATGCAAAACATTACAACCGTGGCATGTTTATAACCCTGTCTAGCTGTCTTTGCAGCTTAAAGGGTAGGGGGAATAAAAATCGTGGCTCAGTTGACTGCTTTTACCACCCCACAATTGCAAATGTAAACTAAGCCTAAAGCCTGGTGTAGCGGTGTAGTTGCCACTAGTAACAAACATTCACCATATCAACCCACTGCCAGGCTCCCATATATCACTTGCAGAGACAATGAACAGTCATTTGCTTTGTTTTGTTCTTGTTTATTGGGGGTATAACTTGGTTGGGGAAAAGGGTATATGGGATGCCCATAGAATAGATCTCTTTGCCATCATATTTAGAGATTTTATAGATTAGCATATAGTTTGATCCTGAAGGAATGACGTGCATGTGTAACAGCTACAGTCTTTTCCCTGCATCACCATGCAGACTATTGCTCCTCCTCTGCGTAACTCCTGCAGACTATTGCTTCCAGAACTTCCTCATCAATGGCCACGTAAAGATGAGGACATCACCCTTGAGATGTGACAAAGCATAGGCCTGCCTAAATTTACCTGTGTATCAGGAACCATGAATCAGACCGAGACAGAAGTATAGTAAAATCACACTTGTTTAATAATAATAATAATAATAATAATAAGGTAAACAGAGTAAGCGTAGTCAAAACAAGCCAGAGTTCAGTAACCAGATCGGGTAGTCAGCCAAGCAAATGTCAGAGAGCCAGAGATAAACGTAGTGCAGCAAGCAGGATCAGGAGGCAGAAGGAACGTCAGCCAAGCAAGTCTTCACCAGGAATGCAGGAGAAAGTCTCTGTGATAATGACAAAGGCGAAGGTAGAGATCAAGTGAGCTGGATGACTTTAAGTAGGCAGGACTGACGAGCAGAATCAACAACAGCTGGGTAACTGTGGAGAGAAATGGGAGCTGACAAATAGCCGACAGCTGAGCGGCCAGCTCAGAGAAGGAAGGGGTATTGTCAGGGCTGAGCCCAGCCCTGACAATACCCCCTCCTCAACAACCCCTCCCCTTCGGAGGACCACCGGGCTTGAGGGGAAAACGTCCATGGAAATCACAGAGGAGGACAGGGGCATGTACGTCCGAGGATGAGACCCAAGAGCGTTCTTCTGGACCATATCCCTTCCAATGCACCACGGAACCTACGGAAGTCAACAATGGATTGTACTTCATACTCCTCATGGTTCTCAATCTGTATAGGGTGAGGATGTGGCACCGAGGTGGTAAGCAGACCAAAGGTTTCAATAAGGAGACATGAAAAACATTTGAGATTCACATACTAGGAGGAAGGTCCAAGGCGTAAGCCACTGTGTTAATCCTGCAAAGGATACGGAAAGGCCCAATAAACCGAGGTGCGAACTTCAAAGAAGGAACACGAAGTCAGAGGTTGCTAGATGACAGCTAGACAGCTAGACTCTGTCCCCAACCTGGTAGGAAGGTGCAGGCAGGCGTCTGCGGTCAGCATGGAGTCTATACCTATCGTTAGCATGTTGCAAAGCCTCCTGAACTTGTGCCCAAGTTGAACGAAGACCACAGAGATGCTCCTCTAACGCAGGAATATTCTGCGGAACAAACGAGTCAGCCAACTAGGCAGGTTGGTAAGCATAATTCGCCATTAACTGGAACAATCGGGAAGCAGAATTCAAGGCACTGTTGTGAGCAAACTCTGCCCACGGTAATAGGTCTGACCAGTTGTTATGATGGTCAGAAATATAGCAACATAAGAATTGCTCCAAGGACTGATTGGCTCGTTCTGCGGCCCCATTAAACTGCGGGTGATACGCAGAGGAGAAAGCAAGCTGAATTCCCAACTGTGCACAAAAGGCTCACCAGAACCGGGAGACAAACTGACTACCGCTGTCCGAGACAATCATCTTGGGTAGCCCATGTAAGCGAAAGATCTCCCGAGCAAAAATGGAAGCCAGTTCCTTAGAAGTGGGCAGCTTCTTAAGTGGAATACGATGACACATCTTTGAGAACCGGTCAACCACCATAAGGATAACAGTGTTGCCTTGGGAGTTGGGTAACTCCACAATGAAATCCATAGACAGGTGGGTCCAGGGCCTCTCTCCATTGGGTATGGGTTGTAGGAGGCCCACTGGAAGGTGTCGTGGAGTCTTACTCTGAGCACACATGGAACAGGCAGCTACGAAGGCAGTTACATCAGCCCATAGACTAGGCCACCAGAATTGTTGGGAACTGGCCCAAACGAGTTGATTCTTCCCAGGGTGGCCAGCTGCCTTGGGAGAATGGTAAGTCTGGAGCACGGCAGTACGGAGACTCTCTGGGACAAAGCTGCGGTCACAAGGTTTCTCAGGAGGAGCATGGACCTGAGCAGCAAGAATTTTGTCACTCAAAGGAGAAGTAAGACTGGTGCGAACCATAGCCAGAATACGATCAGGAGGAATGACAGGTACCGGAAACGACTCCAACTTGGTAGTGGAGGAAAACTGTCCTGAAAAGGCGTCAGCCCTTACATTCTTAGTACCCAGTAAGAATGAGACAATGTAATTAAAACTCGACAAGAAAAGAGCCCATTGCGCCCTTCTGGGAGAGAGGCGCTTAGCCTCAGACAAGAATGTGTGATTCTTATGGTCAGTAAGAATGAGAACCGGCACAGTGGTACCTTCAAGGAGATGTCTCCATTCTTTCAGGGCTAAAATGATCGCCAACAGCTCTCTATCACCAATCTCGTAATTGCACTCTGCAGTGGGCAGCTTCTTAAGTGGAATACGATGACACATCTTTGAGAACCGGCCAACCACCATAAGGATAACAGTGTTGCCTTGGGAGTTGGGTAACTCCACAATGAAATCCATAGACAGGTGGGTCCAGGGCCTCTCTCCATTGGGTATGGGTTGTAGGAGGCCCACTGGAAGGTGTAATGGAGTCTTACTCTGAGCACACATGGAACAGGCAGCTACGAAGGCAGTTACATCAGCCCATAGACTAGGCCACCAGAATTGTTGGGAACTGGCCCAAACGAGTTGATTCTTCCCAGGGTGGTCAGCTGCCTTGGGAGAATGGTAAGTCTGGAGCACGGCAGTACGGAGACTCTCTGGGACAAAGCTGCGGTCACAAGGTTTCTCAGGAGGAGCATGGACCTGAGCAGCAAGAATTTTGTCACCCAAAGGAGAAGTAAGACTGGTGCGAACCATAGCCAGAATACGATCAGGAGGAATGACAGGTACCGGAAACGACTCCAACTTGGAAGTGGAGGAAAACTGTCCTGAAAAGGCGTCAGCCCTTACATTCTTAGTACCCAGTAAGAATGAGACATTGTAATTAAAACTCGACAAGAAAAGAGCCCATTGCGCCCTTCTGGGAGAGAGGCGCTTAGCCTCAGACAAGAATGTGTGATTCTTATGGTCAGTAAGAATGAGAACCGGCACAGTGGTACCTTCAAGGAGATGTCTCCATTCTTTCAGGGCTAAAATGATCGCCAACAGCTCTCTGTCACCAATCTCGTAATTGCACTCTGCAGGTGACAATTTCTTGGAAAAGTAGCCACACGGATGCATAGCGCTCTCAGAGCTAGGACGTTAAGACAGAAGGGCGCCAACTCCAGTCTCAGAGGCATCGACTTCTAGGATAAAAGCAACATAGGATCAGGATGTGCCAACACAGGAGCAGAAACAAAGGCAGCCTTGAGACTCCCAAAGGCCTTAATAGACTCCAGAGACCAACTCTGTTGGTTACCGTCCTTTCTGGTCATATCAATCAGGGGCTTGACCAGAGATGAGAAGTTACGAACAAACTTCCGATAATAGTTGGCAAAGCCCAGGAAATGCTGCAGAAGACGTAAACCCACGGGTCAGGGCCACTGTAGGACTGCCGAAAGTTTCTCTGGGTCCATCCAAAAACCAGCAGTGGAAATGACAACAAGAGATTGTTTTCTCTTAGTTTCTGAAGCACACGACAGACATCTGTGTGGTGGCTCTCCAGGGACTTGGAAAATATGAGGATATCATTGAGATAAACCACCACACATAACTGCAACAAATCTCGGAGGACAACAGTTCTCGTACTCTGTTTGATGGACATGAGGCACTTGGCAGCAGTAGCGGAGCGTGCGGGAACATCAAATACCCTTTTAAAGGAGGCCACAAAGTCAGGGTAACTCAAGACAACAGGTTTTTGCATCTCCAATAGAGGGTTTGCCCAGGCCAAGGCTCTCTCAGAAAGCAAAGATATCACAAAACCTACTTTGCTTCTGTCCGTGGGAAAAGCCTGGGGCAGCATCTCAAAGTAAATCTCAACCTGGTTGAGAAACCCTCTGCATTGAACTGGATCGCCCCCAAATCGCTGGGGAAGCGGAGCGGAACCATACATACCTCTTATAGAGGTAATACTCTGCACAGAGACTGGAGCAGCAGCAGGGACGGCCTGCAACTCAGGTTGTACTGGAGCAGCCACAGTGGGAGTTTCCAGGTGAGCCGTGCGACTCAGGAGCGTTTGTATGATCCATGCAGTGATCTTGCTCATCCAATCTGGAAAAAATATTACCAACAAGTGGATTGACTGTATCTTCTGAAAGCATGGCCTTCGCCTACTATCAGGAAGTATAGTTAAATCACACTTGTTTAATAATAATAAGGTAAACAGAGTAAGCGTAGTCAAAACAAGCCAGAGTTCAGTAACTGGATCGGGTAGTCAGCCAAGCAAATGTCAGAGAGCCAGAGATAAACATAGTGCAGCAAGCAGGATCAGGAGCCAGAAGTAACGTCAGCCGAGCAAGTCTTCAACAGGAACACAGGAGAAAGTCTCTGTGATGTTGACAAAGGCGAAGGCAGAGATCAAGTGAGCTGGACGACTTTAAGTAGGCAGGACTGACAAGCAGAATCAACAACAGCTGGGTAAATGTGGAGAGAGATG
The DNA here is from genome assembly GCA_037952925.1 of Lithobates clamitans. Lineage (NCBI taxonomy): Eukaryota > Metazoa > Chordata > Amphibia > Anura > Ranidae > Lithobates > Lithobates clamitans. Next base: position 2,018,322 of record JBBGZY010001526.1, read on the forward strand.
GGAGTTGACAATTAGCCGACAGCTGAGCGGCCAGCTCAGAGAAGGAAGGGCTGAGCCCAGCCCTGACACTGTGCTGACAGTCTCCCTAGCAAAAATCCTATGCTAGCACCTACCTATTGGTAGAGGGTGCTACACTGGTACACATTATAAGTTTTTTTTCTGATTTACATCTGACTTAGGCCCCTTTCACACGAGCGGACCATTCAGGTCCGCCTGTCAGTTTTTTAGGCGGCCCTGAACAGACGCTCCATGCAGGTCTATGGAGCGATGGATGTCAGCGGTGACATGTCGGCTGACATCGATTTGCTCCGATACGCTGAATCCAGACAGATCAGACCGGATGAAAACGGACAGGCGGATTCGTTTTTATCCGATCCCCCATAGAGGAGAGCGGAGCTCTCACAGCCCCATCTCTGCACAGTGAGAAGAGACAGACCTGTCATCCACCGGCTCAGCAGGGGATCAACGAAGCGATCCCTGCTGAGCAAGCAGAGTCAGTCAAAACGAACAACCCCATGTGAAACTGTCAGCTCCGGACAGAGCCACTGTACTCACTATTCAAAGTAACTACAGTGATCTCCCCCGCTGAGCTATTGTGTTCTGACAGGGGGGCACCCTCTCCCCAGCCAGAACACTCCGATCAGCGGCTGCTGGTTTTCCAGCATGCTTGTCTGAAAGAAGCCCGGCTTTTGTAAGACAGACCGACATACACATGGGCCAAATATCAACCGTTTTTTTTTTTTTGAACCGGCAAATGTCTCCCAACATTTGGCCCATGTGTATCCAGCTTTAGGCACATTTGCTGCACAGATCTCCTTATCAATGATACCATTGTTGGTCCTAAAGCTGGCCATACATGGATCACAATTGAGCTGGTCCGGCAGGGATTGGCCGAATTTCGATCCATCTATGGATGTTTCTGTTCAAACAGTGTTTGCAGCTAGTCGGTTGCAGCGCTGATCAGTGTATTCTGACAGCGAAGGAGTCCCACTGTCAAAATACAATAGCACAGCAGGGAGGAATCCCCAATCCACCTTGAATGTGTAGATAGGGGAGTTAGTTTATTTTTTATCTGCTAGCTTGCTAATCAAAAAAAAAACCAAAACATCGATTTATGACCAGCCTGTGTCTTAGATTCCCGCTAGGATGGAGTACAACCTCTTGGATAGGAAACTGACCTTGGACAATCTCTTTGTAAAGCTCGGTCATACTGTGCATGTGTTTACATAGCATATTAAACTGTTGCTGTGGCCTCCAGAGTTCTATTATGCAGAAGCTTTTGAGAGAGATGTGTCCTGAGGTAAACATTGGATGTAGATAAATGGCGATGATGGATCTGAGAGGAAAGGGATTATTCGGAGGCCCCACTGCATGCTGGGAGCCTGGGATCTACTATTGATATCTCTTTTGTCCAGCATTTACATCTGGCGGTACCTACAAAGCAGAGGAGGCATGAGAGTAAGATCTTAACAACCCTGGAATTCATTCAAAGTCACATAAAGAATTAATGATAGCACGCCTTCGAAACCTTTCTTCATAAACTAGAAAATTAACAAGTGACTAAGCTTGTAAAGTTTATATGTTCCATGATCCATGAACGCACATCATAGGGCAGGTTCAAGGCTATAATGAAATACAATCTCTTATATGGTATAATCACATGCTTGTTATCACATTGTCTTTCATTCTCCTTATAAGTGCCTCTACACAATAAAGAATACATTTCAGTAACTTTAAAGGTCATCATAAATCCATTCCTGATACAATATACAACAGCAACTTCTTTTTTTGAAGCTGTACCTTTTAGGCCTCATGCATTTAGGCGTGGCTGAGCCGCGTTCTGCATATCTATGGACACACAAAGCACAGCTCAGGATCGAGCCTGCATGAGTTCCCCCACAGCAAACAGCTTGCCATGGTGGAACTCAGCAGGAGGGAGGAGCCAGAAGTGCTGACGGAGGGACCCGAGAACAGGAGGATCGGGGCTCTTCTGTGCAAAACCATTGCCCAGAGAAGGTAAGTATGACATGTTTATTATTATATTTTTAAATACGTTTACAATCACTTTAAAGTCCAGCTCCAGGAAAATTTTAAATGATTTCTTGCAGTGGGGATGCACCTGCACTGTAGGCAGTGGTGGTGAGTCTATTAACGGGTGCTGCCCCCTCTCTCCAGCCAACCCCCACTATGTATCATGAATAGATTCATGCATTGCATGAATCTATCCATGGCCGCCGCTGCCACCCCCTATTCAGGTGTCCTGCCCCTATTGGAATGACGGGCGCCTGAATTACAGCGATGGGGGTATTTTTTGGCTGTAAATGATGGGGCACAGTTGGCTGCATATGATGGGCACAGTTGGCTGCATATGGTGGGCACAGTGGCTGCATATGATGGGGCACAGTTGGCTGCATATGGTGGGCACAGTGGCTGCATATGATGGACACAGTTGGCTGCATTTGCTGGGCACAGTTGGCTGCATATGATGGGCACAGTTGGCTGCATATGATGGGCACAGTTGGCTGCATATGGTGGGCACAGTGGCTGCAAATGATGGACACATTTGGCTGCATTTGCTGGGCACAGTTGGCTGCATATGATGGGCACAGTTGGCTGCATATGGTGGGCACAGTGGCTGCATATGATGGACACAGTTGGCTGCATTTGCTGGGCACAGTTGGCTGCATATGATGGGCACAGTTGGCTGCATATGATGGGTACAGTGGCTGAATTTGCTGGGCACAGTCGGCTGCATATGATGGGCACAATAGTTGAATATGATGGGCACAGTGGCTGCATATGATGGGCCCAGTGTCTGCATATGATGGCACAGTGGCTGCATTTGCTGGGCACAGTTGGCTGCATTTGTTGGGCACGGTTAGCTGCATATGATGGGCACAGCGGCTGCATATGATGAGCACAGTTGGCTGTATATGATGGGCACAGTGGCTGCATATAATGGGCACAGTGGCTGCATATGATGGGCACAGTGCCTGCATATGATGGCACAGTGAGGCTGCATTTGATGTTTTTGTTACGGTATTTTTCAGAATTTTTCAGTTCGTTTGCGCCAAAAATTTTGAGCACCACCCGCCACTGACTGTAGGGGTTTATTGCTTGTTTATCGAGGGGAGAGGAGAAAAACCTTTACTTACCTGATTATCCACTCCCCCAACAGACGGCACCCCCATGCTCCAGCAGTGACCAGAACTATGGGCCCTGCTTTGATCTTGATAATATCAGAGTTGTAGAGCTCTAGAACTTGGGGGAGAAGAGGCTGTGGGAACCATTCTGGAGAATCCAGTTAGTAGATCTTAGCTTTTTGTTCCCCTAGACCTAAACAAGCAACTAAGCCTTGCAGTGCAAGCCAAACTCCAGGAAATTAGCAACCCTTCTCACCCGTCTAACTAACTGATGGTATGGAAAAAAGTCCAACTGCCCATTTTGCTTACCTGAAACCACAGTCACATGATGATCCCTCTGTCTTCTTCTGTTAACTTTCTGGGGTCCTTCAGGTAGGCACATGACTGCCAGCTTGATGTGAACACCTCCTATTGGTGGAGGCAACACTACCAGTGGTTGGGTCCTATCGGCTCCAGAGAAATCAAAGGGAGTTCTTCTTGGAACCAGTGCCCAAGAAGATAACGAGCAGGGGAAAATGAAGCCGGTCTACCGTCCAGGCTAAGAACATTTTTAGGAAGTACAGAAAATATCTGTCGATCTTGCCAGAAATGCAGTGTCATATCATGTGTGAATTGACCTGGAAGCAGTGTTATCCAGAGCAGGTGTTTGGAATCCAGAGGAGTAAGGTAATTGATGCACAATGCACTCTTTTCCATTTTTGGCCGTAGTTGGGATTGAACATCGCACAGCGTGACAGTTTATGGATTTTGTTGGTTCTAACAAATATTCAAATGAGAATATACAAGGCTGAAGTTGAGAAGAGTTCCATGTGAATGGCAGCTAAACATACAACGTTGATGGTACAAAGACCTGGTGTACTGATGGAGAGTAGGCAAAATATCTCAAATATTCCATCCTAGTACTTTCAATTTTCTTGTCTCTGCAGTTGAAAATGAATGTCAATTTTACCACACTAAGACCCCTTTCACACTGAGGCATTTTTCAGGCACTTTAGAGCTAAAAAATAGCGCCTGTAAGGGGCCTGAAAGAAGCCTCAGCTGCAAACCTAGTGTGAAAGCCGGAGTGCTTTCACACTGGGGCGCTGCGCTGGCAGGGCGTCAGAAAAAGTCCTGCAAGCAGCTTCCTTACAGCGCATTAGGAGCGGTGAACTCACCGCTCCTAAAAGCGCCCCTGCCCATTGAAAACAATGGGGCAGCGCTGCTATAGCGCCGGCAAAATGGCGCTGCAGCGCCGTTTTGCGGGAGGATTTAACCCCTTTTCGGCCGCTAGCGGGGGTTAAAACTGCCCCGCTAGCGGCCGAATAGCCCCACTAAAACGATGGTAAAGCGGCGCTAAAAATAGCACCGCTTTACCGCCAACGCCCGGGGCGGCACAGTGTAAAAGGGCTCTTAGACCTCTTTCACACAGAAGACCGGCAGCGCTGCCCATTGATTTCAATGGCAGGGGTGGTTTAGGAGCGGGCGGCACAGTGTAAAAGGGCTCTTAGACCTCTTTCACACAGAAGACCGGCAGCGCTGCCCATTGATTTCAATGGCAGGGGTGGTTTAGGAGCGGTGTATACAGCGCTCCTGCACCGCTGCAAAGACGCTCCTTGCAGGACTTTTTTTTCCGTCTTGCAAACGCACCGCCCCAGTGTGGAAGCGCTCGGGCTTTCACACTAGGGCGGCTTGAGAGGTGCTTTACAGGTGCTATTTTTAGGGCTAAAACGCCTTAAAAGCGCCTTCAGTGTGAAAGAGGTCTTACAATTAGAATGAAATGATTTGAATGAAAATCTACTAGTGTATACCCAGCTTTAGGCTAACTAGCTGACTGGAATAGGGGAGAAGGGAGTCATAGGATAGCTGGTGTTGGGGTTCAGGAAGCACAAATCTGTCTGGGTTAAGTTAAGTATTAAATAAAAATCTCATATTGCCAGTTGTAAACAATCAGCTAGCAAATGTCACTTTTTTTTAATCAGGACTTGAAAACAAACCAAGAACACTGATTGGTTGCTACGGACAACAAGAAATCTTACCTTTAGCAGATTTTCATATATACAGTGCCTTGAAAAGGTATTCATACCCCTTGAAATTTTCCACATGGTTGAACTGCAATTTATAATTCCCTTTTTTTCCCCCTTCCTTTTTCATTTAATTTAAATACTATGTGTTAGGAATCTAATGTGGTTTATGTACGTCTATTATGCCATCTAGAAGGATTTATGTATATTATATCTATTATGCATCCAAGCTCCGCTGTGGCCGCTGAGCTTCTTGGCTTTGCCCACTCTGTCATTCCTTTTCCCAACACTGGCAGACACGTGAATACCCTGGTGGGGGCGGTCTTGTCTCCAGCAAGCCACACCGCTGTCAGGGCTGGGCTCAGCCCTTCCTTCTCTGAGCTGGCCGCTCAGCTGTCGGATAATTGCCAGTTCCCATCTCTCTCCACAGTTACCCAGCTGTTGTTGATTCTGCTCGTCAGTCCTGCCTACTTAAAGCCGTCAAGCTCACTTGATCTCTGCCTTCACCTTTGTCAACATCACAGAGACTTTCTCCTGCGTTCCTGTTGAAGACTTGCTCGGCTGACGTTCCTTCTGGCTCTTGATCCTGATTTCTGTACTACTACGTTTATCTCTGGCTCTCTGACATTTGCTTGGCTGACTACTCGATCCAGTTACTGAACTCTGGCTTGTTTTGACTACGTTTACTCTGTTTACCTTATTATTATTATTAATAAACAAGTGTGATTTAACTTTACTTCTGTCTCGGTCTGATTCATGGTTCCTGATACCCGCACTTTTATCGCTGTGGTTTTGGGCTCCCCACCCATTTGACACACACAATGCGCGCTTGCGTGTCAGCATGGTTTGCGCACACGCAGTGCGAGGAGCCAGACCCGGTGATGTCACGCGCCGCCTCGTGGCAGGGCTTGGCGCCTTTTGGGTTGGAGAGCTCATCAGCGGGCCTCTGCCCGCTGATGAGCATTGCGGACCTCTTGCCCAAGGGGGAAGCCATGACCGAATATCAACCAGGTATCTATCTACCCCCAACACTTGCTGCTTGCTGTTTTTTTGATGCCCTCAGCGTGTTGTCATTTACTGATATATTGTATGCTTGCTCTGTATCCTTAGACCTGATTGGCTGACTGTTACCTTTTGGATGGACAGAGCAGGGATCACCAACAATTCACCTTGATACTATACAGCGTGATAACCTACCTACCCCTGTCATGTGGGAGATTTGCTTTAACCTCTATTTTTCTCCCCCCCACCTTGGTGCTGTAGTATTACAATCACACAATATAGTGTGATATAATAGGTATGTCCCCTACCATTGTTTACCCATTTTTAATACCCTGTGGCCTAATACCCACTGCTCTTTCTTTTGCTCCCCCCTTTCTCCCCCCTTACTCCCCCTTCCCCCCCCTTATCCCTCGTCCTTCCCTCCCCCCTTTTTTTCCCCACCCCCCCTCCCTCTCCCACCTTCCTACCCTTCCCCCCCTTTTCCCTTCTCCTCCTTCCCTCCCCCTCCCCCTTCTACCCTCTCTACCCCCCCCCTCCCCACAACCCTTTGCTTCTTTCCAGCCCCTTCTCCCTTCTTTTTTTCCTACAACTCTACTAGGCCCGGTACCAATATAACCTAACCTCATGTACCTATACTATTTACCCTATAGATTTATCCTCCTGAAAAAGTGGCCCCCTGATCATAAAACTGGTAGAGGATTGCATAAATCTGTGAGCAATTTCTATAACCAGCAATGCCCTTGGATGTCTACAAGTACCTGTATACTGTATCGACCTTCCTCTCTTCTTTTTTCATGTTTTTGATTATTGTACCTATATATGTTTTTATATGTAATAAATAATTATTTTATTTTAAGTCTATTCCTGTTTATTGGTACCGAGAAAGTCCATTTTGGACTTGTGGGTGTAGGAAGACAGCTTCAGCAACTGTCCCTACTTCCCATTCCATTTTGCGTAGAATTGGTCTAGTCTAATGCCCTGTACACACAGTCGGATTTTCCGATGGAAAATGTGTGATAGGACCTTGTTGTCGGAAATTCCGACCGTGTGTAGGCTCCATCACACATTTTCCATCGGAATTTCCGACACACAAAGTTTGAGAGCTTGCTATAAAATTTTCCGACAACAAAATCCGTTGTCGGAAATTCCGATCGCGTGTACACAAATCTGACGGACAAAGTGCCACGCATGCTCAGAATAAATTAAGAGACGAAAGCTATTGGCTACTGCCCCGTTTATAGTCCCGACGTACGTGTTTTACGTCACCGCGTTTAGAACGATCGGATTTTCCGACAACTTTGTGTGACCGTGTGTATGCAAGACAAGTTTGAGCCAACATCCGTCGGAAAAAATCCATGGCTTTTGTTGTCGGAATGTCCAATCAATGTCCGACCGTGTGTACGGGGCATAAGTCTTATGTCTACAAAAACCTCAGCTTTCTCTTCTTGGCTGATTGAAGTGGAACTCAACATCGTCTTCTGCAGTTGTCATCTGCCTCAAGGTTAGATGTATTGTGCATTCTGAGATGCTTTTCTGCTCACCACAGCAGTGTTAATTTCATTGACTAAAACGACTAAAACATTTTAGTCGACTAAATGAATACTATTTTAGTCGACTAAAACAAAAACAATTGAGATGATTAAAATATGACTAAAACTAAATTGAAATTTGACTTCAAAATTAAGACTGGTCTGTAGTGCATGTTTATACCTCAATATCATAAATAATAACATATTAGATTTTTCACTCCAGCAGTATATAATGAGCTTGGAAATTGTAGAGAAGAGTGAACTAATGCATTACAAATTAATTACACCCATTAGATTTTAAATGACTAAAATGAGTTTTAGTCAACTAAAATGTACTGGAGATTTTAGTCGACTAAAACATAGGACATGTGACAAATGAGACTAAAACTAAAATGCCATTTTAGACTAATGCCCCGTACACACGATCAGATTGTTTGCCAACAAAACCGTGGAATTTTGTCCGAAGGGCGTTGGCTCAAACTTGTCTTGCATACACACGGCAACACAATTGTTGGCCAACAATTACGAACGTAGTGATGTACTACGTGGTTTTTCAGCTCTTTAGCGCCACCCTTTGGGCTCCTTCTGCTAATTTCTTGTTAGTAGAAGTTTGGTGAGTGTTGATTCACGCTTTTCATTTTGCGTTTTTTATTTAGTGCTTTTCAGTTCATGCTTTTCATTTCGTGCTTTTCAGTTCGTTTCTGAACGGCCGTTCGTCAACCAGCCATGTTGCGGAATCAGAGGAGATAACGTGTTATTTATTATTGGCCTTGGAGTTATTGCTTTGACATTATTTTTTTGGTTGAATAATGTTTTGATTTGGTATATTTTCTATATTTTTGGATGCACAGAATGTACTTTTTGGTTAAGTTCTACTGGCAGATAGCATGTCTAATTTTATTTGTTTTCTTTTTTTAACGCACAATAAACAAATTGTGGAGAATAATACTTACTAATAGTAATAATGTGTTTTACTTCAAATGACAGTTTGGGAGTAGGCATTTAGGAGTTACATTTTAAAAAATACAATGTAAAATAATAAGGGACACCAACATAGTTATATCTTTGATCTTAAAATCTACGGGATAATGGTGTTGTGGTAACTTGCCCAAATAAGAAAAAAAGCATAATTATATTATTCTTTATATCACTAGAAAAAAGAAACCTTTGAAAATTCGTTTGCAATAACTCCATCAGTATCCCCAGCAAAGCAGCTTCATTATTATCCCATTAAAGAAGAAGATAATGTGCGCTGCATTTGGAGATTTTATAATTTGCCACGTTACGAATATTAATTCTCCATTACGAACGCTAGTTTACAAGACCGTCCGCTTCTGGCTCGTCCTTGCTTCTGAGCATGCGTGTTTGTACTTTGGACTTTTGTCCGACGGACTTTTGTACACACGCTCGGAAAATCCGACAACACACATTTGTCCTCAGAAAATTTGAAAACCTGCCATCCAACATTTGTCTGCAGAAAATCTGACAACAATTGTCCGATGGAGCGTACACACAGTCAGATTTGCCGCCAACAGCCTGAGATCCAACATTTCCCGTCGGAAAGTCTGATCGTGTGTACGAGGCTTTAGACTAAAACCGAATCGAAATTTGCTGCTAAAATGAACACTACACCACAGTTGTTTTCTCATTTTCTCATTCCGGTTTGATGTGAACACAAAAGTGAAACGAAACCCTCCACTCCTTTGCAGCCAAGGAAGCTGCTACCTTGGCCTCTATTGACCTGAAGATGCCATGGTGCTAAACACGTGACTAGTTATGAACACCAATCATTTGATGGTTTGACAGCTTCATTGAGAATAAACAAATGTGATCATTCACGGCATGCCTTGAATTGAACTGTTTTGGGAAACCGTTAACTCATTGGGTTTAGTTCTACTTTAACTAAAGTTACTTACCTGTATGATTGTATGCATTGAGCTGTTGTCACATAATTGGCTCATTAGATGTTTGCATGAAAAAAAAAAGGTGAGAAGATAGAAGGAGATAACGGAACAAAGGAACAGGATACTGAGAAATGCTTCTTTATTTCAAAACTTGGTAGGTAATACAGCACAGGCATCCTGTTAACGCATTTCACTCAACATAGTGCTTAATTATAGTTCTGATGAAGCACTATGTTGTGTGAAATGTGTTAACATCCTCAGAACCTGTCATCTTTTGCAATAAGGAAGCATTTCTCAGTATCATGTTGCGGTGTGCAGCTATCTCCTTCTATCCTCTTGGGTTTACTACGGTGGTAAGCTGGGCCAGCCCCTGCCAGGGGAGATCGGTGATGGGATTGGCTTCTCTTGCTCACCTGGAGCTGTTTCGCCCACATTTGTACCCATGAAAAAAAAAGGTGTGCAATGTTCCTAATAAACTGCATGGTGAGTGTACTGTGTATTATGGGTTGTATTGACCTTTATGCCCCTGGACAGAGATATTACTGGTCACTTACGAGCTCTATGTAGTTTCCAAAACAACACAACCTGATTACAATTACTACGAGACACTAAAAATTGTACACGGTATGGCTGAGGACATCGCAACAATAATAATTAGAGAAGAGTTAGAACTTGCTTACTATGTATACATATATCTTCTGTACCAGTATCAGGATGGGTAATGCCTTTATCACCGCAGGAACTCTGCTGTATTACAAGAAATAAAACATTCTCCCCACCTAGGCTGCAATTTTATCTCTCTATAATTACAGAATTCCTTGGTGACTTATTATGTTATATTCCACTTATTTACAGTATTGGATTTGTTATCATTGTAAAAACATACAGCAGTAAGTACATAATTCTCCTTATTAAGTTCTCTCTGTGATTGTAGCCATTGGTTCCAGTTGCATGACTTCTGCGATAGTTCGAGGAATCAAAGCTGAAATTCTTGGATTTTGGTGGTGATCAAACCATAGCTCCCAACTGTCCTTGATTTGGAGCAATGTCCCTCTTTCCTCCTCATTTGTCCCTCATTTTGGTCGGATCTATATAGATGTATATAAAATGCACCTTTTATCTTTCAAAAAGTGTTTCCCAGTGCTAAACCTTTCATCTGATTTCTAAATTGCTGCATTTGTAAATTCCAAAAAGCCAATATAAAGGAATAGTAGTGGTAAAAAAAGCCCTTGTGGGTTTAACCAATCTTTTACTTTTTGTAAAATTCTCCTTTAAGGGGGCGAGACAAGGGGTGTGTCCTATGCCCGCATACTTTTGCTGATAGGTGTCCCTCATTCCCATCTCAAAAAGTTGGGAGGTATGATCAAACTAGACACAGACCAGGCGACTATCAGGCAAAATAGAAGGCAAACATGTGCTTTGCTCATGCAGGTTAAGGCCTCACATTCACACACCTGAACTCATCCATACACCGGTGCAAGGGCCGACTTTGCTTACACAGGATGCACTGGTGTACCGTACATCTGTGTGAAGGCAGTCCTATTCATGTCTATTGGGACGCAGTAATGTACGGACATAGCGCTGGTCCTAGTGTGACAGCCATGTGCAGGTCCACTGATAAAGCAGTACAGCCAGCCCTCCTGTACTGGGCCTGGGCCCCATCAATTCAAAAGGAGAGCCCAGGCACCTGCTGAGCAGGAGGGCTAACTGTACTGTCTTATTGCAGACACCGATCCTCTCTCTCCCACTGCAGCGCTGCCAGCTTCTCCTCCTCTCCCTACCTCCGGCTGCACTGCAAGGCGATTGTTTCTAGCACATGCGCCCCTTCCATCTGCTGTCCGGGCCCCCCTGTGTTCCGCTTTTCCCCACAGTTCTCCCGGCTTCCCTCCTCTTCCGCCAGCAGCTGCTGCGGGCACACAGGGGAATGTAATTTACTGGCCTCTTCATTTCCCGAATGAACACAGTGAGTGATCGGTTCCAATCACTCCTGTGTCCATTCATCACTAAAGCATAGTAATTTGTGTTTAATATGCTTCAGTTTGTGAATGAGCAGGAAGCCTCAGAGCGCTTCCTATTCATTCATCTGTGCAGCTGAGGCTGTAGAGAAAGAGACTGATAAATCCATAGTATGTCCTCAGCCACTTTTGACCGTGGGGGGATCTGTCAGGCAGGCTGTATGGGGCCCCATGATTTCTAACAGCAGCCCTGGCCATGTATGTGGATGCGTGTGTGTCCCGGTACATGTACACCATCTATGTTCGCAATGTATGGAACAACTGTGCATTTTGTACACGTAAAGAGGGCCCTTTGCACGTGTATACGTGCTATGTTCAGCCTTGGAGACCAAAGAAAATGCACATCATTTATATACAAGAGCAAGTGACTCACTCCATGTGCTTTATAACTGTCCCAGCGCCTTCAAATGGAAACAGAAGAGTTCTCAGCCCTGTGTAAGCTCCAGCTAGAGCTTACACAGGACTGTCTACCTTCTTTCTATGGTGGTTGAGTGTAGTGAAGGTAAGATGAGCATGTACTGCTGGAAAGTGCAGCATCAAAGTGAACCTGTTACTCTGCCCTGCGTGTTTTAGGCTTTCCCTCTGTTCTCACCTGGTGATCTGGCCAGTAACACACCTCTTGTATTAGAGCACCCCCCCCCCCCACTCTGAATGAAGAAGGACAGGGGGCACCTTTGGACAGCAGCATTGTCAGTCTGGGGGGAGGGGACTGACTAGTTGATTTAAATACACTAACAAACTGAAGCTGAACTCCAGCTAATACTTTATAAGCCGTTACAGCAAACATTTTTTTCCCCCTTTTGGGATAAAGGTTTTAAATAAATAAATCATAGCTGATTAATCACTGAAAGCACCCCTGCCAGTGTTAAATTGGGTTTCTCAACCCTGTAATGGACACATTCTGCTGTACAGCTTGTGCTGTTGAAAAACAAACTGACTTCCTGGCCAGATCACCAGATGAAAATAGAAGAAAGAAAGCCTAAACGGGAAAACTAATGCAGTCATCATATCTAAGAATTGGTAAGCTGCATTATAATAAAAGTTTGCTTTTGGGTTTAATACTGCTTTAAAAGACAATGAATGCAATAAAGCGAGTACCAAACATATTTTTCAGCTTATTGGACAACAGAAACCTGTTATAAACAAACTACTTAGCCTGCCATTTCTGATATGTGTATAACTTGAACCATACATTATACAATCTGACTGTACAATCGTAAAACAATAAAAAAAATAAAAAAATATATAAATAAAAAAACAATAATAATTACTATCATTAAAAGGATACATTCGTGGTAATAAACTGACCTAATAGGAATAAATGTATAAAAAAAAGGAGTAAAATTATGTGTGTATAACTTCAACCATACAATATATAATCTGATCAGATTGTACTGTATAATGTATGGTTCAAGTTATACACATATCATTTTATTATTTTTTGTTTAAATTACATTTATTCTTATTAGGTCCATTTATTACCAAGAATGAATCATTTGTACAGTCAGATGATATAATGTATAATTCAAGTTATACACACAACAGTTTTGAGATACATCTTAGCCAATTTTTTATATATTTATTCTTATTAGGTTAACATATCACCCAGAATGTATAATTTTAATAGTGATAATTATGATTATTATTGTTTTTTTGTTTTCTTTTTTGAAAAAGTATATAGTTTAATACTCATGTGATTTGTCTGAAATGTTTGTATATTAATTTTGACACTCAATTGCAAAAAAATAATAATTATTTGATTTAACCACTTTAGCACCGCAAGAATTTATCCCCTTCCTGACCAGAGCGTTTTTACGATTCAGCGCTGCGTCGCTTTAACTGACAATTGCGCGGTCGTGCAACGTTGTACCCAAACAAAACTGACATCCTTTTTTCCCACAAATAGAGCTTTCTTTTGGTGGTATTTGATCGCCTCTGCGGTTTTTATTTTTTGCGCTATAAACAAAAAAAGAGCAACAATTTTGAAAAAAACACAATATTTTGTACTTTTTGCTATAATAAATATCCCCCATTTTTTTAAAAAAAAAAAGCTAATTTTTTCTCAGTTTAGGCCAATATGTATTCTTCTACATATTTTTGGTAAAAAAAAATCGCAATAATGTATATTGATTGGTTTGCGCAAAAGTTATAGCGTCTACAAAATAGGGAATAGATTTATAGCATTTTTATTATTATTTTTTTTTTTTACCAGTAATGGCGGCGATCTGCTATTTTTATCATGACTGCCACATTATGGCGGACACATCGGACAATTTTGACCCATTTTTGGGACCATTGGCTTTAATACAGCGATCAGTGCTATAAAAATGCATTGATTATTATAAAAATGTCAGTGGCAGTGAAGGGGTTAACACTAGGGGGCGATCAAGGGGTTAACTGTGTTCCCTGGGAGGTGATTCTAACTGAAGGGGGAGGGGACTGACTAGAGGAAGTGACGGATCGTGGTTCCTAGCTAATAGGAACACACGATCTGTCACTCCTGTCAGAACAGTACATTACACACACTCGTCCCTGTTCTGTGTCTCCTGCTCACGATCCCTCGTGATCATCGCGACCGTCGGCCACGAGCATCGGAACCCCCGCTACCGCGGGCACGCGAACCTGCTATCCGGACCCTGCGAGCCAACATATAGCTAGGTGGTTGCGCGCAGGCGAGCCAACCTGCCGCAGTATAACTGCGGCGGCTGGTCCGGAAGCGGTTAAAAAAAAAAATGTTGACACTCCTATTACTAATGACTATTTGGTTGTATTTATGACTCCGTGGAGGGGATAGTATATTGATATCAGATTGATATAGAGATTCTTATGTTCTTTACAGCCCTGATGAAGGGGGTAGTCTTGGACCCCCAAAACGTGTTGGATACTTTTTGGATTGTACCCCTGATTTTTAGTGCAATAAAGTTGTATCTGGACCTCTTAGCAAAAGGTGTGGCACTTCAATTCCAATTTGTGTTACATAAGACTACAAACCTAGGAGACATTGGAGATCCTCTGTGGTGCAGAAGCTGCCTGCCCAGGAAAAGATCATTTACATCAAAATAAGGGTCGGCGCTATTGTTCCACTTTTCTCAAATACCACTTGCCAGACAGTGCTGTGCCAATGCCTTTGATCTTTTGTGAGTTGGAGACCTGAAACAAGCATGTAGGAGTTCTGACTACACTTCCCACCGACCCGTTGACTTTAGCTGGCCATGCATGTAGCAGTTTGGTAAGATAATCAAACTTTGTAATGGAGCCAAAATTCCTCTGGCAGAAAAATCCAATTGTTTTCTGAGAAATTGCCCTCACTTCTTTTCTATGTTCAGTTTGATCTTTCAATAAACTATTTTGAAAACGTCCATTTAGCCCTTGTCCACACCGGTGCGGCTTTGAAATCGTGCTACTCCCATGCGATTTCAAAGCCGCACATCTGTGCGATTTGCACGGCCGATTTCATTGCAGGCTTGTGACTTCATACAACAGAAGTCTATGTAAGTCATAAATGAAATTGGCAAAAAGTAGTGCAGGAACCTTTTTCGGAGTCACTGCGACATGAGTCGCCACCATTTGAACGGTTCCATTGCCGACCATGGGGAACGACTTGTCATGCGATTTGGAACTGTCAGATCGCACCGGTGTGAACGGGGGGGGCTAATTAACCAATTTCGACTTCACAATTGATCTGCTCTAGGAGATTGATAAAACTTGTTGGTGGTTGATTGCAGAGTTTCTGGTGTTATTTTATGACTGAATTTTGGATTTAAAGAAGAAGTAAACCCTAAAGGGATTAACTTCCTCTTAATTCCCCTGCAAAGTAAAAGCATAATGGGCTAGTATGCATCGCATACTAGCCCATTATGTGCCACTTACCTGCAAATGAAGCCCGCAATGTCCCTGCTGGTGGAAGCATCCATCTTCACCCCTCTTCCTTCCGGGGCCGCGGACTCCGGCTCTGTAATTGGCCGGAGTCCCATGACTTCATTCCCACGCTTGCACGCGTGAGCCGACGGTCACAGCATTGGCCCTATAGAAACGGTGTGATTGTGCCCTTTTTAAAGTGCGCATATGCCGATGGCGTCAGCGCAAGCATATATGGTAAATATCTCCTAAAACTTGCAGGTTTAGGAGATATTTACAGTACCTACAGGTAAGTCTTAATATAGACTTACCTGTAGGGAAAAGTGGTCTGTAAGGGTTTACAAGCACTTTAAAGCGGAGTTCCACCCAAAAGTTGAACGTCTGCTCGTTGTACTCCTCCCTGCCCTCCGGTGCCACATTTGGCACCTTTTGGGGGGAGGGGGGACAGGATACCTGTCCCCACTTCTGGGAGCCTCAGCCGCGGGTATTGACGTCACCACCCCGCCGGGCCAGTAGGAGAGAGGAGCGAAACCTCGCGCATGCGCAGTAGGGTTCCCAGCGTGAAGCCGTAAGGCTACACTGCCGGGTTCCTGTACTCGCAATGGAGGCGGCAGCACCCGACGTCTGATGGAAACATCAGCTGCGGTGCCGACATTGCTGGACTCCAGGACAGGTAAGTGTCCGATTATTAAGTATGTGTAGCTGCTGGCTTTTCATTTTTGCAGCGGTGGGCGGACCTCCTCTTTAAGGTTGAGGGAAAGTTGCCACATGTATGGCCAGCTATAGGAAGTATTGACGTTAGGGAATCCGTTTTTTCTAGCTGGGCAGAAGGAGGTCAGAAAGGGAAAAGCTCAGTGCCACCCTGATCCAATGAAGGTAGGGGCACTTTATGTTATGAGTGTTTAAGCTGTGGAATGCCCTACAGTATGAAGCGTAATGGTAAAATCAATAATGAAATATAAAAACAGACTAGATGCTGGGAACTGTTCTGACATTCATCAGGGAAGGAATGATTTTTTTTTCTCACATATAGGACAGAATTAAAAAGAGTCTCCAATAAAATAAGGTCTAAAAAGGGTGACACTGCGGGTTTTGTCTTTTTCTGGGACAACATTTCAGAGGTTATGTGAGGCTGAACTTGGCAGACCTGCATGTTTTTCAATCTGGTAACTATAATGACAAGGCTTTCAAATCCGTTACATCTGTGTTTTAGGGATTGTTCACATGGGTGGCCAGGTGGGAGGTAAAAGCAGGCAGTTGAGCTTGCAGTTTTACCACCTGCTTATTGGCCATCTAAAGAAGGGTATGCAGCTGCTATGGTTGTACACATGCTGTAGCCAAAGTGTATTGATATACAGCTGTGGCCATAAATTAAAATCGCATGCCAAACCCAACCCGATTTGTTTAACCACTTCCGGACCACCACACGCCGATATACGTCCTTACTTTGAAGAGGAATATTGTTGTTATGGCAGCAGCTAGCTGCCATAAGCCCATTATCCTCTTCTTCGGCCGGCGGTCCGGTTTCCAATAAGAGTGGTCTCTGCGGCGGATTCGATTTTTTTTTTTTTTTTTATTGCATTCTAGTGTAAATATGAGATCTAAGGTATTTTTTGAACCCAGATCTCATATTTAAGAGGTCCTGTCGTGCTTTTTTTCTATTACAGAGGATGTTTACATTTTATAAAAGAACAGTGTAAAAATAAAAAGTAAAAGGTAAATTAAATAAGAAAACGTTTTAGTTTTTTTTTAAACGCTCCCCGTCCCGCTGAACTTGCGTGCAGAAGCGAACACATACGTGAGTAGCGCTCGCATATGAAAACGGTGTTCAAACCACACGTGAGGTATCACCGCAATCAGTAGAGCGAGAGCAATAATTCTAGCCCTAGACCTCCTCTGTAACTCAAAACATGCAACCTGTAGAATTTTTTAAACGTCGCCTATGGAGATTTTTAAGGGTAAAAGTTTGTCACCATTCCACAAGCGGGCGCAATTTTGAACCGTGACATGTTGCTGCCCCATTGGAAAATTTCCCATCTATTACTTTTTTGGGGGCAATCCCTCTTCACTCAAAATGTAAAAAAAAAGTTTTGCCTTTAGTTATACTTTAACCACTTCAGCCCCAGGAAAGGTTTTACCCCCTTAATGACCAGGCCATGTTTCGCGATACAGCACTGCATTAATTTAACTATCAATTGCGCGGTTGTGCTATGTTGTACCCAAATAAAATTGACCCCTTTTTTTTCCCACAAATAGAGCTTTCTTTTGGTGGTATTTGGTCACCTCTGTGGTTTTTATTTCATGCGCTATAAACAAAAAAAGACCGACAATTTTGAAAAAAAAAAAACATTATTTTTTACTTTCTGCTATAAAACACGTCCAATAAATTTTTTAAAAAAAATCTATTTTTTTCATCAATTTAGGCCAATAGATATTCTGCTACATATTTTTGGTAAAAAAAAAATCCCAATAAGTGTATATTGATTGGTTTGCACAAAAGTTATAGCGTCTGAAAACAATGGGATATATTTATGGAATTTTTATTTATTTATTTTTTACTAGTAATGGCAGCGATCAGCGACTTATAGCGGAACTGCGACATTGTGGCGAATAAATCGGACACCTGACACTTTTGGGGGACCAGTGACTTTAATACAATGATCAGTGCTAAAAAAATGCACTGTCCCAATGACACTGGCAGGAAAGGGGTTAACATCAGGGGCGATCAAAGGGTTAAATGTGTTCCTAGGGAGTGCTTTATAACTGTGTGGGGGGTGGTTGTACTGTGGGAAGGCAGAGATCCCTTGTTGGTTTCATTGGAAGGAATAGTGCCCCGTTGTTGGTATCATTGGATGGAATAGTGCCCCGTTGTTGGTATCATTGGATGGAATAGTGCCTCGTTGTTGGTATCATTGGATGGAATAGTGCTTCGTTGTTGGTATCATTGGATGGAATAGTGCTTCGTTGTTGGTATCATTGGATGGAATATTGCCCCTTTGTTGGTATCATTGGAAGGAATCGTGCCCCGGTGTTGGTATAATTGGAAGGAATAGTGCTCCATTATTGGCATCATTGAGAGGAATAGTGCCCCATTGTTGGTATCATTGGAAGGAATAGTGCACCATCATTGGAAGCAATTGTGCCCCGTCGTTGGTATCATTGGAAGGAACAGTGCTCTGTTGTTGGTATCATTGGGAGGAATACTGCTCCATCATTGGAAGGAATTGTGCCCCGTCATTGGTATCATCGGAAGGAATAGTGCTCCGTTGTTGGTATCATTGAGAGGAACAGTGCCCCGTTGTTGGTATCATTGGAAGGAATAGTGCTCCGTTGTTGATATCATTGGGAGGAATAGTGCTCCGTTGTTGGTATCATTTGAAGGAATAGTGCTCCGTTTGTAACATTGAGAGGAATAGTGCCCCATCATTGGAAGGAATTGTGCCCCGTCGTTGGTATAATTGAGAGGAATAGTGCTCCGTTGTTGCTATCCTTGAGAGGAATAGTGCCCCATTGTTGGCGTCAGTTGGCAGAATAGTGTCTCATATCAGAGGAAGAATAGTGCCCTAAGGGCCAGATAAAGGCAAGCAAAGGGCCACATCCAGCCCCTGGGCTGCAGTTTGGAGACCCCTGCTTTAGATTTACGAAAAACATAATATGATGTCAAACTTATACACTTTCAATGTTTGGCCAGCTTAAAGATCCCGCGGTAACCCAGTGTTGTGTTGTAGGTGTTTGATTGTATTGCAACTGTATTTTCCTGTACATGTACCTCACTTGTATTGTCAAAATGTTTAATAAAACCAATTGAAACATATAGCAATATTTTATTGCAAAGAAACATGGTAATTTTTGATATACAGTTCTTTAGCAAATTATCATTCAAGTATTTCAACTTGAAGTAAATTCTGTTCAGCCATCTTTATGATCCAGATATACCTGCAAGAAAGCCATGTCAGCTACTGCACTTCCTGTGTCTAACCTGCACTTCCTGTGTCTAACCTGCACTTCCTGTGTCTAACCTGCACTTCCTGTGTCTAACCTGCACTTCCTGTGTCTAACCTGCAGGCGAGCAATACAGCCTAATCTGGAAACCGCCCCAGATTGTGATTAAACATTTAGGCAGGCCATAGATTATGCTATTTTTTTTCCAGTCAGTGTTAATGAGGGAATCCCTCCCGCAGAGCTATTGTGTTCGCCTGGTGAGGGCAGGGAGTCTGTCCCTGCCAGGAGAACACAATGATTATTGCTAGCAGTTATAGCAGCTGGCAATAATCTCATACTAGAAAACCCAAATGCTGGTTGTATGCAAGACGATCTATGGATTAACTTGGGTACAATCAGCCTGCCCATAGATGGTTCGAATCTCGGACAGTCCTTTCTAAAGTGGCAAAGATTCAAACCATCTATGGCCGGCTTTAAGGAACAGCACCACTCCAATGAGGCCATCCACTTCTCTCTTCCTAATAGGGCTAGATGGGCAATATTCTGCAATGCAGTGGCCCCTGACTGGGTCCTGGATCTGGCCCTCCCACCTAAACAGAACTAAACCCTCCTATCCTTTTCAGCCAAGGAAGCTGCTATCTTAGCCTCTGTTTGATCCGAAACTGCCATGGTGCTGCACATGTGATCAATTGTGACTCCAGCCTTTTGATGGTTTGACAGTTTGGTTAAGAGCACAATCAGATGTGGCAGGTAGTATTCCCGGCCTGCTGGCAATGTAACTTTTTTTGAAAATGTTAAATTGATGGGTTTTTAGTTCTGCTTTAACAGTGCAGGCCACTGATTAGTTAGTGCAATAAAGTGATTGGAAAGTCTTGTTTTTTTTTCTATTAAAATAACAAACATGTCATACTTATCTGCTCTGTGCAGTGGTTATAACACAGAGCAGCCCTGATCCTCCTCTTCTGGAGCTCCTGGCCCCTCCCTCCTGTTGAGTGCCCCCACAGAAATTAGCTTGCTATGGGGGCACCCGAGCTGAGCTGCAGCTTCCTGTATCCATTGAGACACAAAGCTGCTGTTCGGCCCCGCCCCCTCACTCTCCTGATTGGCTGAGTTTGATTGATAGTAGCGGAAGCCGATGGCACTGCTGCTGTGTCTCAGCCAATCAGGAGAGAGTCCCAGACTGCTGAGGCACTCGTGGACATCACTGGATAGAGATGGGCCTCAGGTAAGTAGTAGAGGGACTGAGGGCAGCTGCAGCATACAGAATGCTTTTTATCTTCATGCATAGAATGCATGAAGATAAAAAACCTTCTAAATTTACAACCCCTTTTAGCCTCATTTCACAATGATGCGGTGCAGGATTTGCAGCGATTCCTGTGGATTTCCCACACTGCATCACAATCGCACTCCATTAATGCAAACCACTGCAGGTGTCAATGTCAACACCCCAAAAACAGGTTTAACCACTTCAGCCTCGGAAGGATTTACCCCCTAACGACCAGGCCATTTTTTGCGATACGGTACTGTGTCGCTTTAACCGACAATTGCGCTGTTGTGCAATGTTGTAACACAAACAATTTATATCCTTTTTTCCCCACAAATAGAGCTTTCTTTTGGTGGTATTTGATCACCTCTGCGGTTTTTATTTTTTGTGCTATATTACAAAAAAAGACAGACAATTTAAAAAAAAAAATATTTTTTGCTATAATAAATATCCAAAAAAAAAAAAATAAACTAAACAAAATTTCTTTATCAGTTTAAGCCAATATGTATTCTTCTACATATTTTTGGTAAAAAAAAAAAAATTGCAATAAGCGTATATTGTTTGGTTTGCGCAAAAGTTATAGTGTCTACAAAATAGGGGATATATTTATGGCATTTTTATTATTGATTTTTTTTTTACTAGTAATGATCAGTGATTTTAAGCGGGACTGCAACATTGCAGCGGACAGATCTGACACTTTTTTGGGACCATTGACATTTATACAGCGATCAGTACTATAAATAGCCACTGATTACTGTATAAATGTCACTGGCAGGGAAGGGATTAACACTAGGGGGCGATCAAGGGGTTAGGTGTTTCATAGGAAGGTGTTTGTAACTGTGGGGGGAGTGGACTGACAGGGAAAAGAGAGAGATCGCTGTTCCTGATCACTAGGAACGGCAGATCTCGCTCTACTTCCCTGACAAAACTGGGATCTGTCTGTTTACATGGACAGATCCCCGTTCTGGCTCTCTGAGGAGCGATCGCGGGTCGCCGGCAGACATCGCGGCCGCCGGCCACGTGCAGAGGCTCTGGTGTCCCGCCCCCTATAGCTCTCAAAATGGCCGACGTACACTTATGGCGGTTTGCGGAGTTGTGCCAACCTGCCTCAGTATAATGACAGTGGCTGGTCAGCAAGCAGTTAAAAAGCAGTGGAACTGACTGAAATCGGATGGCATTTTTCCAGTATGGCAAAAAAGGTGCATGTACCTTTTTTGTGCGGGTGCGCTGCGATTTGAGCCATACAAAATGAATGGGCTCAAATCGCACTGCAAATAATCACATGTGATTTGAACACGAATGCGGTGCAATTCCTGTCCGAATCACTTGCGGTTTACTGCACCACATCAGTATAAACCAGCACTAAAGCACTGTTAATATATTAGAGCTACCTTTAATGTATTTAGATGTAAAAGAGCCAAGTCTTAACATATGCATCAACAACAGGTTGAATTTTGAATACTTTATTTCCAGTTACATACATGTTGTATTCCTGCGCTGGCAGGGAGCATGCGTGATTTAGTTATATGGCTGTTTTGGCGCGCATCCTTCCTGCGACTTCCACTGCCAGCTGCAAAACCCACAATGCCTCTGAAACACGCTTTTCTCATCAAACCAATGCCTGTCCACACCATAGTTTACAAAGGAAGTTATGTGTGAAGAGAAGCATTTATTAAAACAAATCTGTCACAGGCCTTGGCATCATCTCCAGTGTACAGTAATGGTCCGCTTTTGTCATTGCAATAAGATATAGATACACAAATTCACATACAAATATATATACAAGTCATTTTGCAGGTCATGGTGCACTAATTATCACAGATTATCATACTATATATACCTAGTAGAAAATTTTCATGATATATATATATATATATATATATAGATAGATATATATAGATATATATATCTATATATATAGATATATATATCTATATATATATAAATAATAGAGCAATCTGTTATGTATATTAAATGCACCATGACCTGTAAATATATAACAGATTGCTCCGTTACATTACATAATCTAATATACAATATCTGAAGCTCATGGGCATATTACACTGTTATGTCACAAGATGGATCTGTGGCTTTTGAAATATGTTATTCATCAGTTTTCTGCAAGGCAAGGACTTATTTTGGATATATTTATTAGACAAAAGTACCTCCTGCAGAGAGACAATTGGTATAGGCCTATAGGGGGTCCATCATAGGACAATTTTTTTCATGGACCTCTGTTCCTACCTTCCTCCTCTGCCCCAGTCAAAGCCATGTCCTCCTTATTACAAGCTTTAAGGTGAACCTAGGCTTTTGCCTATGTAGGGCAAAGCAACAAGTTCACTTTAAATTCCACCCCCAGGTTGGCCTATACTTCCCAGTGTAAAATCCAAGTTAATCCTGTTTGGAGTTTTCGTAAGACTGAGGACCATCTTCCCACCACATGTGATGGCACTGTTAGTCTGAGCAGTCAGTCACCAGCCCTGTCATGAATGAGTGTCCCAAACCCAGAGGTACCAGGAATTTCTCCTTCCACAGTGGCAAATGGAATGCTGTGGGCGAAAAGTGAAGGCAATTATAGGCTGGTGTTGGGAGGGTCAAGCCTTATGCCGCGTACACACGATCGGAAATTCGGCCAGCAAAAGACCGATGAAAGCTTTTGGTCAGAAAATTAGACCGTGTGTATACTCCATCGAACTTTTGCTGGTCGAATTCCAGCCAGCAAAAGATTGAAAGCATGTTCTCAAATTTTTCGGTCGGAAAAAGTTTCGATCGGAAATTCTGATCGTCCGTAGCAATTCTGACGTGCAAAATTTCGACGCATGCTCGGAAGCATTGAATTTAATTTCCTCAGCCTGTCGTAGTGTTGTACCTCACTGCGTTCTTGGCGATCAAAAGTTCAGTGAACTTTTGTGTGACCGTGTGTATGCAAGCCAAGCTTGAGCGGAATTCCGTTGGAAAAATCTTGGATTCTGCTCGTGTGTACGCGGCATTAAAGGAGAAGTACAGCCAAAGCTGTGGATCACGGGAGTGCAGTTAGTTCTGCACTCCTGTGACCAATTTTCAGCAGACAGCTCGCTGTCGGGTGACGTCACAGAGCCGTTCCGGGCTGGGGAAAGATCGTGACCATATGGTCGGCATCCACCCAGATGCCTGGCCGGCACCCAGCTCAGCCTCTAAGCGAGCTGCTGAGAGCCTGAGCCAGCCACTCCCGCCCCTCCACAGCTCAGTGCTACAGTGAGGGGGGACAGAGCAGAAAGCCAGTGACGCAGTCACCAGCTCCCTGCTGACGGAGCACTGAGAACCGAGCGATCAGCGGTCTTTGATCGCTCAGTTCTCAGTTTTAGAGCCGGCGGGGACTGACTGATGATGCATCCATCTAGGTAAGTATGATTTAAAAAAAAAACAAAAACATAAGAACCCCAAACTTTTCTTTTAAAGTGAACATGTTGCTTTGACCTGAATTTTCAATAGTGATCTATACATATCCTGGAATGAGATCCATTTTTATCATCAACATCACACATATGCATACTTACACATACAGTATATGCACAAACTAGCGGCAAAAAAAATTGTAATTCTATTGTTTAGCTTGTCTTGGGATTCATACACTTCTGCCACTATAAACCAGAAGAGTGAGCTCTGTTACAATTAGATTACTTATGGTAACATGCTGACTGGACAATGAAGGAGCAGCAGCCCACTGATCAGGTCAACCCTGTGGTCTCCCCTCTTCTTAGCATATTTTCTTTTGTTGAACCAAAATTACAGATGCTGTTTGGCTGTCAGGGGCAACACTTTATCTAGGTTATACCTTAGCTGCGCTATGTACATTTTTTCTTGTGCATGGATATCGGATAAACAAGGTCTGCTGCAGACACACACAGGCTTAAACTGGCCATACATTATACAATTTTCTTATTGACTTTCCTTTAGATTTACCTTCAGATATGTAGTGCAAGGGCCTGCCTGATTGCATGCAAATTGAAAATGTTTAGGTTTGACCTCATATTATATGGTTTTGTTAAATCAAAAGGAAAATTGTACAAGAAAATTGTATATTGTATGGCCAGCCTTATTCAGAGCAAAAAGTCATGTTGTGCAATGTGTATTAACTCACTGTACCTGCATTTTATAGTTACCTTTTAGAGCAGATTGCTCTTTATTAAAGTGAACCTGCTCTCAAGAAAATCAGATGGCTATTCATGTATCCTCTAATAGCAGCATACCTCTGTTGTCTTGTAAAATGCAGCAGAGGTTTGGTACACCCTCTCCTTCCTAAATCTTCCCATTATTCTAAGCACAAGTAAATCACACTGTCCTGCAGGGGACCCTTAACACACGATAAGCAGCATAGACATTTTGGGAAGACTTAAGTCAGTCAAAGACGGATCAAAATTCATCTGGTTCAGCAGGAATTGTCCGAATTTCGATCCATCTATAGGCAGGCTGGTTTTACTGAAGTCAATCGATGTCAGAATACAATAGCACAGTGGGAGGGATTCCCCCCATCAACACTGTGTTGATGGGGAAATCAAGAGATTTTCTTTCCTTTAATTCATTGTTGAAGGAATGAAAGTTGTATGGGTGAAGTACCTAACGTCTACAAGTTTAATTTTACTGCAGCAGCATGTTTGGGGAAGTTCCCTGGTGAGGTCAAATGTTATTTAGCTAGATAAGCAATACAAATTTTAGTAAATCGATCACTAAGCAGAAGCCTCACAAGGAAGCTGAGATTTTCCAACTTCTAGGACATATATAAGTTTCAAGGCAGATAGACGGTGAGCTTCTTACCACGGTTCACAAATGAATCAAACTCACCTAGTTACAAATGAGTAACCACTCACCTAGATTCCACCTGCACAATAAAACTAAGCCCTGATGAAGAGAGATCTGTGCGTACCCCCTTGTTATGTTGGCTGTCAACTTTTGAAAGACGCTCCTATTGTGAGAAATAAAGATTTTTCATCTGGACCAGCCGCTAATGCTTGGCGTTCTCCTCCTTTCACTCCATACATATGGTTTTCAGGCAGTAAAGCTTAAAGTGACAGACTTATGGGGCTGTCAATGCTGACCTCCTTCTAAACATGCTAGTTGCATGGCTGTATCTGACAAATACTGTTAAGGCCTGATTCACACCTATGCAGGTTGCAGTTTGCATATTGCAGGTGCATTTTTTCAATACATGCTTTTCATCCAGTGAAGTCTATGGAACCAAAAACCAGAAAAAAAAAAATCCCTGGCCCTTTCCATAAAATGCACAGATGTGAATGACATCCATAGGAAACAATGTTAAATGGACTGTAGTGTGTTTCTGCAAAACTGAAAATGCACTAAAAAAATGCATAGGTGTGAACCAGGCCTTAGTCAGAAACCCAGAACAGTCACACTGCATACAATGTGTTCCCCATCTCTTTATTTGTTTTGGGTCAGTGACATAATTGAAGCCAAAGCATTAGGGTGAGACCCAGGGAACTAGCATTTTCATTATTCTCTTCATGACATATTGTATATACCCTTTAACCCATTTCTTCTCATAAAAGAGGTTAAAATATATTAAGTGCCACATCCCTATAACAATATAAACCTAAAAGACGTCGTGAAGATGGGACTTTTAGGCACAACATTTTACATAAAATGCTAATATATATAGAAAAATGCCACTTTTTTATAATTTTTTTTTTACAAAATACCATAAAAGTTTAAATGACTTTAACATCATGATATATCCTTTCCAAAGGTACTGATTTTCTATGGCCCAACACGTTTCCTGGACATAGTCTACTTCTTCAGGAGCCGTTAGTATCTTTGTGTACAGAAAATAATCGAAAAGAAATAACCTAATTAATACATTCATTCATTGTCTATATCATCCCATTGTATACCCCGGGTCTCTCCCCTTACTTAGACAGTCTATCTGGGATGGCCACTTATGGGTATACAATGGAATGATACAGACCAGCCTTTTTCAACCAGGGTGCCTTCAGATTTCTTCAGGGGAAAAAGGGCAAAAAGTCTAAAAATTGTCCCAAAATTGTTTACAAGCCAGCGGGTGGTTCAAGCCTGCCTTTTAGTTACACAAAGCCACATTTTTTCATTGTGCACCATTAGAACCTCCCAGGCGCCAGCGTCCTAACAACCAATGATGTCATCAGATAAATACCTGTACTGCATCCTTGTTTACCCCTCCCTCTGCCCCTATCTGTCAGCACTGGGGTCACATTAGCTGAGAGATGGAGGCAAACTGAGGGAGAAGAGAAACAATGGAGTACTAGTAAGTACCAGTTTGCAAAGGTGTATTTGCTTTGGAAGAATAAGTAACCTGTAAAATTGGGTATCTCGTGTGTGGATGTTGCTGTGTTATGTAAAACTGTTGGTTTCGTTTTTCACATTTTAGAATGGGGTTCCTCCAGATTTTGCCTTCACCAAATAAAGGTTGAGAAACACTGATATAGACAATGAATTAATGTATTAATTATGTATTTCATTTAGATTATTCTCTGTACACAAAGATACTGACAGCTTCTGAAGAAGTGGACTATGTCCAGGAAATATGTTGGGCCATAGAAAATAAGTACCTTTGGAAAGGATATATCATATTAGTCATTTTCAATTTTTGGGGTTTTTATGGTATTTGTGAAAAGTGAAAATGTATATAAATGTTGTATGTGTAATAAAAATTTCCATTTTTGTAAAATGTTGTGCCTCAAAAGTCCCATCTTCACAACATCTCTCAGGTTTCTATTCCCTCTCATGATGAAGAGGGAAGTAGCTTCAAGCCCAGGAGTCAGAGAAGAATGGCTTCTGCCTGAGGCTTTTCACACAGGTAAACTGCATTGTGACATATTTTATGAATGATATGGCAATTCTGCATTAAATAAGCCCAATCAGAAAGCTCTAGGAAGGATAGACAGTGCAATTACATAAGATGATTTGAAGGCTGTCTGCCCAGAGTTTCTGGATATTTTGGACACACAGCAAAAGATCATGTAAAAAGACCAGCAAAAACACATTTATGAAGGGCAGCCAAAAGCAGAAAAAAAAAACCGAACAAAAAAACACAACTAAAAGAATAAAGAAACATCAGGAACAATTTCTCCCAATATATATATATATGTATATCTCTTCAGTATTCAGATGAGATCTGTGCAAATTCTTCTGTACATTGTAACCTGAAGTAGTGCGCCATGACCACCCTCACCGTACAAAAAGAAAATCCTTTTTAAGACGACTAACTTTAAAATGGGGACACAAAAACATGAGGAATGCATGAGCACAGAGGGTGGATTCAAACTAAAACTGGGGGGAAATGTGCCATTTACAGGTAAACTGAATGGAGCTGGATAGAAGAGTTCAATATTAGAGATGGTTTGAACAGTGCTGGAGTCCAGACTTCAGCTTGCCAAGCCAGTGGTGGGGCTCTCATGTGCGGCGGTGACACATTCCTTGCTGAGGCGGACAATCTCCTGGGAAAGGGCCTCCAGATCCTGTATGGGAGACACAAATTACTTTATTATTCCACTGAAAGAAATTCCATCCCTAGTGCTTTTACTCCCCTGTATCCCCTAAAAAGGCCTAATCTGATACCCTAAAAAAACTTACCAAACCCTACAGGAAGAGTTTTTTCTCACAAAACATACCTTTCTCCAACACCTACAACACGCTCTACAAACACAATCACGTATGGCAAAATTAAAAGTATCCCTTCACCACTGCTTTCTCAGATGGGTCCATGGAAGAAACCCTCATACACATACTTTGGAGATGCTCAAAATTGTTCAGATACTGGGAATCCATTTTCCAAACTCTGAACATGAACACTCCAAATTAATAAAAATTCTACATCTGCATAATATTCTGAACATGTTCTACTCAACACAATTACCATTAGACCCTTGCATAGCCATACTAAGTATCCTCCCTGAATCTCTTGTTCCTGAATCCTTACAACTACCAATCACAAGATTACTTTTCTTAGCACGAAAACGGATTGCGAAAAAATGGGTCTCCCCTGCCCCTCCCACATTCTGTTAATGGAAAGCCTCCATGAATACCATTTTGGAAAGGGAAAAGCTTACGTATCAGCACAGAGGGTTCTCTCCAAAAGTTTACAAGCTCTGGGCACAATGACTAGATTCCCCTATGCTTGCCCTCTTGATAGACTAAAATAGACTATTCTGATGAATCAGTCAGTCAGAGGGACAATCTTCTTTAACTCTAGACTCAAAAACCCCAACAAAAAACACCTATACAATAAAAAGCTGGTCTATACCTTGATGATATAGCCAAATTAATAAAAATGCTACATATGCATAATATGCTGAAGACTAGGTTGTTCAGAACTGGTTAGATAATGTTACCTTATTTATGGGTACCAAGACTGAAAGTCTTACTGAAATGTTGTGTATCTGTTTATCATATTAGGGTGACCACGAACAATGTAGAGTTTGAACTGTTTTACATTCCCTCCTGGCTACCAAATGAAAGAAGGGAAAGAGGATGAATAAAGAATTTTGTTTTACATTTTTTTCTCCCCTGCAATACTTGTTATTTTAATGATCCTACAGACCAGAATCTCTTTTCCTTTTGAAATGTATGTAGTGTTTTGATGAAAGCTACAGTATCTACAAATTGAATTTTTTGTTCAAATAAGAAATATCTGATGATTACAAAAAAGGCCAAATCCAGCAACCGAGGAAAAGCAAAAGAAAGAGAGGCGCCTCTAGGTGTAGACTTAAAACAATTTATTCATAAAAACTTGCATCAATCACACTCACATTTGGGAAGTCATCAAAAGGCATGTGAATGTGAAATATCCATCATAGGAAGTACCATCAGGCCAGCCATGAGGCTCCTGTCAGCTAGCTAGACGCTCTGCCTGCGTGTGGAGAGGCACCGCTATGATGTTATGCTGGCCGTGGTGACAACGGGAACCAGAACGAGGCTCGGAGCGCAGGTGGATAGCGGGCGAGGAGAGATGACATCACTGGTAAGCGACGCGTTTCCTGGGCGTACAGGCTGCGGTGACGTGACAGCCGCGCCCCTTCATCAAGCTGTGGATGGATAGAACTGAGGGCCATAAGAATCGAATTAGTTCTATCCATCTACAGCTTGATAAAGGGGAGCGGCTGTTACGTCACCGCAGCCTGTACGCCCAGGAAACGCGTTGCTTACCAGTGATGTCATCTCTCCTCGCCCGCTATCCACCTGCGCTCCGAGCCTCATTCTGGTTCCCGTTGTCACCGCGGCCAGCATAACATCGTAGCGGTGCCTCTCCACACGCAGGCAGAGCGTCTAGCTAGCTGACAGGAGCCTCATGACTGACCTGATGGTACTTCCTATGATGGATATTTCACATTCACATGCCTTTTGATGACTTCCCAAATGTGAGTGTGATTGATACAAGTTTTTATGAATAAATTGTTTTAAGTCTACACCTAGAGGCGCCTCTCTTTCTTTTGCTTTTCCTCAGGATTTTGGAACCTGGTTTCAGTTCCCGGTGAAGGCAGCCCTACATGTGGACTCATTGTCCTGGTTTTTGGACCTTTGGACTTCTTTTCCTGCATACACATGACTTTGATATAATATATATATCCACCACTGTGGCTCTTTTTATGCATTTGCTTTTATATGTTTTTATACTCCCTAAGTTTTAAATGCTTTTTGTTAGAGATACATTTGGTCTCTCTTTTCATTCATATATACCAGTTCTGGGGGTTAGGGTTTTTTTTCTACTGCCTTTTTCCAGTTTATTGCGCCTACACTTGCATAATACAAATCCAGCAACCGTAAGCATTTTATTGATTTGCAGGCAGCCAACATATTCATTATTGTTTTTACAAAGAACAATGATTTATTTGCATCAGTCCAGTCTACCAGTGAGAATACAAACAAAAATGATCCCACCACAGTTATTTAGATACACAATGCGTTATTTTGGGGTGGAGGCCAGTTCACCTAGCAGTATGTTTTAGTGAATATAGTGCAGAGCTAATAAAATACTGTATGGTGACTAAATATACAATAAACAGCAAAAAAAAAAAAAAAATTACAAAATTACGGCCGGCCATGCATGGTTTGAATCTCGGACGGCTCAAAAGGAACTGGGCGAGATACCAACCATTAATAGGCAGGCTAAATGTACCAAGTTGATCGATCAATCAGCTTGGGCACAACCAGCCTGCCGGATTCTTTCTCCATGATTCACCAACAGCAGGACAAGGACTTAGTAATGGGCCTTTCAGATACAGAAGGTCGAATGCACTCAGGATAGAAAGATCCAGGGCAGATGTTTACCAAACCACATGCAACATAAATATCTTTTTGACAGAATGATCATCTGATCACATTTGCAAGGGTTCAAAGACCAGGAAAAGACAA
Organism: Lithobates clamitans; assembly: GCA_037952925.1. NCBI lineage: Eukaryota > Metazoa > Chordata > Amphibia > Anura > Ranidae > Lithobates > Lithobates clamitans. The sequence goes on from JBBGZY010001526.1 coordinate 2,049,359, forward strand.
GAGAAACATTAACATCCTACATCTATTTATATAATTAAAGCTTATTGCAACCACGCTCACATAAGTCAATGCAGATATGAGAGTAAATGCCCACAAACACACGGTAAACATACAAGGTTTATGCATTTCCTGGTGGGAGTCTGCACACCATTGCTGCAAGACTAGGCCTAACCACTGAGCCATTATGTTGCTAAAAGCCTGTGTATCAGCATGGATATGTAAACAATCAGTCCACCCACAACAGACAATTCAGGCACGGGTGGCGGCTGATGGGTGAAGCTGGCTCCCCTAACTTTTTACATCTATTGGGGGATTCTATCTATAAGATCACCCAGTTAAAGTTCATGCCTGCCCAGAGTCTCATTTCTCCTGCATGCATTCTCAATAATGAAACACAATGGCAGGGTGACAACACTTTTGATTGGCTGTGGCATGCAGATAAATCAGAAAATTCAGATATTAGGATAGTTTTGCCACTGGTGTCCCCCAAGAGAACCAAAAGTGTGATCCTATTTAAGGATGCACGTAGTAGGTATGGTCTGCAGGAATTCAGTTTAAGTAGGCTTGCACTGAGAGAATACAGATGCCTCCATTTATGACCTCCACTTTAGAAAATGCTAGTTGCCTGGCTTTTCGATATCAGCCCTCTCAGCATTGCTTTCCACTCTGCATTTTTTTTTCAAGTGAGTGACTCTAATGCCGCGTACACACGAGCGGACTTTACGGCAGACTTGGTCCGGCGTACTGGATTTTGTCAGACAATTTGATCGTGTGTGGGCTCCAGCGGACTTTGTTTTCTCAAAAGTTGGACGGACTTAGATTTGAAACATGTTTTAAATCAATCCGTCGAAATCGAGTCCGGTCGAAAAGTCCGCTCGTCTGTATGCTAGTTTGCCGGACAAAAAGCCACGCTAGGGCAGCTATTGGCTACTGGCTATGAACTTCCTTGTTTTAGTCCAGTCGTACATCATGACGTACAAATTCGACGGACTTTGGTGGATTGTGTGTAGGCAAGTCCGTTCATTCAGAAAGTCCATCGTACAGTACGTCGAAAAGTCCGCCGAGCAAAGTCTGCCGTAAAGTCCGACCGTGTGTACGCGGCATCAAAGTAAAAGACAGACAGGCAATTAGTATTTTATAAGGTGGTCAGCAATGGCAGCCTGCATTAACATCTCTGTACAGGTTTCCTTTAAGCCCACAGACAGCATACATAGAAGTTCCATTGAGAAGCACCAGGCTTACAGTGGCCGTTTGCTACCTGCTGCTGATGTTCGTACGGTCATATTTTTCTCATCCACAAGCTTGTTTTAAGGTTGTGAAAATTATACCATGAAAAACAGCAACATCACATTTTCAAGCTGTAAAATATTAAATGAATACAAAGAAGAATATTACATTTGCAGGGATTTGTTTAATATCATCTTCTCCTGCCCATTATGTTCTCTAAAAAGCATTAGGTAATAGCAATAATGACTGCACTGTAGCCTAATATGGGTGTTTCTTTCATCTAAATGTTATATAAATGGACACCATCACATAAGCACAGCAAATGTTCTCTCTCATTCACATTTTCCTTAGAGATGAGATTTTGAAAATTAGGTCAAAACTTAAAGCGGAATCCCTACTATGATTTTGCACAAAGCAAAAAGCAGCAAAACTCAGTAGCACTCAGTAATACATACTTACAGTGCCTTGAAAAAGTATTCATACCCCTGAAATCTTCCACATTTTGTCATGTTAGAAACAAAAAGGTAAATGTATTTTATTGGGATTTTATGTGATAGACCAACACAAAGTGGAAGGAAAATGATAAATGGTTTTCAATTTTTTTTTGAGTCAATACTTTGAAGAACCACCTTTCGCTGCAATTATAGCTGCAAATCTTTTTGGGGATGTCTCTACCAGCTTTGCACATCTAGAGAGTGAAATTTTTGCCTATTCTTCTTTGCAAAATAGCTCAAGCTCTGTCAGATTGGATGGAGATCATCTGAACAGCAATTTTTGAATCTTGCCACAGATTCTAAATTGGCTTTAGGTCTGGACTTTGACTGGACCATTCTAACACATGAATATGCTTTGATCTAAACCAGTGGTTTTCAACCCTGTCCTCAAGTACCCCCAACAGGCCATGTTTGCAGGTTTTCCTTTATCTTGCACAGGTGCTTTAACTGGTTGTCGCCCGCCCACCGTCAAATGACTGCGGGGTGGTGCGGCTCTTGTTCTGGGATGGCGTCCCATATGACGGCGTCCCAGAACGGTCGCTCTCGCGTGCAGCGCAGCGATCGCGCCGTGTTGCTAGGACATGGCGCGGCCCCGATCTCTGTAAAGAGCCGCGTCCGCGGCTCTTTAACCATGTGATCGGCTGTGTCCAATCACAGCCGGTCACATGTAAACGAGGAAGTGCAGGTGATCGGAGCTCCTTGCCTCACACTGACAGAGTGAGTGGCGAGGAGAGATGATCAGCGGCATCTCCACGTAGGGGGACATGTAGGAATGTAATCAGGGCACTGATCATCAGTGCCCTGATTACAGTATAGTAAAACAGTGTCGCCATACAGTGCTCACCAATGCCAGCAATCAGTGCCCACAAGTGCCACCAATCAGTGCCCACAAGTGCCACCAATCAGTGCCCATTAGCGATGCCAGTCAGTGCTGGAAATCAGTGCCACCTATCAGTGCTGCCTATTAATGCCCATCACTGCTGTCGATCAATGCCCATCAGTGTCGCCCATCAGTACCGCCTATCAGTGCCGCCTATCAGTGCCACCTAACAGTGCCCATCAGCGCCGCCTATCAGTACTCATCAGTGCCACCTATCAGTGCCCATAAGTGCGGCATATTAGTGCCACCTCATAAGTGCCGCCTCATAAATGGCCATTAGTGCCACCTCATCAATGCCCACCAGTTCAGCCTATCAGTGCCCATCAATGCCGACTCATCAGCGCACATCAGTGAAGGCGATAAATTAGTTACAAAATTTACTGACAGAAAAAAAAGTAAAAAACATTTTTTTTTCTAAATTTTTGGTCTTTTTTTTACAAAAAAAAAACAGCAGTGATTAAATACCACCAAAAGAACGCTCTATTTGTGTGAAGAAAATAATACAAAATTTGTTTGGGTACAGTGTAGCACGACTGCGCAATTGTCATTCAAAGTGCGACAGCGCTGAAAGCTGAAAAATGGCTTGGGCAGGAAGGGGGTGTAAGTGCCTGGTAGGCAAGTGGTTAAATCAGAGTTAATGGCTTAGTATTTTGGACAGCTGTTTTATTTAAGAGAAATTCCCAAAACATGGCATGTTGAGGGTACTTGAGGACAGGTTTGAGAACCACTGATCTAAAATCATTCCATTCTAGCTCTGGCTGTACGTTTATGGTCATTGTCCTGTTGGAAGGTGAACCTCCGCCCCAGTCTCAAGACTTTTGCAGTCTCTAACAGGTTATCTTCTAAGATTGCCCTGTATTTGGCTCCATCCATCTTCCCATCAACTCTGACCAGCTTTCCTGTCCCTGCTGACGAAGAGCAACCCTACAATATGATTCTGCCACACTAGGCTGAAAACCGAAACCGATACCGAAAATGACTGGGGACATGGTACAGGAGATTGTCAGAGACTGGGGACATGGTACAGGAGATGTCAGAGACTGGGGACATGGTACAGGAGATGGTCAGAGACTGGGGACATGGTACAGGAGATGGTCAGAGACTGGGGACATTGTACAGGAGATGGTTAGAGACTGGGGACATGGTACAGGAGATGGTCAGAGACTGCAGACATGGTACAGGAGATGGTCAGAGACTGCAGTTCCTATGGACTTTAGTAGATAATGGCCGATCACCCCTCTCACCTGACCCAGCAATACCCCCCCAGGACAAACCACCCCCATCCATTAGTACAGACCCCCCAGGACAAACCACCCCCCCTCCATTAGTACAGACCCCCCCAGGACAAACCAACCCCCCCTCCATTAGTACAGACCCCCCCAGGACAAACCAACCCCCCCTCCATTAGTACAGACCCCCCAGGACAAACCAGTCCCCCTCCATTAGTACAGACCCCCCCAGGACAAACCCCCCTCCATTAGTAAAGACCCCCCTCAGGATAAACCACTCCCCTCAATTAGTACAGACCCCCCTAGGACAAACCAACCCCCCTCCATTAGTACAGACCCCCACAGGACAACCCCCCTCCATTAGTACAGACCCCCCAGGACAAACCAATCCCTCTCCATTAGTACAGACCCCCCCAGGACAAACCCCCCCTCCATTATGGTACATAAAAACAGATGGGAGAACAGGTGGAGAACAGATCGCAGCAGGCAGGAGTTAAGACAGAGAGGAGAAGGAGGAGGAGGAGGAGGAGAACACATGTCACTGCAGGCACGGACCACCCCCTCAGCGATGTCACTGAGCGGCTAGTCTCTCTCCACACAGAGACATCCGCTCCGATCTCCGGCTGCTTTGCTCTCCTCCTCTGACAGGAGAAGGAAGGGGGACGGGCTTGGGAAACACAGTGGCGGCGCGACCGGCGGGGAGAGCCGCCTCTCGACATGGACAAGGAGAGGAGGATTGATGGGAGCACTCTGTCGCTTCAGCGTCCCCACCTCTGTGGCGCCCAGGTGAACTGCACCTGCCTAGGATCGGCCCTGACAACACCCCAGTAATGGGTGGCACCAGAGGCAGGGCCCCCGCCCAGGCCCTGCTCCATTTTCGGCGCCATTATGGGCTTGGTTTCTCTTTCGGCAAATTGCCGAAAAGTCAATTTTCGCTGATATGTTTCGGCGGCCGAAATTTCAGTGCATCCCTATTTTCCGCCACACATAGCATTTTGCTTTTAGACCAAAAATTTCAAATTTGGTCTTACTGAGACCAGAGCAGCTTCTTCCACATGTTTGCTGTGTCCCCCACATGGCTTCTCGCAAACTGCAAACAGGACTTCTTATGGCTTTCTTTTAACAATGGCTTTCTTCTTGCCACTCTTCCATAAAGGTTAGATTTGTGGAGTGCACGACTAATAGATGTCCTGTGGACAGATTCTCCCACCTGAGCTGTGGATCTCTGCAGCTCCTCCAGAGTTACCATGGGCCTCTAGGCTACTTCTCTGATTAATGCTCTCCTTGCCCGGCCTGTCAGTATAGGTGGATGACCATGTCTTGGTAGGTTTGCAGTTGTGCCATACTCTTTCCATTTTCAGATGATGGATTGAACAGTGCTCCGTGAGATGTTCAAAGCTTTTTTCTTTTATAACATAACCCTGCTTTAAACTTCTCCACAACTTTATCCCTGACCTATCTGGTGTGTTCCTTGGCCTTCATGACGCTGTTTGTTCACTAAGGTTCTCTAATAAACTTCTGAGGGCTTCACAGAACAGCTGTATTCTTACTGAGATTAAATTATACCCAGGTGGACTCGATTTACCAATTAGGTGACTTCTGAAGGCAATTGGGTTCCACTAGATTTTAGTTATGGGCATCAGAGTAAAGGGGGCTAAACACATATGCACCCCACACGGTTCACATATTTATTTCTAAAAAAAAAAAAAAAAAAAATGAAAACTATTTATCATTTTCCTTCCACTTCACAATTATGTGCCACTTTGTGTTGGTCTATCACATAAAAATCCCAATAAAATACAATTACATTTTTGGTTGTAACACGACAAAATGTGGAAAATACTTTTTCAAGGCACTGCAAGTAAATAAGCTAAAATGATATATAAATGTGAAAATATGTTTGATAGTTTTGTTTAAAGTGGCACCTAAAGCCTTTTCTATATATTTGAGGATTAAAGTGAGAAAGATAATCAGTTTAACGTAAGTAAACTTATTGGTGTGTTTTATCTTTTTAACCACTTCCCGCCCGCCCTATGGCGGATTGACGTCCGGGAAGTGGTTGTGTTATCCTGACTGGGCGTCATATGACGTCCAGCAGGATAACATGCCGCAGCGCGCCCCCGGGGGCGCGCATCGCGGCGATCGGTGGAGCGGTGTGTCAGTCTGACACACCGCTACACTGATCTTGGTAAAAAGCCTCCGGCGGAGGCTCTTTACCACGTGATCAGCCGTGTCCAATCACGGCTGATCACGCTGTCAATAGGAAGAGCCGTTGATCGGCTCTTCCTCACTCGCGTCTGACAGACGCAAGTAGAGGAGAGCCGATCGGCGGCTCTCCTAGCAGGGGGGGTCTGCGCTGATTGTTTATCAGCGCAGCCCCCCCGCAGATCACCACACTGGACCACCAGGGATCGCCACTAGGACCACCAGGGAAGGGGCAACATGTGGATGGCCAGGTATGTACCCCATGGCCATCCACATGTGCCCAGTATGCCAAATCTGTGCCAATCAGTGCCCACAAATGGGCACTGATTGGCACAATTATGTTGCAGTGATGCCCAGCAATGCCACCCTTAAGGGCATCACTGCAAACAAGTAATGCCACCAGTGCCACCCATCAGTGTCCATTCATGCCACCTGTCAGTGCCCATCCATGCCCATCAGTGCCCATCTATCAGTGCCCATCTGTGCCAACTATCAGTGCCACCCATAAGTAACCATCAATGCCACCTACAAGTGCCCATCAATGCCACCTATGAGTGCCCATCAGTGCCGCCTATTAGTGCCCATCCGTGCCACCTATGAGTGCCCATCAGTGCCGCATACCAGTGCCACCTATCAGTGCCCATCAGTGCCACCTATCAGTGCCCATCAGTGCCGCCTATCAGTGCCCATCATCAGTGCCCGTCAGTGCCACCTCATCAGTGCCACCTCATCGGTGCCACCTCATCGGTGCCCATCAGTGCCGCCATATCAGTGCCCGTCAGTGCAGCCATATCAGTGCCCGTCATTGAAGAAAAAAACGTACTTATTTACAAAAAGTTTTAACAGAAACAAAGAAAAACTTGTTTTTTTTCAAAATTTTCGGTCTTTTTTTATTTGTTGCGCAAAAAATAAAAACCGCAAGGGTGATCAAATACCACCAAAAGAAAGCTCTATTTGTGGGAACAAAATGATAAAAAAATTGTTTGGGTACAGTGTAGTATGACCGCGCAATTGTCATTCAAATTGCGACAGCGCTGAAAGCTGAAAATTGGGCTGGGCGGGAAGGTGTCTAAGTGCCTGGTATTGAAGTGGTTAAAGGAGTTCTGTAGCTTACATTTTCATTTTAGAACATCAGCATTGTAATAGTATTACAAACAATAGTTAGAATTGACAATCCAATATAAGCTTACTTGAAAAATATCCTTTCATGTTATGAGTGCTGCCTGTCTACTGGCCATCACTTTAAACAGCTTCCTGGATTCCCTGCATTTTTGCAGCTTCTCCTCTGCTGTTTACTTTCCATTTCTAAGGACTACATAGCCTGTGATACCTTGCTTCCTGTTTTGACTCCACCTCCTAAAACGTCTCCTCTTAGCTCCACTGTAGTTCAGGAGGAAGGTTCTGTGAAATTTGACACAGCAGTGCCTACTTACAGAGCATAGTGAATACGTATCACAGAATTCAAGTAAGCAAATTTGTGGGATTCTTCAAAAAGTATGTTTAGATACTTCAAAGTTGTTCAGATTAATAGGAGTAGGCTAGAAAAAAAAAGGAAATTCAAGTGGAAATTAATATATGGATTTTGAATATAGATCAGAGATGAGCTTTAAAAGCTTTGTTTCCATGTATAGTTTGTAATTATGTATGTGCATGGGTGGAGCCATATTAATTAGCTCATTACAGAGAATCAGGCTCAGCTGTGCTTTGCAGATTATCTTATCCTGGAGCAATAAGGGTTGATCTGACTGACGGGCCCCGTTCAAATTGGCACAATTAGACACTTGATTTGACAAGTCAAATCACATGCTAAATCACAGCCTATTGCCGTCAACGGCACTGTCCAAATCGGTGCGACGCTGACTTTGCGGCACGGCACTGATTTCCAAAAGTAGTTCCTGCACCACTTCTGGCGACTTCGGAGGGCAATTTCAATAGACATCTGTGCATGAACCCACACAGATGTCTTTCAAATCGCCCCCCTGAACTCGCATTGTAATGGGGGTTTGAAATTGTGTGAGTTCAGCTGAACTCGCACAATTTTAAACCCGCGTTCAGTGTGAACGAGGGAAAACACCCACAATGCTCCTGGCAGCTAGAGGCCATTTGATTTTTATCTAAGATTTTGGATGCATGGGGGGCTCTCGGGAGAAGCAACATTTTTTTTTTTACTCAAAATAATATGATCTGGTAAATCTAACTAATGTATAGTTTTCATTTGAAGTAGATGTATGGTAGAGAGCTGTGGGAGTGTCATTATCCCAATTGAAGTAGAAACAGGAGTATCCTCCAATAAAAAGGGGACTATTATAGGCACAGCAGACAATATGAACTCTCAAATACAAATTGTATAAAATGGTACTTTTTTACATATCAAAGAGAGACCAAAAATAGAATCATAAAAAAGTCAGTGGCTTGTAAATAAAGCAACTCAATAGTAGTAGTTGTCAAAACCTTGACCGGAGAGAACAAATTAATGAGACACTGACGCATTTCGACAGTAGAGATTTGGATTCTTCTTCCGGGATGCTTATATAACAACAGGTACAAGGATATTCAAACTGTATTCAGATGCTTCAATGTACTCAGCCACAAGGCATAAAACCACACAGAAGTGAAAGTGTTTTGCCACCTTCAGACGAGAATGACAGAGAAAGAGGCTCGCCACACCCGGACCAGTGGAGCCACTGGGGTCACCAACAGTAGGAGGAAGCCTCAACTTCATATCCAAAAAACATTGGGAATATTGCTAAAAATAGGTATTATGGGAGCTGGTATGTGTGCTGGCGTTATCTAATTCACAATGCTGGGATTAGCTGAAGACAGCCAAAGCTGAACCACCACAGGCAGCCAGCAAATAAAATTGGTAATTTCTGTTTGTGTTTGGTGGTTCAGTTTTGGCTGTCTGTTCTTCAGCTAATCCCAGCATTGTGAACTAGATAACATCAGGCTTAACTGGATGGACTTTTGTCTTTATACAACCTTATGAACTACTATGAAACTATTGAATAATAACTGTATCAACACATAGTGGCACTATGGATACTGTATAAATAACCGGTGCCACATCCTATATGAATTTGAGAAAAATTGGGAAAAAGTGGGCTTGGATTTATTTATTATTAAATAAACATAGAAGAAATTCTTTGAATATTAAAATCCACATTGATAAGTCAAATACTAATTAGATTTGCAACTGTATATATCCGATTTACAACTACATGGAATCCGGCGGATAGAAATATCATAACATTGTCGCAACGGTTCCAGGAGTACGGCTATATTACAGTGAAGTGATATAGACTTAATCTTAGCTCTACATGTTATGTGCCTTGCGCTTCTTCAGGAGAATCAGGAAGATACATAATGTGGAATGTATGGAGTTTAAGCTCACAGCTAAAAACAAGCCAAGAAAAAAGGGCAAAATACAGGGCGGCTGTTGAGGAGTAGGTAGTCCCGTCAAGATAATTAAGGTATGGAAATCAGTTCAGTAGATGGCAGGCGACTAGAGGTGAGGGGAGGGAAAGGGAGGTGGGGGGGGGAGAGGGGCAGATAAAAAGCGGGCACACTAAGGAGTCCCCACGTAAGAGTAAATTATCGCCCCAATTAGTAATATATCCGAGGTAGCAACCCCCCCGCACAATTCAGAAAACCAAGTATACAGCTAAGTAATCTTGTCCCAGGGAGCACCTCGAAAACACCACCTGCCACTGTAGTAAACACCAAATGTGTGTATTTTGCCTTTCTTTTTCCCTGGCTTGTTTTTAGCTGTGAGCTTATATTCCATACATTCCACATTATGTATCTTCCTGATGCTCCTGAAGAAGCGCAAGGCGCGTAACATGTAGAGCTAAGATCAAGTCTACATCACTTCACTGCAATATAGCCATACTCCTGGATCCATTGCGACAATGTTATGATATTTGTATCTGTCAGATTCCATGTAGTTGTAAATCGGTTATATACAGTTGTAAATCTAATTAGTATTTGACTTATTAATGTGGATTTTAATATTCAAAGAATCATTTTCTATGTTTCTTTAATAAAATATATATATTTTTGTACATTTTGTCTTGTCGCGCCTAAAAAGTCCAAGTCCAATTTTTCCCAATTTGAAACTATGAACCATACCAGCTCCCATAACACCCATTTTGGGCAACCTTTCCTTTTTTTATTTTGGAAGGGAAATTGAGGTGCTCTCCAGCCTGTTGGTGAGCCCAGTGGCTGGTCCGTGCATGGCGGTCCTCTTTCCCTGTCTCCTTGGGAGGCGGCAGCACACTTCCACTTTTGTGTGGTTTTACTCCATGTGACCGAGTACATTGAAGCATCTGAATACAGTTTGAATATCCTTGTACCTGTTATATAAGCACACTTGAGGAATAATCCAAATTCCTACTGTCCAAAAGTGTCGTCTCAATTTTTGTCTCTCTGGTCAAGGTTTAGGCAACTACTATTGTGTTGCTTTATTTACAAGCCACTAATCATTTTATGATTCTATTTTTTATCTTTTTGATATGTAATAAAGTACCATTTTATACAATTTGTGTTTGAGAGTTCATATTGTCTGCTGTGAGTAAAATAGTCCCCTTTTGATTGGAGGGTATTCCTATTTCATTTTTCATTTTAAAGATTTACTTTAAATGCACAATAAATGGCACTACTGTGAATGAGAACTTGGTGCAGTATCAGAAAAAAAAGGTTCATTTGGGTGGACTGATAGTGTATATCTGGGTATAAAAACTAAACAAAGCAAACACATTTAGTGTTTGTAACTGTACTTATTTGCGTTTGGTCACTGTGGCTTGTCAATAAATATTATACTTCTTAAGAGCAATCACCGGAGTGCGGATCATCTTTTCCACATTTAGTGTTATACAGGTGCTATAAATGCACCTTTCCTAATGTTTGATCACTGTATAAAACACTGTAAGTTGTCCACGTCGCTGGTCCCATTCAAAATCCAAGCTTCAGCTGACATGATGGGCATACCCTCAAGGGGTCTTTAGGGTTTGGGTGTTGCAGAAATGGGCCACAGCCCTGGACCTGTACAGCAGTCTGTGGCTAACTACACTCATTGCACCATGTGCCAAGGTGAGCACTGAACGCAGGATCCAGTGGACAAAGCAAACATTACAGGCAAGCTCAGAAAATAGTAGGAAATTCTTCTCAAACTGGAGAAAGCTTCTTTCACCTAGGGACACTAGTAAAAAAAACTGGAGGATCGAAGAGTGGGTGGGTGGGGTCGAGGTTATATGGACACATGAGGGAGTGGACCCAGCCAGAATTTTGCCAATGTCCAATCACCTGAAAATAGCAGCATATAACCCATGGTCTATAATGTGCTGAAGTCCCAAGCAGTGTTGTCAGGCTTGCCTGCTGGACTATAAAACTCAACCTAACCCCCCACCCCTCTTTGTCCCACTTCACATGCATATATTGACTTCCCAGGAAAATATTGCTGCTGCCTTGACACCAAAGAGCCTCTCACGCACTGTGTTTAGGGAATGGCCTCTTGGGAGATGTATTCTGGAGGGGGCATATCTATGTTAATAGTAACTAAGCTCCTAGCAGCTGCCCCGGAACAATGTTATAAGCCTGGTGATGATATCACGTAGTAAAAAAAGCTTAATAGAAGTAATAAAAGTAAGAAATAAAGCAGATGCATGCTCTAGATGAGGATAGAGAAGTTTGGGGGTAAATTAGGGTAATGCCTGGATATACAGGGTGCAACATGTAACTAAAGCAGCAGACCCCCACCCAGCACCTGCTGTCACAATTTAAAAACAGAGTTCTATGAACGAATAAACTACAAGCTCCTCTGCCACTGCAGAAGCCAGCTTGTGATTCATTGATTTTTCCTGCTTTTCACTACCTGTCTGCTCATAAAGAGGTACAGGCAAGACAGCTGTATTGAGTATCTGCAGGAGCCTGGCATTGCACGCGTGAATCTACTGATCAGGGGTGCAATGCTTTGCAGGCTATTGTAAACAAAAATAATAAATTCATATTTTTCTACCTGCAAAATCATGTGAATGTTTTTATTTATTTTTACAAAAGGTGAACCTAGCCTTTAATCTGCCTTGCTAAGGTAATGTATCACTCGCACCTATGCTGACCGCTTTTCCCCCACACCTTCTCTGCAAAGGATGTGAACATGTCCATCACGTGGAGCCTCGAGCTCAGTACATGAAGGTTAAGGCGACACTGAAAGATTCTGCTTCTCCCAGCACTAGGAAAAGGCTTTTCATGTTGCTATTCCCAGGATGCAGGTTCTATGCGATCAGAAAATCAATGGAACGGATTCCTTGCACACTGGCAGCCTGAGATCTGCTTGACCTTCTCATGTCCTCCGTGTACAAAAGAAAGTAAAATCTCGCCACAAACAAGAGGCTACAAGTCTCCATGTGTGAAGGGACTACAGGGGACAGTCTGTGCATTATTCTCATAGACTGGAGGTGACAGTGTATATGTATAAATCTAATTAGCTAAAGCTGCAGCATAGGGGTTGATTTGCAACAGCTGGCCTAGTACCCATAAAAATGTATTCAGATGGCATGTTTTATTTGAACGAATAAAGAAGCCTTTTGAGAGTGGCATAGTATAACAAACCAGGCAACTAGCATTATCATAAGGTCATCAGAAATGGCAAACCCACATTTTTCTTAGAATTGTATAAGGTTAAACCCAAGGCCGATATAAAAACACCATTTAAACACTTATGATTTAATTATACTGTATAATATTACTACCTGCATCCTGTCCATTTGTTTTTTTTTTTATTGCAAAGAGATCAAAAAGACTGAGCTAAAATAAACATGTACACTTCTATACATTTGTAGGTGCAAAATCAATACGCACATGAAGCCCATTGGAGAAAATTACATGAGTTAACAGAATACATGGGCTTCCATTTAGGGTGATGAAGTGCAATCTGATTTACATGGTGAGAGTCCAGATTTCAGTTCGCCCTGGAGACATAACAATCAACAGATCTGGGGATCCTCATTTAAAGGAAACAAAATAATGAGTAGAGAGCAATAGTGCAAGTGGAAGCTTCTGCAAGCTCATAATATTTCCTCCCCACGTACCTCTTCCCCTGAAATCTCTGTCAAGATCAAGGACACAGCCATCAACCCATCACCGCATGCCAGGTTGCTAGGTGTAATCCTGGACTCTGAACTATCCTTTCAGCCCAGCATCCAATCACTGTCCAAAGCTTTCCACCTCAACCTAAGCAAAATCTCCAAAATACTCCCCTTCCTAACCAATGACACCAAAAGTTTCTAATCCAATCTCTGGTCATCTCTTGCCTTGACTAATGAAACTTCCTCCTCATTGGATTACCTTTACATTGACTTTTCCTCTTCAGTCTATTATGAATGCCATTGCCAGACACATCCACCTTACCAACTGTTCAGTGTCTGCTACCCCTCTCTGCCAATCCCTCTACTGACTTCTGCTGACCCAACAAATTAAATTCAAAGTACTAACAACTTCCAAAACCATCCACAACTTGGCCTCCAGCTACATCAATAACCTAGTCTCAAAATACTAACCTAATCATTCTCTTCGTTCCTCCCAAGACCTCCTGCTCTCTAGCTCCTTTGTCACCTCTTCCAATGCTCACCTCCAGGAATTCTCCTGAGCCTCTGCCATCCTACGAACATCCCCACCTTAATCTGTCTAACAATGTTCTGCTCTGTCCACTTTTAAGTGAGCCCTGAAAACTGTTCTCTTCAGAGAAGCCTATCCTGCCACCATCTAACAACTGTACTTTTATTTTCTCCATCAGCTCATCCCCTACAGTAACATTTTGTATCACTTGATCCTCCCTTTTAAATTGTAAGCTCTAAAGAACAGGGCCCTTTGATTCCTCCTGTATTGAATTCTATTGTAACTGTACTGTCTGCTCTCATGTTATTAATAATACTACTACTCTGCTCACAGCAATCAGAAAAGGAGAGGAAGTGACTGCACACTAGGCCAACCAGGTTTCTGCTGCTTTGTACCATGCCGCCAGTCTAAATCTGTTAATGTGCTTGTATGGGAGTGCACAGTATGGTGCACAGGTATAGCCTGCGGCCTCTTTACTGATGAGTCAGTAGGCTGAAGGGTGGCTCATTGACCAAGCTTTATTGCATTTCAAAGGAGATCATGTATCTTGCAATGCTGCCTAACAGTGGTGCATGGATCACAAGGACTTGGCTGAGCCACCGGAAAGAGGTGCTGGATCACAAGACTTTACAATCAGAATTACAAGTCCATATACTGCATATTTCAAAAATCTTTTTGCCTGAAGTTTAGATTTAAACTTGATTGGAGTCAACTAATCCATTTTATTTATAATTAACTCCATATATTAGGGCTCCCCTTCTCTAGCAGGGTGTAGTTTATTACCTATCAGGAGCTACAATTACAGTTTTTAACTGGCGCACAACCTGCTGCTGAAATCTGGTACTGATGACTGTTTACATAATTACAGTGCCTTGCAAAAGTATTCACTCCCCTTGGCATTTTTCGTGTTTTGTTGTCTCTCAACCTAGAATTAACATGGATTGTTTGAGGATTTGCATCATTTAATTTACAGAACATACCCACAACTTAAGATTTTTTTTTTTTCTATTGTGAAGCAAACAACAAATAGGACAGAAAACAGAAAAAGTCAATGTGCATAACTATTCACCCCCCTAAAGTCAATACTTCGTAGAGCCCCCTTTTGCGGCTATCACAGCTCCAAGTCCCTTTGGATAAGTCTCTATGAGCTTGCCACATCTTACCACTGGGATTTTTGCCCATTCCTCCTTGCAAAACTGCTCCAGCTCCTTTAAGTTGGATGGTTTGCGCTTGTGAACAGCAATCTTTAAGTCTGACCACAGATTTTCTATTGGATTGATGTCTGGGCTTTGACTAGGCCATTCCAACACATTTACGTTTCCCTTTAAACTACTCAAGTGTTGCTTTAGCAGTGTGTTTGGGGTCATTGTCCTGCTAGGAGGTGAACCTCCGTCCTAGCATCAAATCACACACAGAGTGGTACAGGTTTTGCTCAAGAATATCCCTGCATTTAGCACCATCCATCTTTCCCTCAACTCTGACCAGTTTCCCAGTCCTGACTGCTGAAAAACATCCCCACAGCATGATGCTGCCACCACCATGTTTCACTGTGGTGTTCTTTGGGTGATGTGATGTGTTGGGTTTTGCCAAGGGGGGTGAATACTTTTGTAAGGCATTGTAGATATAATATATGCCAGTTGACTCTCTGTACCTGTATATTTTATTCATTGATATACTCTGCAGTGAAAGAAACATACTTCATTTCACACGTATTAATACGCAAAACCTTCTTCACCAAACCTCACAGAACTAAATATTGCAAATGTTTTCAAACACTCTCAGAGCCTTTCATCTTACCTTAATTTTGTCAACATTATAACAGTAATTCTCACTAAGGAAGAAACAGAAGCAATTTACCTTTCATTATTTTTGAAAATGATCACTGATCAGATTGGAGCAGTCGAGATCCAAATGCCCTAAGGAATCTGTGCCTTTAGCACAAACATTCCAATTATGCTTGCTGAACACTGCACTTTAGTCTATGCAAAGTGGAGGTCCATGCAGAAATCTTTCAACACAACTTATCAGAGAAAGAAATGAAGATCTATACATTCCCCAATAGCTAATGGACGGTGGCACCTTAGGGCGATTTTATATCTAAGGAAACAGGATTTAGCACTTCCTGATTTGTTTGAATGGATGACCAACTACAGTCAAAAAGTAAAGTAACGCTATTAAATTCTTCAGATCCGCGCTATAGCCGAATGACGGCTACAGCTTGGACCTACTTTGCCGGGAGTACATCAATAGACGTCCTCCCGTGACCGAGCGGCCTGCGTGCCCCCTGCAGGGCGTGCGTGGCGCGCTCTGTGATCAGCGAGTCTAGGAGACTCAGCTGATCACAGATCGGATTAAGGGGTCGATCTCGACCCCTTACCACGTGATCAGCTGTCAGCCAATGACAGCTGATCATCTGATGTAAACAGAGCCGGTAATCAGCTTTTTTTTTCCCCTCCTCACGAGGGACATCGGTCCCGATCAAGGAGAGCTCCCGCCAGCTCATCTGTGCCTACCTGTGCCACCTGCCAGGGCCGCCTACCAGTGCCCACCAGCGCCACCCATCAGTGCCTTATCAACAGTTCTGCCTATCAGTGTCCCTGACCAGTGGCCATCAGTGCCACCTATCAGTGGCACTTATCAGTAACACCTATCAATGCCCATCAGTGCCATCCATCAGGCCCATCAGTGCCGCCTTATCAGTGGCCATCAGTGCCGCCTTATTTGTGCCCATCAGTACCGCCTTATCTGTCCTCATCAGTGCCCACCAGTGAAGCCTATCAGTGCCCACCAGTAAAGCCTATCAGTGCCCGCCAGTAAAGCCTATCAGTGCCCAACAGTGAAAACTATCAGTGCCCACCAGTGAAGCCTATCAGTGCCCACCAGTGAAGCCTATCAGTGCCCACCAGTGAAGCCTATCAGTGCCCACCAGTGAAGCCTATCAGTGCCCACCAGTGAAGCCTTTCAGTGCCCACCATTGTCGCCTCATCAGCGCATATCAATGAAGGAGAAAAATTACCTGTTTGCAAAATTTGAAACATGATATTTTTTTTTCAAAATTTTCCATCTTTTTTTGTTTGTTTAGAAAAAAATAAAAACCTCCAGCTGTGATTAAATACCACCAAAAGAAAGCTCTATTTGTGTGAAAAAAATGATAAAAATGTAATTTGGGTACAGTGTTGTATGACCGCGCAATTGTCATTCAAAGTGCGTCATTGACTTCTATTACATGCAATATTGCATGTGGCCAGAGGTGGGGGGGGGCGCCGGTGAGCCTCAGAAATACTTGGGGACAGCTCGGCTGAACTTGGAAAGGCTCGGAAACACTCTGGAATGGTATTTCTGAGTCATTCCGAGTATTTCCGAATGGCTCCAAACCGTTCCAAGTGTCCCCGGCGCCCCCGCACCAATGGCCGAATGCGGTACTGCACCGCCTATTAGCTTGAATTCTGCTCGTTTTGCGAGACAACACTTGCAAACCGAGTCAGAATTTAAAAAAAAAAGTTGCTCATCTTTCAAAACACTCGTTAACCGCGTTCCTCGTAAACCAAGGTTCTACTGTACCTATTTTTCCTCATATCTCTAAAACATTTCATACAATCCACTGCAACCTCTGATCATGAGAACTATGGAGGATAATACTAGAATCACTTTGCTTGCCTTTTTACAGGCTTACCGCCAGTCACTAGGTACAGAGATCTAGTTGGCAGGGCAGAAAATCAGTGCCAGAATAGCAAATAGCATCACTGAGCATGTAGCCCATGTCCTTCAAGCAAGTTTAAATGCAATGTGAATGTCAGAGAACTCACACAGCAAGCACCGGTCTCCATGCAGCAGCTGCCAATCCTCGTTCTGCTAATGCCAATGTGCATGCACGGAACCGTAGCCAGAAACAAATGAGATCCAGGGTGGGCATGCACAATGGCACCTCTATGCAAACGCGCGCCCGCGAGTGCCAAAGCGCTAATGTGCTAACACGCATGCGCCAATGTGCTAAGGTGCTAATGCGCATGCGCCAATGTGCTAACGCGCATGCGCCAATGCGGACGCACGTACGCTGGCGCGAATCCTGGCACATAGAACCTTATATAAACAGAAAGTCTGCCTAGCATCAGTGCTGAATTGTCTTCAGCTTGTTCCTGTGTTCCTGTTGTTACTCTGCCTGATTGACCTTGTTCCTGAAAACCCGGCTATCTTCTGACCATTCTCTTGGATCTCCCCTGCCTGTTGAACCTGCCTCTACCTGCAATACTGACCCTGGCTTGAACTTATGATTATGGCTCTGCCTCCTGATTCTGTACCCTGCTGCCCATCTGTTGCCAACCTCTGCCTGTTTCTGACTACGGTTTTGCCTTCTGACTTGGTACCCCGCTGCCAGCCTGTTGCCGACTCCTGCCTGTTCCTGATTCTGCAGTGGATCCTGATCTGGCTCCCGCTGAACAAGTTTGGTGATCAGTTTCCACATCTCCTCAGCAGAGGTTCCTGTATCTCCAAGTTCCAGCCTCCTGCCTGCAGGTACCTGCACCCTTTCATTGCCCCCGCACTCCCTGTACCCACCACCAGGGGTGCTTGGACCGAAACCGTGCAAGAGGCCACCCTCATCATTTCGGGCTCCTCTGTAAGGTACGTGACAGTGAATATATGGCCGACGAGATCATGCTTTGAAAACTAATATAATTTTAGCCTTAAATTGGCATAAGACTCAGAAAATTTCTCATCACATGGTACGGGTTACAGGTGGAAATATAACTCACTTCCACAATGTCGCTACCATAACAGCATACATTAGGGAAAGTATTTTCACAAAATCATAATTGCTTTATTCCTACCAAAAGGCAACTAAGAAAAAAATTAAAAGTAATAAGCTGAAAAAAAAATCACATTAAGCCATTAGAATGATTAGAAAAAGGAGAATATTTATTTTAATAAAACAGACTGGATGCCGATCACCGTTAATCCCTTAGATGCCATCTGGAATACATTACAGCGATGCCCAGATCATGCCGGGACGAGCATCAAGCAGTAAGGATTAGCATATATAAAATGTATTATTAGCCCTTTCTCTGAACACCAGATCTCACTGCTGAGGCAGGACAATCAGAGCCAGCTTTCATGTATGGAGCTTTTTCATTACGGTTTCAGAGAACCATTACTGACATCACAGTGATGATTGATATACTTTTCAAGGAGAATTTCTCTTCTGCTGGAGCCATTCAGATATTTGGGTTACCGAGCTCCCTCTGTTTTCATTAGTGACAGTGATGGGGTTGGGAAAGGCAGTTGCATTTATAACACTTTCTGAATGACAAAATAGACAAGGACCACTTTATCACTCATTTCCAAAGGTCAAAATGTAAATATGATTGCCCCATAGCCAGTATTATTGGATATTGGAAGAACGTATGATAACTTCTATACATGTTATCATTTTGAGCGATAGGTGTAACCTTTTAGAACCCACTACAGGAGAGTTTACTTTAAAGATAAATTCCAGGTATGGATATTTTTAAAAATAGTTCCATTGGTCCAGCTTTGACAAATATAACTATGCGTATACCATACCTATGGGAACATTGTGGAAGCTGGAAATTACTGTAGTAGACACTGCTAATACTGTGATCTCCACTAGCTATTGGGTCCCATGCTGAATACCTGCGTTGCTGCATTCCGAACACAGAAGGCCACTTGTTTTGCACGGGTGCTATTCAGAGAACACTTTGCACTTTCTCAATGCATGCAAAGCATTCTCTGATTGGACAAGATGGGGGATCAGCAATCCACCTCCCCATCTTATCCAATCAGAGAATGCTTTCTGCCCATTGTGTAAATGCCAAGCGTTTTCTGAATGGAGCCCATATCGAGCGGCCAACCTCCTGTGCTGTCAGGGCGGCTGCTGGACACAATACCCATAAGCTAGTGGAGATCACCGTGGTAGCAGTGCCTACTAGTGTTTTCAGCTTTCAGGGGCATCGGCTAGGTATGGTCTAAGCACAGGTACAGTGAGGGAAAAAAGTATTTGATCCCCTGCTGATTTCGTACTTTTGGCCACTGACAAAGAAATGATCAGTCTATAATTTTAATGGTAGGTTTATTTTAACAGTGAGAGATAGAACAACAACAAAAAACAGAACAATGCATTTCAAAAAAAGTTATAAATCGATTTGCATTTTAATGAGTGAAATAAATATATGACCCCTTCACAAAACATGACTTAGTACTTGGTGGCAAAACTCCTGTTGGCAATCAGAGGTCAGACGTTTCTTGTAGTTGCCCACCAGGTTTGTTCACATCTCAGGAGGGATTTTGTCCCACTCCTCTTTGCAGATCCTCTCCAAGTCATTAAGGTTTTGAGGCTGATGTTTGGTAACTCGAACCTTCCACTCCCTCCACCTATTTTCTATGGGATTAAGGTCTGGAGACTGGCTAGGCCACTTCAGGAGCTCAATGTGCTTCTTCTTGAGCCACTCCTTTGTTGCCTTGGCCATGTGTTTTGGATCATTGTCATGCTGGAATATTCATCCACAACCCATTTTCAATGCCCTGGCTGAGGGAAGGAGGTTCTCACCCAAGATTTGATGGTACATGACCCTGTCCATTGTCCCTTTGATGCGGTGAAGTTGTCCTGTCCCCTTAGCAGAAAAACACCCCCAAAGCAGTGACGGTGCGTCCATAAAGGGCGCAGGAGCGCCACCCCCTCTCTCCTGTCACCTCTCTCTCACCACAGATAGATTCATGCAATGCATGAATCTATGGTCGCTGCTGCCTCCCCCTATTCAGGTGCCCGGCCCCTTGTCGGGCGCCAGGCACCTTAATTACAGTGGCAGGGTTTTTCTTGGAAGCGCCTGATTAGAGCCGTGGGCTCTAATAGGCTTCCAAAATGGTAAACAGCGGGCGCAATGCTGTGCGTTCGCTGTTTATTCAGTGTTGTGTTAGGAACACTGACCCGTCTCTCAACCAATCAGGTGCTCGGGTCTGGTTATCTGTCACCTGATTGGCTGAAACAACAGGCGCTGTTATTGCACGCCTGATAGAGAGGACCGTAGACATCAAGGAGCGTGGATGCGGAGGACGCCACCGTGACCCGCTGTGAGACAGGCAAGTTATGACTCATGGGCGATGCACACTGGCAGTATCTGATGGGGCACAGTAGCGGAAATTGATGGGCACACTGGCAGCAATTGATGGGGCACACTGGCAGCAATTGATAGGGCACCGTAGCGGCAATTGATGGGCACAGTGGCACAAATTGATGGGCACAGTAGCTGCGTTTCATAGCACAGTGGCGGCAATTTATGGGCACAGTGGCTGCGCTTGATGGGCACAGTGGTTGCTCTCGATGGGCACAGTGGCTGCAATTTTTTTTTTTTTTCAGTTTGTTTGCGCCCCCCCTGAAAATTTTGAGCACCAGCCGCCACTGCTCCAAAGTATAATGTTTCCACCTCCATGTTTGAAGGTGGGGATGGTGTTCTTGGGGTCATGGGCAGCATTCATCCTCCTCCAAACACGGCGAGTTGAGTTGATCCCAAAAAGCTATATTTTGGTCTCATCTGACCACAACACATCACCCAGTTCTCCTCTGAATCATTCAGATGTTCATTAGCAAACTTCATACGGGCCTGTACATGCTCTTTCTTGAGCAGGGGGACCTTGTGGGCACTAAAGGATTTCAGTCATTCACGGCATAGTGTGTTACCAATTGTTTTCTTAGTGACTATGGTCCCAGCTGCCTTGAGATCATTAACGAGATTCTCCCGTGTAGTTCTGGGCTGATTACTCACCGTCCTTATGATCACTGAAGCTCCACCAGGTGAGGTGAGATCTTGCATGGAGCCCCAGACTGAGGGAGACTGACAGTTATTTTGTGTTTCTTTCATTTGCGAATAATCACACCAACTGTTGTCATCCTCTCACCAAGCTGCTTGTCGATGGTCTTGTAGCCCATTCCAGCCTTGTGTAGGTCTACAATATTGTCCCTGACATCCTTGGACAGCTCTTTGGCCATGGTGGAGAGATTGGCATCTGATTGATTGCTTCTGTGGACAGGTGTCTTTTATACAGGTAACAAGCTGAGATTAGGAGCACTCCCTTTAAGAGACTGCTCCTAATCTCAGCTTGTTACCTGTATAGAAGACACCTGGGAGCCAGAAATCTTGCTGATGGATAGGGGATCAAATACTTATTTCACTCATTAAAATGCAAATCAATTGTTAACTTTTTTGAAATACGTTTTTCTGGATATTTTTGTCATTATTCTGTCTCTCACTGTTAAAATAAATCTACCATTAAAATTATAGAATAATAATTTTTATTTTCAGTGGGCAAACATAAAAAAAAGCAGGGGATCAAATACTTTTTTCCCTTACGTTAAATTGGTACAAGCTGGACAATTGTAGCAATGTAAAAAAATCCATAACTGGATTTCATCTTAAAAAACTCACCCAACCTCTCCAAAATAGATTTACAGACAAGTATTTCTAGAGAATTAGATTTTAAACTGCTCTCTTCCATGTAGAATGACTTATCAGAGTAAAAAAAAAGCAAGGAATTAGTAAAAGTTGTCTGCATGGTATAATCACCATGCACGAGCTGATGTATTTGCTAGACAAACTAGAAAACAAATCGGTTAGTTGCACACAAGCAGCATTTGCTAATCAATAGCAATATTCTGCTCAAAAAGCATAGTGCTGACCAACATTTTAAAAGGTCAACAGCAGAGAAAAACACACTTTAAACACATATGTGGTTGTTTTGATATACATATACAGCATCTCACAAAAGTGAGTACACCCCTCACATTTTTGTAAATATTTTATTATATCTTTTCATGTGGCCATGCCATGAGGTGCCATGTTGAACTTCCAGTGACCAGTATGAGAGAGTGAGAGCAATAAAACCAAATTTAACACACCTGCTCCCTATTCACACCTGAGTTCTTGTAACAGTAACGAGTCACATGACACCGGAGAGGGAAAATGGCTAATTGGGCCCAATTTGGACATTTTCCCTTAGGGGTGTACTCACTTGTGTTGCCAGTGGTTTAGACATTATTGGCTGTGTGTTGAGTTATTTTGAGGGGACAGCAAATTTACACTGTTATACAAGCTGTACACTCCATACTTTACATTTTAGCAAAATGTAATTTCTTCAGTGTTGTCACATGAAAAGATATAATAAAATATTTATATAAATGTGAGGGGTGTATTCACTTTTGTGAGATACTGTATATATACAGTTGTACTTATAAGTTTACATACCCTGGCAGAATATATGATTTCTTGGCCATTTTTCAGAGAATATGAATGATAACACAAACATTTTTCACTCATGGTTAGTGTTTGGCTGAAGCCATTTATTGTCAAACAACTGTGTTTAATCTTTTTAAATCATAATCACAACAGAAACTACCCAAATGACCCTGATCAAAAGTGTACATACCCTGGTGATTTTGGCTTGATAACATGCACTCAAGTTGACACAAAGGGGTTTGAATGGCTATTAAAGGTAACCATCCTCACCTGTGATCTGCCTTCTTGTAATTAGTGTGTGTAGCAAAAGAATTGTCAAAGGATCTGTGGGAAAAGGTAGTTGGAACTGTATAAAACAGGAAAGGGATATAAAAAGATATCCAAGGAATTGAGAATGCCAATCAGCAGTTTTAAAACTCTAATCAAGAAGTGGAAAATGAGGGGTTCTGTTGAAACCATACCACGGTCAGGTTGACCAACTGAAATTACAGCCACAACGGCCAGGAAAATAGTTCGGATGCAAGGAAAAACCCACAAATAACTCCAGGTGAAATGCAGGACTCTCTGAAAACATGCGGTGTGGCTGTTTCAAGATGCACAATAAGGAGGCACTTGAAGAAAGATGGGCTGCATGGTCGAGTCGCCAGAAGCAAGCCATTACTACGCAAATGCCACAAAGTATCCAGCTTACAATACGCCAAACAGCACAGAGACAAGCCTCAAAGCTTCTGGCACAAAGTCATTTGGAGTGATGAGACCAAAATGTAGCTTTCTGGCCACAAGCCCACAACCATAAACACTACATTTGGAGAGGAGTCAACAAGGCCTATGATGGTACACCATTCCTACTGTGAAACACGGAGGTGGATCCCTGATGTTTTGGGGATGTGTGAGCTTCAAAAGGCATAGGAAATTTGGTCAAAATTGATGGTAAGATGAATGCATCAAAAAATACTGGAGGAACATTTGCATTCATCAGCCAGGACGCTGCGCATGGGACATACTTGGACATTCCAACATGACAATGATCCAAAACACAAGGCCAAGTCGACCTGTCATTGGCTACAGCAGAATAAAGTGAAGGTTCTGGAGTGGCCATCTCAGTCTCCTGACCTCAATATCATTGAGCCACTCTGGGGAGATCTCAAAACGTACAGTTCATGCAAGACAGCCCAAGAATTTACAGGAACTGGAGGCTTTTTACCAAGAGGAATGGGCAGCTTTACCATCTGAGAAGATAAAGAGCCTCATCCACAAATACCACAAAAGACTTCAAGCTGTCATTGATGTTAAAGGGGGCAATACACGGTATTAAGAACAGGGGTACGTAAGCCTTTGATTAGGTTCATAAATTCTGCCAGGGTACGTAAACTTATGAGCACAACTGTATATATATATATAAATATATATATATATATATATATATATATATATATATATATATATATATATATATTTTTTTTTTTTTTTTAAATTTACCAAAGGATTTATTTCGTCATCTACCCACCCTTATTTGCCATGAGTCTTTCTCTTCTCCCCTTGGACTACTAGTAATGTTTGCTGCAGTGGTAATGGTCATCCTTTCCTTCCGTCTAATTATTTCCCCTTACACCCAGCAGCCTACACACACTCCAAATGCAAGATTGCCTTCAGTATTCACTTAGCAAATGACAACTCAGGAATAATACACTTACTATTATTGTAGAGTTGTAGAATATAATTATTGTTGCCAAATTGAAAAACATTTTCACAACCCCTGAACAAATATATAAGCTAAAAGCTATTTTTAAAGATTTGCTTAGAGTAGTTCTTTAGCTACAATCTTGCCCTGCAGCAGGTGTTAGAACCATGCCCTTATATATCCCACATTACCGTGCAGAGCAATTGAATTCCCCAGCATACTTTGCAACACAATTCTCAGCACAGCGAGCAGGGCAGGGTAGCGGCACACAGTAATTAGAGCAGCACAGCGTGCAGAATGGCCAGTCTTACCAAAAGCAGTGGTGGAGAGAGCCCGAGTGATTGTGTATCAGCACATTGCAGCAATGGTCATTTCTGCGTATTGATTACAAGTCTTGCAAGATGAAAAGACAAATATTGCCTTGGTGGCTTATTTTCCACAGAGCTCTGAGCTCTCCCAGGGCCTGGCCTGCAACTGTTTTTTTTACAGCTACCATAGAAATACAGAAAGAGACAAGTCCCACTAAATAGACCCCAATTGTGGAAATTTTTCTAAAGAAAATTTGTTCTTGCTGTTTATAGCAAGCATTAAATTACGGTACTTTTATTTTTTGGCTTTATACAACTTTCATTGGAGGCTGTAAGCATTAAGAAAATGTTAGTTACATTTTTTCTTATATTACTTCAGAGTAGAGGCAGTGTCACCACCTTTCCCATAATGTGTTGGGGTCACACTGCTGGACCTTGTGGGTAAAGGTTTGCATCTCCCTGGTTTGGTGAACCCTTTAAAAGTGTGGTTATATTGTGGGCAGGTGAGCAGCGACGTAAAAAAAAAAAAAAAAGGTATTTCAGTCATTAATAATCTGGAATTTATTGGTAAAAGTATATACACAAGTACAGCCAACACGTTTCAGAGTTCTCTTCTTCAGGGGTAGAATATTAAGATGATGTTTAGTGCATGATGTGCTATGGATCAGAGATTTGCTCCAAACTGAAGTGGAGGTGTAAGTTGGTGCTCGACTTGTAAGAATGTTTTCCAAAACTTCCATAATCTGGAGAGTATGCCTATGACTCCTCAAATCTCCTTGTCTATTGCAATATGTTGGCCTCCCTACTCCATAGGATATTTGTAATACACATATGCCTCTGAAGGACTCTGAAACCCCTGCTTGTAAAGTCACTATGCCTCGCTTCGATGATGAATGATCTGCCTGTATCTCCAAGGATATTAGTAAATCTCTACCTTTCTCAGCTTGTTAGTAATACACTGACTTAACATGCTAATCGATTCCCTGTGCCTCTCCTGTTAGCAGTCTCCTAAATTTCTCCCAGGATGTTGAGAAAACCTCTGCCCTTCTCAGGATATTAGCAATACTCTTTGTGTCAACCAGGATGTTCTTTTTATCTTACTTCTATACTAGGAAGCTGTGGTATCCCTGCTTCTTTCAGGATGCTGAATGGCCCCACTTTACCCTACAAGCATGTCTTGCACATGGCTCCAGCTACTTGGTGGGCACCAAACATGATGGAAAACTTTACTAGCACACTATACATTTTTGCAATGCCTGCAAAATTCCAACATTCTGACTAGCCTTTGCATTCTTCCCACTTATATAAAAAAGGCAGCAAGAAACATAACAGCAAAACCCTTCCCAAGCCAAACAAGACAACTTCTGATAAATTCAGGTCACCCACCTTTTGGAGGTGCATATTCTTGGTTAACTGTTCTTCCAACATATTCTGCAGCTTCTTGTTCATTTCCCGCAGGTTTTCATCTCCCGGTTTAACTAAATCTCTCAGGACACTTCCGAGACTGCTCCGGTCTACCTGGCCATGTGTGGTTGACACATCTGGGGGTGAAAGATTAGATGACAAACATCAGATTAAAAATATTAGACAAACTAGACAACGTGAGTATGGAGGTTGCCACCATTTAAAGTACAAATTGCTTAAAGCTGAATGCCAATGGGGACAGGAAGAGTCAAAACTTTGAGCCAATAAGGTTTCTACATTAAATAATGTTTATTGTAAAACACAGAGCTTCCTGAGATGATGAAATGGTGGAGTAGAATAGGAAGCCACCCATAGGCCCGAGAGTTTTTGGGCTGTTTAATTTTATATAGTGTAGTCTGTAGGGAGTTCTAACTAAGAGCAGGAACTGGCTATAGTGTGTGATAAACAGTCATGTCTGCATCACAAGGTTGATTAAACAGAATTATAAATGCTTTCAGAAGGTAACAGATAGTATTAGGAAGTCAGCAGCGCATTGTTAATCATATACCGTTGTGATCCCATAGCATTTACCAAAAAAAAAGAGCCTCTTGAAATACAACCAGTTGGTCGCATCTGGGCAAGCTATACAGGTACACCAAGTGGGGCTCCCACTAGAGAAGGTCCAGGCATGGTAACCAGGGAGGAGGTCCCAGGGCAGACCCAGAACATGCCAGAGTGAAAGAAACTGTCCAGCCAGGAAGGCAAAGACCTGGCACCTGCCACCTGCCACAGGCAAAAAGTCTAGACCAGCCAGTAAGAGAAAGTACATTGGGATTGTGATGTGTAAAACAGAGAAATATGAAAGCTGCCACTTGGGGTACAAACACCAAGCTTGTCATCCATTTCCCTGCATTTACAATGTCAATGAGTGACTGGCCAAGCATGCAGCCAATGTAGTCTGAAAAATCGTAACTCCTCCATACTTGTTCATGGTAATGATTTACTAGGATGTGAACCCAGGATTAAGAGGACAGTCCTGGAGCCCAAATCTTAAAAATAAGGTTGGAAAAGTCAGCCCCCTTCTATTATAACAAGATCCCTTATAAAAGAAAATACATACAAGGCCTGGCCAAAAGCATTTAAATGAAGGCAGAACTAAGGAATTGTACTATGGCATGGGTTAGGCTTAAGCGTCATGAAAAAGATGCAAACGTATAGATTTCCTATATGGGTGCCATAGGACGAAGTTAATCCATGTTCGTGAAGCAGGTCCTTTTTGCAGTGATGATCCCAGGCCCACAGTGCCAGAACCCCATAAAGAGTTCATTCAACTCCTTGGCAAAAGCACAGGAATACAGCAGTGATGTTTTGATTGAAAGGTAAATAATTCAGATTTTTATAAAGTGGATCCATTTTCTTAGAGTGTTCAGCGCTCAGCAGACTAAGCATGGAGCTCAAACCAACCCCCCAACCACCTCCCAATTTCTACGTCCGCTGTATCCTCCTCATGACACACCCCCTCACCTCTCTCCACTTTATGCCTTAGTAAATAAAACATCAGCCAATCTTTCTGCAGCTAAATTATTCACACCTTGCAGCCCCCCACTTGCTGACAGCCTTAAAATTCACCAAACACGTCATGTCCTTTTACACTAAGTCTGGGTAACAGCAAGGACGGGCATCAGAGAAAGAAGATTATTCCACTGAAATAATATAAGAGCCGACTAAAACCTGCGCACACAGATTGGGGTGAAGCTGTAGAAGGAAAAAAGCACAGTGAATCTTGTATTTGACTAGGGAGGGGTTAAATGGCGCAGAAAGGCAACTGGTCAGGCTCAGGTTGCTAATGTGCACACTGACTGGGAGCAACCACCTAGTCAGAGAAAAGACAAGCCGATACCAGTGTGAAGATGGCAGTGACACTTAAGATGTAAGAGCTGAAGTCTCTGGGATCTGAAGATTATCCAGGACAGACAGATAACCAGAAACTGTGGGATCCATATTGCTCTCTGCAACAAGCGTAAGTCAGATTGGCAGGCAAGGAATTACTTTCTTACGCTAACCAGGGTGGCAGCACAATCAGCAAGCATACAGACACATTATAAAATCACTAGGTTATCTAATCTGCGCTAGACTGCCTTAAATCCCTCGAGAAAATCACCTCCCATAAACTGGATTGGCAGAGATCTGCAGAGTGATGCTTAACTCCACTTCTGCCAGGGCCCCAAACAAAACCACTTCATTGTTTCTGCCACGGCCCTGAATAAGATCACTTAAAGAGGGAGACCGGCGACCATTTTTTTTTTTTTAGGTCATTGAGACACTTTGCTAACCCCAAAATAATACTCAAAGTTTGGGTGTAATATTTCCGCCTCTGTCTGTTTTCGTACAGAAGAATAACTGAAAAAATGTGATGCTGGCTGTTTCCATCTTGCTTGTGGGCATGTGAAGCCCACAAGCATTGATTTCCTGGATGCGGTGAATGCTGTTCATTCACAGCTTGTTCACACGCATGATCATTGTTTCCGCACTGAATCTTGGGAAGCCTGACACTAAGCTCCCAGGAGAAGCCGGGGAAAGGCAATAAACACGCCTACTCCCATGGGAGGAGAGACAGGAAGTGCCACAATAAAGTACAATATAAAGGTAACTACAGCGATAAAAAACATTTCGTGCGGCATTTGAACATCTATGCAATTAACTGAAGGGGGTAAGATTAAGTGAGTGGAACCCTGCTTTAAAGCGTAGTTCCACTTTTGTTGAGAACAAAAACATTCCCCTATAGGTGATCTATGTACATGGCAAGGATTATAACAACCTTTGTTGCAGATACCTACCTTTTGTTATTCTGAAGAAATCCCTATGTGTTTGTCTGTGCTTCTGTGTGCAGCAGCAGGGCACTAATGAGGAAATCTGCTGGGCCTGCATCCCTTTAGATATACTCCTATTAAAGTATCTCTCCAAAAATGACATTTTTGTTGCAGGGGATGCCTGGAATCTGACTTGTATCTTAGGTAGACTTCTGGGAAACTCCGCTTTAGATGTGATTTCCTATTGAGAGTATCTCACCAAAAATTAAATTTTTGTTGCGGGGGATGCCTGAAATCTGACTTGTATCTTGGTGCAGACTTCTGGAAAAATCAGTGAGCCAATCACACAAGCAGGAAATTACATATCTGGGGGGCGTTTTGTACACATTCCGTGTACAGAACTCCTCCAGGTAGCCATATTGCATGGCATATTACTGAAAATTACAGTGTTGCAGATTGAAAAGGAAAGGTCATTTTTAATAACATTCAATTATAATATGACTTGTGTCGCAATTGTATATGCTATATTATTTTATTTTTTCTCCCCACGAAAGTGGAGTTACCCTTCAATTGAACAAGCTTAAGTTAGAAGCTGATTGGCTACCATGCACAGCTGCACCAGGTTCTGAGTGCTCCAGTTTTAGTAAATGTCCCCCTCACTGACTGAGGGAGTACGAACAGCATGTAATACAGCATTTATTGATGTTTGTTTGATGTGGGTTTAGTGACACTATAATTGGAAATCCTGCCAGAGCCCCAGAAAAGATCACTCTTCTCCAATAGGAGTTCAATATATCATCACTTAACTCCCCTCCTGCCAGAACTAAGGCCACCATCACATAATTCCCCTCTGGCTAGCAGTCAGCATAGCAGACCTTAACCCTTCTCGTGCCAGAGCCCAGCACAGCCTCATTTTCCCTTTCTCCTACCGCAGCGCAATATAGCATCATTTACCTTGTTCCTACCACAGCCCAAGACAGCCACCTTTACTTTCTCCTACGATAGCCAAGCACAGCATCATTAACTCCTTGCTGACCGACCCACGTACATTTACTGCGGGGCGGCGGCTCCTGTGCACAGGTTTTGCACTTCGGGTGTGGGGCGCACACGCCTGTGATTGGACACAGTGGGAGCCAATCAGCGGGTCCTGCGGACCTGATGTCCTCCGGGACCTGCAGATTGTTGCCGAGAGAAGCAGAATGGTGGCCTGCCTATGTAAACAAAGCAGTTTGCCATTGTTAGTAGGGAAGATAGAAATCCTGTGTTTCTGCTAAGCCGGAACACAGATCTCTGTCTTTTCACAGTTAGCAAGCACTCCTCAGGGACACATTTAACCCTTTGATCGCCCCCGATGTCAACCCCTTCCCTGCCAGTGTCATTAGTACAGTGAGAGTGCATTTTTTTTAGCACTGATCACTGTGTTGGTGCCACTGGTCTCTAAATAAGTGTCAGTTAGTATCCAAATTGTCCGCCACAATCCCGCTATAAGACGCTGATTGCCGCCATTACTAATAAAAAAAAAAATTTAAAATTCCATAGTTTGTAGACGCTATAACTTTCATGGAAACCAATCAATATACGCTTATTGGGATTTTTTTTTTTTTTTTTACTAAAAACATGTAGCAGAATACATATTAGCCTAAATTGATGAAGAAATTTG
This sequence comes from Lithobates clamitans, assembly GCA_037952925.1. NCBI lineage: Eukaryota > Metazoa > Chordata > Amphibia > Anura > Ranidae > Lithobates > Lithobates clamitans. The sequence goes on from JBBGZY010001526.1 coordinate 2,080,110, forward strand.
ATTTTTCTTCCTTTTTTTTTTTTTTTTTCTTTATTGGGTACGTTTTATAGCAAAAAGTAAAAAATATTGTTTTATTTTCAAAATGGTCGGTCTTTTTTTGTTTACAGCGCAAAAAAAAACAAAAAAAAACGCAAAGGTGATCAAATGCCACCAAAAGTAATCTCCATTTGTGGGGAAAAAAAGGACGTCAATTTTATTTGGGTACAACGTCACTGGACCACGTACTTGTTAGTTACAGTAACGCAGTGCAATATCGTAAACAATGGCCTGGTCATTAAGGAGGGTAAATCTTCCGGAGCTGAAGAGGTTAAACACCTTTTCTAAACTATAGCTTAGCACAGCACCATTTACCTCCTCTCCTACCATAGCCAATCGCAGCATCACTTTTCTCCTCTTCTGTCAGAACGCAGAACAAAAGTGCTTAGCCCACTCCTGCCAGAGCCCAGGGCAGTATCACTTAAACCTTCTTCTGGCAAGCCCAGCACAGCATCACTTTCCCTCACCTGTCAAAGCCCAGCACAGCATCACTTTCCCTCACCTGTCAAAGCCCAGCACAACATCACTTTCCCTCTCCTGTCAAAGCCCAGCACAGCATTACTTTCCCTCACCTGTCAAAGCCCAGCACAACATCACTTTCCCTCACCTGTCAAAGCCCAGCACAGCATTACTTTCCCTCACCTGTCAAAGCCCAGCACAGCATCTGTAGCACCTTGCTTATCATAGCCTAAACATTTAAACCATCTTACACTTAACCCTTCATATGCTAGAGTCAATTACCCCCCCAACTATTTACATGCCCGAGGCCTGCAGCATTTAACCCCTTACCTGTCAAAGCTCAGAACAGCTTTATAGCTCTCTACCAAAGCCAGGTAATTCATCACCCCAATGTGTGCCAAGTCAGCAAGAAACCACCCGTGTTTACAGGTCTGCAGTCCCAAGAGGGTTAAGCAGATGTTCAAGCATCTCTGCAACTGTGACTAGGAAAAAGGGGGACACCTAAGAGCGATACTCAACCTTATGACACAATATTACCTCAACAGAGACTGAACAAGGGTTGGCCAGTTTATATGAGGTGCTTATGCTTCTATGATTGTCAACGTCACCGATTGGCCAAGTCTGTCATGCTTTAAAGGTTTAGTGCTGTGCTCCGAATAACTAATGTATGCATCACTAACTCCACATCTCCATCTCAACCTGGCTGCATGAGGCGGGCTTCTTTTACTTGCTATTGTAGGAATACAATTCTCAGCATAATCTGGGGGAGGCCTAGTGACATCACTGAGAACACAAATCAGTCCAATTATGTAAGAATGGACTAACAATGCAGCCTATCTATTCTCTAGAGCAGTGGTCTCCAAACTGCTGCAAGGGGGCCAGATGTGGCCCTTTGCTTGTTTTATCCAGCCCTTGGGGCACTATTCCTTCCACAGACACTAAAGACAGGGCACTATTCCTTCCACAGACACTAAAGACAGGGCACTATTCCTTCCACAGACACCAACAATGGGGCACTATTCCTCCCACCGATACCAATGATGGGGCACTATTCCTCTCACTGATACCAACAATGGGGCACCATTCCTCCCACTGGTACCAATGATGGTGGACTATTCCTCCCAACGATGGGGCACTATTCCTCCTATCAATACCAATGATGGGGCACTATTCCTCCCACTGATACCAACGATGGGGCACTATTCCTCCCACTGATACCAACAATGGGGCACCATTCCTCCCACTGGTACCAATGATGGTGGACTATTCCTCCCACCGATACCAACGATGGGGCACTATTCCTCCTATCAATACCAATGATGGGGCACTATTCCTCCCACTGATACCAACGATGAGGCACTATTCCTCCCACTGATACCAACGATGAGGCACTATTCTTCCCACTGACACCAACGATAGGGCATTATTTCTCACACTGACACCAACAATGGGGAGTTATTTCTCACACTGACACCAATGATAGGGGCACTATCCCCCCCCAATACCAATGATGGGACACTATTCCTCCCCCTAATACCAAAGAAGGGATGCTGTTGACTCCCACTGACACCAGGACATGTTCTACTCCCGGCCCCCCCTAAAGTTTGAAGGACAGCAAACTGGCCCTTTGTTTATAAAGTTGGAGACCCCTGCTCTAGAGAATATTGGCATCACAAAGAATGATCCATTTTAACTCTAGGTTCACACCTATGCGTTTTCTGCAGCTTTCGATCGTGTGGGCACAGCAGCCCGTTAATTTAAATGGACTGCTGTACCTGCAAGAAAAAAAAAAGGTCACCGCACCTTTTTAAAAATGCAGCTGCAGTGAAATAGTTTGCCTTTGTAGCATGCAATTTCCCGCACCTGGAAAGGCTCTGTGCTTTCAGATGCGTAGGGGTACCAATAAGAATGTCTGCAAAAGAGTAGAGTGTGTTGGCTGCAGGTGCAGGAATTGGTGATCGCTGTCCCACAACCACACAACAGTGTGAACTTAGCCTTAGTCAATTCTGAAACATTGTTGACTACAGTTATGATTAAAATGGTTGTTCGTAAGATGGTTACTGTTCTATCTTCAATTATTTACAATTAATTCTTTGTAAATTTGTTAAAATCAATAAATATTGGAACAGAAATAGTAGCCAGTCTGTTCACTACAGTGACACGAAAATGCAACCTGTCCATTTATTAGAGGATGGTGACATCACTGCGAATGCACCCTGTCCCATTTATTAGAGGATGGTGACATCACTGCCAATGCACCCTGTCCCATTTATTAGAGGATGGTGACATCACTGCCAATGCACCCTGTCCCATTTATTAGAGGATGGTGACATCACTGCCAATGCACCCTGTCCCATTTATTAGAGGATGATGACATCACTGTGAATGCACCCTGTCCCATTTATTAGAGGATGATGACATCACTACGAATGCACCCTGTCCCATTTATTAGAGGATGATAACATCACTACGAATGCACCCTGTCCCATTTATTAGAGGATAATGACATCACTACGAATGCACCCTGTCCCATTTATTAGAGGATGATGACATCACTATGAATGCACCCTGTCCCATTTATTAGAGGATGGTGACATAACTGTGAATGCACCCTGTCCCATTTATTAGAGGATGATGACATCACTGTGAATGCACCCTGTCCCATTTATTAGAGGATGATGACATCACTGTGAATGCACCCTGTCCCATTTATTAGAGGATGATGACATCACTACGAATGCACCCTGTCCCATTTATTAGAGGATGATGACATCACTATGAATGCACCCTGTCCCATTTATTAGAGGATGGTGACATCACTGTTAATGCACCCTGTCCATTTATTAGAGGATGGTGACATCACTGTGAATGCACCCTGTCCCATTTATTAGAGGATGGTGACATCACTGTGAATGCACCCTGTCCCATTTATTAGAGGATGGTGACATCACTGTGAATGCACCATGTCCCATTTATTAGAGGATGATGACTTCACTGCAAACGTACCTTATCCATTCACTAGATACCAGTGATTTCACTGATGCATGTTTAGTAAATTAATAATTGAAAGTTTTTCTACCACTGCTTGTTATAAGAGACACAAAATGAGTAAAGGAAAATTGGAAAATATTATTTACAAAAAAAGTGAAGCTGTTTGCTGAACCCATCAATTATATTGCTGTATTTTAAATACAGCACCAATTCAAACATGCCCTTTTCCCTACATAAACATCTCAAGCACACACAGAAAGAAGGTAGGCTGAGTGACTTTGATAAGTTTTTAAGTCAAGTTGTACAGGAGATGACGCTACAGCAGTGGGGAGAAGATGTAAGAGGATCCAGTGACAACCCAAGGACGGATAGTGAAAGGAGAGCCAACATGAGCTGGGAGGGGTGGAGAAGGATAATGATGCCAAGGCGGGCCGGCAAACAGGTGGCATAAGGAACAGCAAGCGCTGGCATTGCACCGACATCCGCTCAGACACCCACGATGCCTGGCACTAGCCAAGTCAACAGCAAAAGCTGCTGAATTTTATCAAGATACAGTTCATTGGCATAGAGATATAGAATTACTCATGTTGGTGGTGGACAACCACTTTGTTTTTTTGGGACTCAAATGCCAAGTTGGTCACCTCCTAAGGGCGAAACCTGACATTACTACAGTGTATGCCTATCCAGTATGAATTTTGGGAGTTTATTTGGTAATTTCTTAAAGAAGCACTGCCAGTTCTACAGTCACCACTCTTCAATAGCACTAGATGAATTAGTAAACAACACCAGCTGAGCCAAGAATGCCAGCGGTAAGGGTAGCAGAAAGCTGCTGTGTGCTCTGATTATAGTAACTCTGTCAACTAAAAAAAATAGAGATTGTAGCAGGTAGGAGTAAAGACACGAACAGGAGCACATATCTGCAGCATTTCCCACTGCTACATACTGAACTGTTCTGAATGGGCAAAACTTCTGGGCAGCATTAAAGCTCTCACCTCCGCACGTCCCAAATGATCGATAAAAGTGAGAGGCACTTTAATTTACAGCTCTATAAATCACAGTAATCTGTACTGGATGTAACGGCAAAAAAAGCAAAGTTTATTTCTTACTATGGGTAGACATGATTCCAAGGTATCACTGTCACTTGAACACTACTAAACTGTAGTCTACTGTACATCTTATGTCCAGCCTCAAAATGAATGCAGTGCAACAAATAGAGTTACAATCACTCACAACTCTAGCAGCATGTCAGGTTTAGGGAACAGGACGCCGAAACAGGATTTGTGTACTAATTTTATTGATATCTGAACTACTGGAGGGACACAAAGGTCCTGTTATACTTCCTATAGGAGGATTGGAGAGTGGCAAACAAAGTCCGGGATAATCCCTCCTACTACCAGCATCCCTCAGTTTTGTATCAAAGCAGTACTAGGAGCATGATCATAAACAGAGGGGTGAGACATGTGTCCCTTAATGAAAGGGTCCCCAACCCCCCGGTCGCACTACCACTGGGAAGAGCCACATCAGCAGCCAGCGGAGGGAGGGGCGTCTACCTTTCCGGGGCTCCGGTGTGTCGACTGTATTGAGGAAAGGCAACGTGAGGCCAGCACTGCTGCAAGCAAAGGCCTGATAGAAGTCTCCTTGAGCGGGGATTAGAGGGGGACTTGGAAGGAGGCACAGGCACCTGGCCACACGCATACAGCCAGGCCTCTATGTGAGCATCTGATGGCAGGCTACGGGTGGCAAGTGACATGCTGCATCTGGTGGCAGGCTACGGGTGGCAGGCTACGGGTGGCAAGTGACACGCTGCATCTGGTGGCAGGCTACGTGTGGCAAATGACACGCTGCATCTGGTGGCAGGCTACGGGTAGCAAGTGACACGTTGCATCTGGTGACAGGCTACGGGTGGCAAGTGACACGCTGAATCTGGTGGCAGGCTACAAGTGGCAAATGACAAGCTCAGGGCTCCCACTGATTGATATATTGATTGATATATGAATATGTGATTCAATCATCCTGACACCATGTCAAGCATGGTGTCGGGATGATTGAAGTGCAACACCAGTCATTCCCAAGACAAATCATCCGCCGCCGAATTCCCACTTCAACCATGACTACACCCAACCACCCCCTCCCCCTTGGTCCCTGGCAAAATTTTCTTCCACGAAACCGGTCCCTCTTGCCAAAAAGGTTGGGGACCGCTGCTTTAATGGACTCCAAGAAGGAGTATAAAAATCCTAGTTTCTTTTTTCATCCACTTAGAGATTATTTTCACCTGCATAACAGTCCATAACAGTCCAAATGTCAACAGGCCCAGAAAAAAAAAAATGTCTTTTTCATCAAAGTGATTGTAAACCCTGCGGGGTGGGGGTTGGTCAGCACAAGTCTGACCACTGGAGGAGAGCAGGCTAAGTTCCCAGCATAGCTAGAGAAGAGACCAAGGTGTGTTCTCCTGCTTAATGTGGTCAGTTTTTAATAGGAGAGCAGAATGACTGGCAGGAACACCATGAATTTCACACAAAGGAAGCAATACAAGGAGTATAGGATACTTTTTCATAGAAGTACATGGAACTGCAGGCACGTATCAGGAATATTCTTTAACAGCTTTTTCACCTGCACAACATCCAAACGCAGTCCAGCTGAGGGGTGATCAACACAGCAAACAAATGCTAACAGGCCCAAGAAACAAAAAAGCAAAAAGAACTGGAGGCTGCCAGCAGCTCAAAGAACCACACCAAATGACCTAGCCAATGCTGGCATCAGATAAGGCTGCAAAGTCCACCTGGTAGGAATTACAGAATGTTTGAACAGAAGACCAGGTAGCAGCCTTGTAAATGTGGGAAACAGTTGATGCAGAAAAGCCAGAGAAGCACTCACAGATCTAGTAGACTGCGCCTTGACAGAAAAGGGTGGAAACCGATCCTTGAGACCATAAGCTTAGATAATGGTCTGCCTGACCCACCTACAGATAGTGGAATGAAAAGCCAAAGCCCCCTTATGGGATCCATCTGGGGTTACAACAAAGTAATCAGTTTTTCTATAGGAAGCAGTAACTGTGAGATGGAATCTTGCATCCCAAGCCAAATTCAGAGTGAACTTTCTTTTTAGTGAACTACAGCAGGACAGAAAAAAAAAATCTTGGTTGAGAGGAAAGGTAGAAAGTACCTTATGGAAGTAGGAAGTCCTGGGCGTCAACACCACCTTGTCCAAATGCAAAACCTGAAAGGGTTCCTTTCAGGATAATGCTGTCAGTTCAGACAATCACCTTGTAGAGTCGATAGCTACAAGGAAAACCACTTTGGGGGTGAAAGTGGAAAAAGGAGTGTCTTTAAGCCTAGATTCACATTGGAGCGATGACAAGTCGCAGCCTATTGGAGGCAATGGCACTGTTCCATTTGGTGCGACACCGATTTTGGTGCGCCACACTGATTTGCAAAAAGTAGTTCCTGCACTACTTTTGCCAATTTCAGGTACGACTTCAATAGACATCTGTGCATGAAGCCACACAGATGTCTATCAAGTAGCACCTGAAATTGCGCTGACCTTGCTACTTTGAAATTTCACTACTTCAAGTGAAGTAGCATCAATGTAAACCAGGGCTTACGGGTTCTAACAGTGCTTTCTTAAGCACAGAGAGAACCAGATTCAGATACCACAAAGTCACAGGGGAACAAACAGGGAAAGCTACATGATTGAATCTCTGTACAAGGTTCTTAATCAAGCGAGAGGCCAACAGTCTCTAAAAACATAACAAAAAGGGCAGACACCCACTCAGCAGTAGGTAGGGGAGGATTTACTTCACTGAGAAAATCCCAGGATGAAAGCCCTGAGACTCACAATATAGAACGCCTTCCACATGCGATAATAGATCTTACAGGAAATACCTGTACCTTCTTAGCTTTTAACATTATAGGAATTACAAATTCAAAGGTGCCTCATCTCTCAAAGCCTAGGCTTCAACAGCAAGCTGTTCTAGACAGCGAATATAAAGCAGGATAGTAAAAAGGTTACTTGCAATAGGCTTGAACATCCATGACGCTCATAAGATCCTATTTGTGACGTAACCAGCCATAATACAGTATTATAGCGGAACAGGACACAGACAGAGCCACTGCATTACTGACGGGAGTCGGTGAGATATATATGTATATGTATGTATGTATGTATGTATGTATGTATGTATGTATGTATGTATATATATATATATATATATATATATATATATATATATATATATATATATATATATATATATATACACATACATATCTATATATCTCACCGACTATATATATATATATATATTATATAATTTTTTTTTTTTATGGTTTGCAGCTTATTATTTCCATTAATGTTCAAACCAACTGTAAGTAGAGCTCCCTGTTTAGCAGCTTTTCTTCTGTCTTGCACCCCTCCATACTCGCCCCCAGGGTGGATGGACAAGCCGTAATGCCTTGTCTGGTGGTGGTGTCCCGTCAGTGCTGAATACATCTGAATTGATTTACCAACTGTTGCCTCCTCTGTTCCCCTTCCTGAAGAAGCAAGCCCTCCACGAGACACGTTGAGAACTGCAAGCATCCTCCTCTCTCCCTCCTTTGTTTTTTTTCCAGATGCTGGAAGCCATTTGTAGATCATCACCTATCTATGTATATATTGATGTAATATCTAACCTAAAATGTATGGAGATAGGAGACTACCAGGGAGACAGTATAATTTAACCTAAATTATTATGAACCATGTTTTTATTGTTATTATGTCAATAAAGTGATGATTTTAAAGAAATAATTTGGTAAATTGTTTGTGTTGCACCACAGAAAATCCAGTATGCCCCAGCCATATTTTTGGTGTAAGATATCTTACAGTAGAAGTTCCCTATTAACTATAGCCACCAACTATCTCGTAATCAGTTAAAGGAAACAGCAATGGTAGAAGAAACAGGCTGATTCCCTAGTGTCAACATGATTAGAACTAAAACTGTCTCTGGTAATTTGAGAGCAAAAAGCAGTAGACAGTGACTCCTCAGGGGCAAGCTCATCAGTTGAAGACTGGAGTGACTCAGAATTAAACTCTGAAGGCTGTTGGCTCAAAAACCCCATAGCCTTGAGTAAATCAGATACACAATTTGGGGAAGGCAGCGTAGGCGTAGATCTGTGCCTTCTGCAACCAGAATCAGCAAATAACTGAATGATTTGAGTGACAAAGTCCTGTATTACAGGAGGTAAAAACCTCAGCAGAACAAAAGGAGACACACTGAATGGAGCTAAAGAGGACACTAATGATAGCATAGACTCTAGAAGCATATGGCTACAGGATTCAGGATGCAGCTGTCAACACCATCAGTAGAAGGGCTGCCATTAGAAATAAAAGTGCCCTGTACAGCCTACCCGACAGCCCCCACTGCAACGGAGTGGCAGCAAGGATCAAGGTAAGAAGCAAGGCCTCAGGTACTCATAAAACCAGATACCTATTTCCTTTGAAATATTGATTAAAAATTATTGGAAAAGAAAACCAGATAGCTGGTAGCAGATGAAGAATGAATGGCTGGAGTGCTCCAAAGTCACTGTAGTTGGGCAGCAGGAATGGATTGATGTTCTATATGACTCTTTGCAACCAGAAGGAGCAGAAGGGGGATGCTATATGACATTTTGTTTACCATTGTCCAAATATCCTGCAGGCAGCAGAAAAAAAAAATTGGGGAAAGACTTCCTGTGTCTCGAAATAGACGACAAAAAAAAAAAAAGTCTCTTACCTGACTACACGCATCTCTCTAGGCAAAAAACGGAGGCAAAAACTACATTTTTTTTTTCCTTTACCAGTGCCCAATTAACACAATAACACACATCTCCAACAATGAACCATTATTGTTAACAATACTGGAATAAATTGTGCACATAACATCTAGTAATAAACTAATGAAGTCCCAGTTATGACAGGAGATGCTTGATCTGAATAGCATTACTGTGGTCAAAGCAAAAATAGGCCTACCTCAGTTTTTCTTTTTTTTTTCCCAAATCTGGTGAATAATTTCCAGAAAACACTTAAGCCACATACACACTATCAGATTTTTTTCCTTCAGATTTACCAAAACCATATAATATAAGGTCAAACCTTAGGAGTTTCAATTTGTATGCAATCAGGCAGGCCCTTGCACTACATAGATTTGGTAAATCTGAAGACAAAAATCAGCAGAAAATCTGAGTGTGAATTGTCAGAGTATTGTTCTTGAATTATCCACTTTGAACAACAAATAATTTTCCAAAAGTTTTTGAGCCTAATCTCGACTGACAACACTCTAGCAAGTACACACAGAAGACATCTACCCCAGTAATGTTAGGCCCTGAAAAAAAAAAATGACTTGAGCTTAGAGCTGCACAATTAATCGTTAAAAAAATCGTGATCTCGATTCACCTCCCCTGACAATCTCTGGATTCTTTCATATAAACAAGTGGAGAGATTATCTGCTCACTCAGCTGTCAAAAGAAAACAGCCAGGCAGTCTGCCAAGTTTAGAACTTGAAACATTGTATCTAACTTCCTTCTTAGATCAAAGGGATAAACTTCTCTGTGTAAACAAATAACTGGGCAGTCTGCCAAGCTTTAAACTACATGTAAATGCAGGAAGTTTAACCACTTAAAGTCTAAATCTTTTTCTGACACTTCTTTCTTAAGTTAAAATCAATATTTTTTGCTAAAAAAAATTACTTGGCACCCTCAAACATTATATATATATATATATATATATATATATATATATATATATATATATATATATATATATATATATATATATATATATATATATATATATATATATATACATATATTTTTTTAGCAGAGACCATAGGGAATAAAATGGCAATTGCTGCAATATTTTATGTCACACTGTATTGGCCCAGCGGTCTTTCAAATGCAATTTTTTTGGGAAAAAATACACTTCAATAAATAAAAAAAACGAAACAGTAAAGTTAGCACAATTTTTTTTGTTTTAATGTGAAAGATGATGTTACGCCTCGAGAATCGGGAGAGAATCATGATCTATCCTCTAAGCAAAAAAATCGTGATTCTCATTTTAGCCAGAATCGTGCAGCTCTACTTGAGCTGTGGGGGGGGGGGGAGCGATTTTTAAGGCCCCTTTTACACTAATTCATTTCATCAGTTCAGTCGTGAAGTTTTCATCAGGTGTTCATCAGTTTAGGCCCCTTTCACACATGCGGACCGTTCATTTCAGTCACATCAAAACAGATGAAGTTTTTCATCCGTGCTCATCATTTTTTCATCAGTTTTTTTTACATCCACTACCAATGAAAAAACAGATGAAAAACTGACCATTTGTCAGTTTACATCCATTTTTCATCTGATCAGTCTTTTAAATGGAAGAAAAATAGAGCTTTGGGGCGCTTTGACACAGGCCTCTGCTTTGCTCAGCAGGGATCGATCCGCTGATCCCCGCTGAGCAGGCGGATGACAGGTCCGTCTCCACTCACTGTGCGGAGATAGACCTGTCAAAGCCCCGCTGTCCTCTATGGAGATCGGATGAAAACGGACCGCCTGTCCGTTTTCATCCAATCCTATTCTCCAGATGAATGGAAAATAGGGTTTCCATCCGTCTGGATTTCACGGACAGGATTGGATATCAGCGGATGCCAGCGGATATGCCACTGCTGACATCCACCGCTCCATAAGGCTGAATGGTCTGATCAGGTCCGCCAGAAAAACATACAGGCAGACCCAAAAGGAAAGCCTGTGTGAAAAGGCCCTTGACCAGTTTAAAAAAACGAATGATGATGTATGCGGATGTAAACTGATGTAAATGGATGATCATCCATTTACATCAGTTTTTCAATAGAGATGCATTGATGTCCATTTTTCACCTGTCAACGGATAGATGAAAAACAGACCTAACTTTCAATGCAGTTACAGCTGTAGTTCACATTCTATAAAGAAAAAAAATGATCTTGTTTAATTATGCTTTGGCAATAAAACCTGAAAGCAGATTGGTTTCTATGCAGCGTTGCAACAGATTTTGCATACTTCAGTGTTAGCAAATAACCCCCAAAGTGTCCAGGGCTTGTGGTTCCCGAATACTTTAAACCTAACACTCCTATGACCCGCAGAACAAATAAGACATGAAGGGCCTTAAATTTGCATTAAAGCTATTAGAAATGGCTGGGACTTGTGGCTCCACAACAAACACCCATTGTTACTCAACCATGGCAAAGATGAAGAGGTCACAGAGTGTGGCGCATCACTCACCTATCCTGCTGTCCATGACGTAGGTCTCAATAATCTCACTTTTCCTGCATAGGTCCTCTGCCATAGAGGCGCTGCTCACTTCTAAGTGCTTAACCTATGAGACAGGCATTAAATTAAAACCATTGTCAGTGCTGGTCAGATTAAAGTGAAGTATGGAAAGAATGGGCTCTGCGGTGAGCACACAATGCAGATAATTATATTTTATATATGAACAAAATGTATAAGCCTTGCACACATTAAAAGCTTTTATTAAACTGGCTGCATTCACATGGCTATAACTAGCATATAGCAATTAACTTTATCCCACACCACCAGAAAGTGAAGGATTTAACATTCACACTGTGGACTGTGGGTAGGTAAAGTCAAATTGCCATTAAAGCCCAACTGAAATCTCCCACCTTGCTTGCAAATGCCTTAAAATACATTGTTCCCTTAGGATAAATGAAAATCTAGCCCTCTCATTGCAGTATTTTGCAATAGCGTAGATATGTATTAGCCACACCCCTTGTCACAAGCGTCCTATAAGTGCAGCAAAAAAGAGGGGGAGTAACTGATCAGGCCTGTTGGTTTCAAAGTACACTGAACAATGCACAGACAATTAAGAGTACCGAGACTATTATTACTTTGCTCACCCTGAAAAACGTAGTGTCCTGGCATAACTCATGATTTACAGACCAAGTCGGAAACCTTAAAAGCCATTGGATCATCAGGACAGCTATGCAACTAATATTTACAGAAGGGGGCAGCAAGGCACCCTCAACATTGTTCAGAAGGTTTCCTTTAATCTTCTTTGATGAAGATTTTCTGCAGATTTTTGTCTTCAGATTTACCAAAACCATATAATATGAGGTCAAACCTTAAAAGTTTCAATTTGTATGCAATCATCCTTAGCCTTAGGCCCCATACACACTATTTTTTAGATTTTGTGCAAATTTTTGTCTTTAGATTTACCAAAACCATATGGTGCAAGAGAGCCAGGTGAAGGAAAGAGGTGGAAGGCACGTGATCAGACGATTTGATCAAATTGATACAGTTTATTTATATACAGAAACAAATAAATGCATATTAAAAGTAGCTACGTATTCATAAAAACAGGGTTACAAAATATACATATAATAATAATGTTGGTAGACCAACATAGAAGAGAGTGGCTAGTTGGGAGGTATATACCATGGTAAGTGATGGATTCTCCTTAGCTTTAAAGCTGTCCACATCCCAGCGCTCTATATCTGTATTTATTAGCGTATAACACTCACTTTTTCACCATGAAAATCGGGTGCAAATAGCGTGTGTTATACGCCAATACTTCAATTTTAGCTGCCTCTGAGAGGACAGGGAGGGGATGGGAGGAGCGCCGTCAGGTTACAAACAGTGAGAATCTTCTGTTTACTTGGTGGCCTCTGTAATAAGAAGTCCCATCTCCTGGGCCGCCATTGGACTACTGTTCTGTCTATCATAAGAGGTTCTCACTGTATGTAATCTGTCGGCGCTCGTCCCGCCCCCTCCCTGTACCCTCTAGGCTGCAGATGGGCATCGATCAGTCTGCACTGATGGCATTGGCGAGACTGCTACATTGAAGGTAATGGTGAGGCTGATGCATTGATGGCAATGGGGAGGCTGCTGCATTGATGGCAATGGTGAGGCTGCTACATTGATGGCAATGGTGAGGCTGCTGCATTGATGGCACTTGTGAGGCTGCAGGTGGGCATTAATCAGGCTGCATTGATGGCAATGGTGAGGCTGTAGATGGGCACTGACCCTTATTTTGTTTCAAAGTTCCTTATTTAAAATTTAAGTTTTTTTCCTGAAACTTCCCTCTTAAAATGAATGTGCAAGTTATACGCCTGTGCGTGTTATACGCCGATAAATACGGTATATGGATTCCATATATGTCTGTCGGTTTTACCTGCATCCAAGTGTGTAAAGATGATGCAGCCTGCATGCATCAATTCAAGAACAGGAGGCAGTTGCTTCAGTGTGGGTTCTATATACCTCTTATCAGAGAGTTACCTTGTGCTGTCCAAAGGATTGTAGCTGTCTCCAACTCTGTGGGACAACAGCTGTACAGTGGGACAATCCCTATATATATATATATATATATATATATATATATATATATATATATATATATATATATATATATATATATATATATATATATATATATATATAAATAAAACATATGAACCACATTTCTCTAGGTTATATAGAGCGCTGGGATGTGGACAGCTTTGAAGCTAAATAGAATCCATCACTTACCATGTGATATACCTCCCAACAAGCCACTCTCTTCTATGTTGGTCTACCATATTGTAATGTTGTTCTTCAAGGCTCTGATGAAGAGGGAACCCCTCGAAATTTTAATGTGTATATTTTGTAACCCTGTTTTTATGAATACGTAGCTACTTTTTATATGCATTTATTTGTTTCTGTATATAATAAACACGCTTTCCACCTCTTTGCTTCACCTGGCTCTCTTCGGACCACCCCTGGTCAGCTTAGGCAGCGGGACATGCATGATCATCTCTTAATTCCCTCCCTTTGAAAGTACTACCACTCTATACTAGCAACGCCTTCACAAGCACAAGAGAAATTCTTTCTTTATTCATATAGTGCAAGGGCCTGCCTGATTGCATACAAATTGAAACTCTTAGCCCCGGTTCACACTGAGGCAGCACGACTTGCCTCAGGCGACCTGGACACGACAGGGGCGGCGGCTTGCAAAACGACTTCTATATAGAAGTCTATGCAAGTCGCCCCCAAAGTAGTACAGGAACCTTTTTCTAAGTCAGAGCGATTTGCGTCGCTCCGATTAGAATGGTTCCATTGTACAGATCGGGAGGCTACTTGTCAGGCGGCTAGGTCGCCTGACAAGTCGTCCTAGTGTGAACTGACCCTTTAGGTTTGACCTCATTTTATATGGTTTTGGTAAATCTGAAGACAAAAATTTGCAGAAAATCTAATAGTGTGTATGGGGTCTAAGATTAACTGCTTGTTTCCAGTCACCTAATTGGTGGCATACTAAAATCAATGTGATGTTAATGGGTTGATCGTCAACAAGCGAAACAAATTCAGCAATATATAATAGAATCCTTCAGTAGTATTAGTAGCCTTCAGTTACTATTCTTCATCCTGAAACATGACCGAGCACTGAGCAGGTCTAATAATTCCCACCACCCACTGCTTGTCTAAAACATGAGACTACCACAGATTGAGCCAGGGGTGTATGAAGACAGGGGGGCTTGCATCACTCAACCTTGCTCTCCTTTTCCTTACATCAGAGGATAGTTAAGCTGCTTGTACATCAATATTCATTTAAAATTTCAGGTGGTGTGCAAGAGGTCATGGCATTTAAAAAAAAAAAAAGTAAACAGGACAAAGAAAGGCGTCTCATTTAAATGGAACCTTTTCACAAAGAGTCAATCTGGAGAGTCGAAGTTGGAGTGGGCTGGACTTCTCACATCTCATGGAGACTCCAGTGGAAAAACCTCCCCATCACAGTTACCGCCTTTGTTCTCTATCCTACAACAGTAACAGTGCCCCCACTCCACAATAATGCAGATCAGGCAATTCAAGCACAAAATCAAACCACTTAAGCCCCAGAGAAACCTAAACAATTTGCTGTCTTAACTATTCAGCATCTACAAAAATCAGAAATGTCAGCTTTGGGTGGACTGACCCTTTGACAACACAGATCCTAATGAGCAGAACCATAAATAAAAATGACCGATGTTCACGACAGTCTTATTAGAGCCCATCAGTTCAAAGTAATAGGAAATATACACTAATGGGTAATAAAACATTTAGTGAATAGATTTACCTTTTCTTCCAGCATCCATTTCTCTTGTTGAATTTCGGCTAATCTCTGAAACAGGTCAGAAACTTCTTCATCTGATAGCTCAGCCGGTCTTTGAGGCTGGGACTGTGGACTTCCACTGTTAGACTAGAAAAGACACCACAAAGCAGTCTATTATACTGATAAAAGGATCCCATATCCAAAGCAACCATGCAAGCTCCCTCTTTCATTTTCCAGCATTGGCCAGGCTATGGATCTCCAATTACATATATTTAACAGAAATTGATCTTTAGAACAAGGCACTGTAGAGTAATTCATCCTCAAATTCACAGTAAAGCAAATAAGAGGAGCTCCAGTCTGGAAAAAAATAAAAGTCAGCAGCTACAAATACTTATATACTTTAATATAAAGGACACTTACCTGTCCAGGTATCCTGCAATGTCAGCACCCAGAGCCGATTCGTCAATCGGCTTTGGGTGCAGGCGCCGGCATTATAAGTAAGGAAAACTGTCAGGGAAGCCTTCTGGCTTTACAGCCAGTTTCCTACTGCGCATGCACGATACGCACTGCGCTTTCTGAATGGTCCAGGCATCTTCTGGGACCTGTGTGTGTCCCAAAAGGCAGTAGGGGAAAGAGGAGGGAACGGAAATGTTCGGAGATTGCCGCAGCGATCTTACCCGGAAGTGGAAGCAGGTACCTATCAAAACCAGGTACCTGCTCCCCCCAAAAAAAGTGTCACATGGGCAGTGGAGGAAGGTGTCAACAAGCATAGCTTCCCATTTTGGGTGGGGCTCCGCTTTAAGTTGTTCAAGTCAGCTTTCTCAGCAGCGCAGCTCCCCCTGTTCCCTCCTTCTCAGACTACCTGATCAGTTGAATTGAAAGCAACGGCAGCTCCTGTTTAGCTCACGGATTTCAACAGAAGGATGAAATTAACCACAAGTTGCAGTATAATAAATCTCTAGAGCTGTGGTCCATTACAGTAGGTTGTACATTTAACATACATACATTTTAAACAAACAGAATAAAGGAAACAAATGGTATGAGGCTTAAAAGCTAACATGGAACTGAGGAAGACATAAAAGTCATATATCAAATGCATGTGGTAAATGACCAGTCATATATTATTTATTTAACATATATGGGAAGTTTATAAATCTGCACTCAGAAGCAAGAAAATTGCAGCTATGTTCTTGCTTCTGTGAACAGTGAAGGGGTAAGGAGGGGTAGTGAAAGATGGGACAGAGAGGTATCCCGCTATTCTCCCCAGTTCCAAAAGGCTCTCTTCTAATCTGCGTGGCACCTAGAGAACTTAAAGAAATACTCTCTCCCCGATTTCCTTTATGCGCCTGACATGTGAGCGGTACTGGCAGGATATAGGGGGAAAAAAAGGAGAGAAAACAATGTGTGTGCTGGGGGTGGGATACAGGAGAGAAACCCATGTGTGTGCTGGGGGTGGGATACAGGAGAGAAACCCATGCAAGTACTGGAGGTGGGATACAAGAGAGAAACCAATGTTTGTTCTAGTGGAGGGATACAATAGAGAAAACAACGTGTATGCTGGAGGTGCAATACAGGAGAGAAAACCAATGTGTGTGCTGGGGGGGGGGGATACAAGAGTGAAACCAATGTGTGTGCTGGGGTGGGATACAGGTGAGAAATCAATGTGTGTGGTGGGATACAGGAGAGAAACCAATGTATGTGCTAGGGGTGGGATACAGGAGAGAAGCCCATGTAAGTGCTGGAGGTGGGATACAAGAGAAAAACCAATGTGTGTGCTGGGGGTGGGATACAGGAGAGAAACCAATGTATATGCTGGAGGTGGGATACAGGAGGAAACCAATGTGTGTGCTGGGGATAGGATACAGGAGAAAAACCAATGTATGTGCTGGAGGTGGGATACAGGAGAGAAACCAATGTATATGTTGGAGGTGGGATACAGGAGGAAACCAATGTGTGTGCTGGGGATAGGATACAGGAGAGAAACCAATGTATGTGCTGGAGGTGGGATATAGGAGAAAAACCAATGTATGTGCTGAAGGTGGGATACAGGAGAGAAACCAATGTGTGTGCTGGGGGTGGGATACAGGAGAGAAAATAATGTGTGTGCTGAGGGTGGCATACAGGAGAGAAACCCATGTAAGTGCTTGAGGTGAGATACAAGAGAGAAACCAATGTATGTGCTGGGGGTGGGATACAGGAGAGAAACCAATGTTTGTTCTAGTAGAGGGATACAAGAGAGAAGCCAATGTGTGAGCTGGAGGTGGGATACAGGAGAGAAGCCAATGTATGTCCTGGATTTGGGATTCAAGAGAGAAACCAGTGTCTTTGCTGGGGGTGAGATACAGGAGAGAAATCAATGTGTGTGCTGCAGGTGGGATACATGAGAGACATTGTGTGTATGCTGAAGTTGGTTTACAGCGGGGAGACCAAGGTGTTTGCGAAGTGGCAAAATACAGAAGGAGCAGTGGGATACAGGGGAGAAACCAATGTGTGTCCTGGGGGCAACATACAGGGGAGAATTCAATGTGTGTGCTGAAGGTGAGATACAGAGGAAAAAAAACAATATGTGGGTTGGGGTGGGATACAGGAGGGTGACAAATCTGCATGCTAGGGTTGGGATACAGAGGAGAGACTAGTGTTTGTGCTGCTGGGGGCAAAATACACGCAAGAGATCAATAGGTGTGCTGAGGGTGAGAGAGAGCGTAGACCAATATGTGCTGGGGCAAAATACAAGGCAGAGATCAATGTGTGTGTTGGGGTTCGGATACAGGGGAGAGATCAATATGTATGCTTAGGGTGAGATACAAGTGATATATCAATGTGTGTTTTGGGGGAGGGATACAGGTGAGAGACCAATGCATGTGATGGGAGTGAGAAACAGGTGAAAAAACAATGTGTGTACTGGATGTGAGATACACCAAGGTGTGTGCTATGGGCCAGATCCTGGGGAGGGGCCAGATCCTGGGGAGAGACCAGATTGTGTGCTGGCAGTGGGATACAAGGGAGAGGCCAATGTTTGTGCCAGGGTAAGATACAGGGAAGAGAACATTATCTGTTCTGGAGGCGGGATACAGGTGAGAAACCAATGTGTGTGCTGGGGGTGGGATACAGGAGAGAAACAAATGTGTGAGCTGGAGGTGGGATTCAGGATAGAAACCAATGTGTGTGCTGGAGGTGAGATACAGGAGACCACCAATGTGTGTGCTGGAGGTGGGATACAGGAGACCATCAATGTGTGTGTGCTGGAGGTGGGATACAGGAGACCACCAATGTGTGTGTGCTGGAGGTGGGATACAGGAGACCATCAATGTGTGTGTGCTGGAGGTGGGATACAGGAGATCACCAATGTGTGTGCTGGAGGTGGGATACAGGAGATCACCAATGTGTGTGCTGGAGGTGAGATACAGGAGACCACCAATGTGTGTGCTGGAGGTGAGATACAGGAGACCACCAATGTGTGTGCTGGAGGTGGGATACAGGAGATCACCAATGTGTGTGCTGGAGGTGGGATACAGGAGATCACCAATGTGTGTGCTGGAGGTGAGATACAGGAGACCACCAATGTGTGTGCTGGAGGTGAGATACAGGAGACCACCAATGTGTGTGCTGGAGGTGGGATACAGGGGAGTGACTACTCTGCACGCTATGCTTATTTCCTGGAGATAAGTGTTACTGATAGAGCAGAAGTAGAGGCAGAATTCCCCAATAGGAAGACAAAGTGAAAATCTGGCTTTAGGACTATAAAGCATACGACAGGATTTTTTTTAAACTATACAGGAAAGTCTGTCTTTGAGTCTTATGATATCCTGTTTAATTATCCCTTAGTAAACATACATAAAAACACCTAGTTTGTGGCTAGGATATGTGCAGGCTCTTAAATTTATAAAGCTACCAGGAAAAAAAAATCTACTCAGAGTAGAAAACTAGTATATGCAATGTCATCATAAAAATAAATGGAAAATTAATACATACAAATAAAAAGAAATACAAAAAATCTTACAATAAACTTTATTTCCTTGTATGGGTACCTTCAAGAGAACCTGTCATTTCTGAAATATTTTATTCATCTATGAGCCATAAAACTTTAGAACTGCTGTCAGTAAGGACTAACACCAGGCTCCGGTCATTACTTTTACGCTACTCTTGCACACAGTAATCCTGACTCTCAGCTGAGAATCAGATGAACTGTAGGTATAGAAAGAATTAGCTCTAAAAATTGCGATTTCGATTAATAACATAGAAACAAAATTTGACAGCAACAGAAAATATCTAAAATGAGACGTATCAGCACATTACCTTATTGCTACTGGGCGCTGTGTTTTCCTTCATCATCTCTCGGTAGCTGAAGGACGAGACACTGCTGCTGTCACCCGTTTGCGCCCGACTGGGGGAACTTATCTCCGCCAACACTAGATCCTCCAAACCTAAGCAAAAAATTACCAGTCAGAAACATTTTGGACAACCATGCACAACTAAGCAGCCCGTTACACTATCTGACCTGCCCAAAAATCCTACGGCACAGTCACAAAAACAAACCTTTCTGTGAAAACAGCTTACTATTTTTACTCATTCTCAACTGGTCTTTCATTTATTGAATACATGCACGTGTCTTGACAGCTAGGAGCACCCAGAACCAATCACCAGTGAGGCCCTGTTACATTGATGCATACCCTTTGCCTCAAGCTTCAACACATATAATGGTACCTGTACACATATAATGGTAGCTGTGCCTTTCACTTCCAATGGGTCCTCAGAAAAATGTCCAAGTATAAAAAAACAAAAACAAAAACAAAAAACAACAAAAAAAAAAAAACCACAAACACGTTATCCCCAACACACTACATTCACAGCGCATATGTACACACACGTTGTACTGCCTTAAAGGGTCAGGTGCTTTATTTACTGTGTGCATACCTGTATGGGTCCCACCCCACAACGCATGTACAATGTGCCTTACATGTGTGCATAGGTGTGAAGCAGGCTAATGCTTTGTCACAAAGTATTTCTTTTATAGTGCTTGTTCCACTTTTATTTAAAACAAAAGAAAAAAATAAAGCTGAGGTTTGTCCTCCAATGACATGATGGATATAGAAGTTTAGGACGTATTCTGTCAGTTCTTATTACTCCGCTTTTAGGGCTCATTCACACCAGCAAGTATGAGTAAGGTGCACATAATGCACATGCGCTGGTGAGTGTTGTGCATATCCCCTGCATCACTAAAAAGCTTTTTTAACGTCTCTTTTTACTTCTTTGCACTGCAGCGTGTCGTGGTGCATTACAGAACATCAGGATGCACTGAACACGTCCTTTTGTTTTTCGAGTGCACACCAATGCAGCAAAATAGAATGAACTGAAGCAATAGGACATAAGGGAAATTGCCTGGTTGTCTGGCATGGAAATGCTGCCCAACATGGCTGGTGTAAACAAGCCTTAAATGATCCAGATTATCCACACAGAAAGGTTGTTTGGAGCCTAACTCCTGCCAAAACAGAGTAGGGGTGAGATGGACCCTTTGGTGCTTTTTATCTCTGGTGTATGTTCCTCTGGGGGAGATTTCCTCTCACTTCTTGTATGAACAGGAAGTGATGGGCAATCGCTTCATTAGGCACACAAGCTGCAATAAAAGACATTTTCAGAACAATGATAAAGGATTAGAACCTCTGTCAGGTTATTATTAATGATTGGATCATCCCGTCCCTAAAACTACTGATTTCCTCATTTCTAGGCCAGCTGTCACAGGGAAAGGAAATGAGGTACAATCTTCCTGACAGGGTCACAGACAGCAAAATAAACATTTACTTTAACCTAGTCTATTACAAACAAAAGTTTTGGTTGGAACTGGGCTTTAATCAGTTAGGTTGTAAAATAGATCTGTAGTACTGAGGGAATCAGATTACACAGACTGCTCACTTAGGATGCTTTCACACGGCGGTGCATATAATTTCACACTGCAGTCCATTAAAAACGCATATTGCGTTTTACATGTGTTGCATTACAGCCCATCTGCGTGAATAGCTGGTTGTTAAGGACGCTGTCGGGTGTTGGCCCCTTAACAACCAGCTATTCATTGGTTTTTAAGGACACCGGCGGGTGGTTGTTAAGGATCCAGAACCAGTGATAAAGCCTCCCCCTCAGTGGTCAGTATGAGCGATGGCGGATAGAGACAGAGGGCAGGTGGGTCAGCCTGGAGCAACAGCTGTGAGAAGAGGAGAGGAGAGGAGGGGACGGCCGGATCAGAGGAGCTGGATGAACAGATTGTGCCTATGCTACCCTGGCGGGGGATAGGGGAGAGTGCATATTTTTTACCTATCTGCTAATTGCTAAGGAAGCTGCTTGGTTGTTAAGGATGCTGGCGGGTGCCAGCTCCCTAACAACCAGCAAAATCGGTACCATGGATGCATTTTTGGAGCATTTTTGTGGCGGTTCCCATTGGCTTCAATTGGCTTAGAAAGCACACCAAAGATGCAGCACGCAGAGCTTTTAAAACTGCAGCGCAAATGCAGCAAAGGATTTAAGGGAAAATCATTTTAGTGTACTTTTGTTCTGCTGGAAAGGTGCACAGTAGATTCTTGCCGGCGGTTGTAAACACTACCTGCTCAAACCGTGTGTGACCAGCAGCGGCTGTGCGATTTTGTACTCATCCAAGTGGTTACATGAAAACAGAGTCTCCAACTGACCCCGAATGCACACTGCGGAGTTCTGGCCACAGCTGCTCAACCAATTCGGATGCACCTATAGCACAGAGTCTTGCTGCGTCCAGCGGAAGTGTTTAACATGAATGCAGACTTATTCACAAAGAAGAAAAACACCTTCTAACTTTCACCCAGCAGAGCTTTTGGAAAGAGTGCTGTACAAATTAAACCTCTTACGTTTGTAATTTATTTTTAAGGTAGAAAGATTTGGGATATACAGTTGTAATAGAACGTGCAGTCATTCAGCCTGGGTTCACACTATTGCATACACAGACATCGCATGTGTTTCGCACCCGCACTACTGTGCCGATCACATGTGATGTCTGTGCAATGCGAGTTCAGCCATAAAGTTGTATAACTGAATTCCTATTAAAAAAGGTGCAGGGACTTTTTTTTCCCCTGCACTGGAATCGGATCGCATGGGTGTTCACACCCAATGCGATCCGATTCCTGTCCGAATCCACAGGTCACACTGTGATCTGCCAAACGAACTGGGGGTGCAATTACCATTGTATTGACACCCGCAGTGGTTTGCAGAGGGCAGTGTGATCTGCCTCCAGCAGAGATGCGATGCGGGAACTGGACAGAGCGTATTCCTGCTGATTTTGAAACTTTTTTTCAGGTGTTTTTGCACGTATATCAAGCTTCAAGAGATCATTTTTTTTCCTAGGTTGGGCAAAAGAACAAAAGCTGTTCTGTTGGGGGAAATTCATTCTTCATGTGTGAGAATGCATTCCTATTGAAGTCTATGAGATCAAAAACGCCTGAATACGCAAAAAGAAAAAAGCTTGTGTAGTTTCTTGAGGGTGTTGAGTGACTGAGCATACAGGTGTAAACAGGGAAAATTAGAAAGAATATGATTCTACATATTCCGGCGTAGGAAAATGAGCAGAAAAATGCTCAAGTGTGAATGAGGCCTTAGATCTACCAACAACTATGTAGTGCAAGAGGCCGCTTGATTGGATATAAATTGATTGCATACCTTAGGTAGGTCCTCATATCACATGATTTTTTTTCTACAGTTGATTGTACAAAGATTGTAACACGTAAGATGTGTCTATCACCCAGAAAGATTAAAACCACTGCCAGCTGGTCAACGTAATGTGAAGGCGTAGGAGTTGCATGATTTTCTGGACAATGGGCCTTACCATACCACCAGTGTAGAGTGTACAATAAGAAAATTATACAACCCTGGCAGAAACAAAAAAAAAAAAATCTATTTAACTAGCTCTCCTGCCATGGCGCCCACAGCAGAGCCGCAAGCGAGCTCACACAAGAGGCAACATCGGAAACTATACATCTTTTATGCAAGAGCTTCTATAGTACAGTATGTTAGGAAAGAAATTCCTTCACAACGAATTAACAAGGAGGCACAAGACGTTAACACTGACTGCGCAGTTCACTCAGTGCCGCGTTCCAGGATAAAATGGAAATCTGTTGTAATTTTTATTATCCTAATAAAGTGCTACTGAGCTGGAACAAATGTGTACCATATACGTATATTACCGGAGAGAGCCAAGAGCCGCTTGTGGTTTCCAAGACCATTCTTTTAATGACCAATCGAAAAAATTAAACAGTGCCTGAAGGTAACAAGTGAAATCAATCAGTGAGCTGCAAGTGCTATCCAGATAAAAAACGGGCTTCCCAAAGCAGGTTCAGCCTTTAGCCTATCATTTTGTGCCATGCTAAATCCGGCCTCAGATCTACATTCTTGCAATATGTAGCGGGGAGTGGAACAGGGGGGGGGGGTGTTTAGTTTCTGACAGATTAGGGAGTATATAATTAAACTGCATAATGGCTCAGAGGGCAGGGTTTGGGAATCCCAAGCTTGCAGAACTTTCATATTTACGTTAAAGAGGGCCTAGGACGTTAAAAAATGTTCTGCAAGCAGCATCTTTGGGGCGGTGGAGGAGCGGTGTATACACCACTCCTCCACCGCTCCTGCTCATAGAAATGAATTGGAAACGCTGGCAAAGTGCCTGCAAAGCGTTTCAGTAGCGACGCTACACGGGCGCATTTAACCCTTTTTTCAGCCGCTAGCGGGGATTAAAAGCTCCCCGCTAGCGACCAAATAGCACTGCTAAAACAAAGGTAAAGAGCCCCTAAAACTAGCGGCGTTTTACTGTCAATGCCTGCCCGCCCCAGTGTGAAAGCAGCCTAATGGTCCCACCAAGCACAGGGAAATAGGTCTCGCCAGGAACCTTAATAATGACTGGAAACTCAGGTTTACTGGTAAAACTCGAAAATATAAAATAGAAATCCTCCCATAGTGCAGTACTTTAAAGTATCCAAATTTAATAAAATAAGTGGATTACACTTACAAGATAAAAGCAGAATATAGGCATCAAAAGGCGTTGTCAGACGATGTTCTTTTGTGACGAAGCACGTAGGGTGGGGCCTACGAGGGTGACATCATCACGCCTCTCCCCTCAGGAGGTTGACAGACAAGCGAACCAGGACGTGAAGCGAAGCCTGTGGAGACGCCACGGTTCTTACTACATGACATGCCCCCTTTGATGCCTATATTCTGCTTTTATCTTGTAAGTGTAATCCACTTATTTTATTACATTTCGAAACTTTAAAGTACTGCACTATGGGAGCATTTCTTTTTTATATTTCCAAGTTTTACCAGTAAAGCGGAGTCATTATTAAGGTTCCTGGGGAGATCTATTTCCCTGTGCTTGGTGAGACCATTATTCTAGTGGTCACGGAGAGCTGGTAAGCAGGCCACTTACTCAAACTTGGGTGTGGAGCTGGATGCAATTAATGTGAAGGAGTGTCACTTTTTCCTCATCTACAGCCTATCATCTATACAAAGCACGAATGTTTGTTTCACTTATATCTATGGACTGAAATTTTGGGCCTCTGCTTTAGTCTTTTATTCTAAGTCTTTTTTCACTTGTAAATTTTCAAATATCACTAGCGCTGCATCTATTTTTTATGAATTTCTGTTTGAGTTTGTATTAGACTTTGGGGTGCTAGCAGCTGTGTTTATATCTTTTGAATGTTTTTTTTCTAGCTCAGCGTTAGCCTTTGGGCCGTTTTTTTGCAATGCTTATATGTAATACTGTGCTGCAACACAACTGTAGGCGATTTTGGCTGTGGACAAGGAACAACATGGGCACCCTGACTAGTCTGTGACTAAGCAGCCCTATATGCAATCAACTGGGATGCTCTGCGTGTTCTGACACCTTTCTATCGGAACTAGCATTAACTTTTTTAGCAATTTGAGCTACAGACGCTCTTCTTATTGGATCAGACTACACAGGCCAGTCTTCGCTCCCCTTGTACATTAATGAGCCATGGCCGCCCATGATCCTGTTGCCGATTCACCGGTTTTCCTTCCTTAACCCACTTTTAGTAGGCCCTGACCACTGCAGACCAGGAACATCCCACAAGAGCTGCAGTTTTGGAGTTGCTCTGACCCAGTTGTCTAGCCATTACAATTTAGCTCCTGTCAAAGTCACTCATATCCTAATGCTTGGCCATTTTTCTCTGCTGTCAACCCATCATCTTCGGGGACAACATGTTCACTTTCTGATTCCATTGTTCTAAAAAAGCAATACACTTCCTACTGGTCAGTGATCATAATATTAATCGCCGATCAGTGTACATGAGAAACATTTGGGGCTTTTTTTACATTTCTCTTGCGGCAAGCCTTTCTTTTTTTTTTTTTTTAATCCATTTGTACATTTGCATTGACTTGTAGGAAATCAATTATGAGGACATCAAAAGCTTGTGTATACAAGCCCTAAAACATGAGGGTCAAGGTGGAGGTCCCGTGTAAAAGTTAACCTGTGGCCAGACAGGGGTAGCTGAGCAACTGACTCACTGCTTGGAGAGGGAAGCCGGGTAAACTGAGTTTCTGATAATGAATTTTGAGCAAACAATGGTCAAAGTTTTCCTAACGTGGTTGTAAACCTCAGACATGAAGTATGAACAAAGCAAATCCCTCTATAGTGTGTACAATCCAGTGCACTAAGTGTAATTTCTCTCTGCTACTTTGTTCCTCTGCTATAAGCATAGTCACTTCTAATGACATAACCAAGAAAAAAAAAAAGGTGACAGAGGAGGGCACAGTCTCCTCGACCGATGTAACTTCAGCTCCACACCCCCTGATTTTCAGAGCTGAGAGATTCTGTGTAAAGTCTGCACTTTAAATGGATGTAGGGGAAAAATTCCTGTAGATAAACAGGTACAACTTATGTCGAAGGATTTATTTCATCTCTGCGAATCACCTGAGGCCAATCACTCAACTGGGTATACAGTATCTCACAAAAGTGAGTACACCCCTCACATTTTTGTAAATATTTTATTCTATCTTTTCATATGGCAACACTGAAGAAATTACACTTTGCTACAATGTAAAGTAGTGAGTGTACAGCTTGTATAACAGTGTAAATTTGCTGTCTCCTCAGAATAACTCAACACACAGCCATAAATGTCTAAACCGCTGGCAACAAAATTGAATACACCCCGAAGTAAAAATGTCCAAACTGGGCCCAATTAGCCATTTTCCCTCTCCAGTGTCATGTGACTTGTTAGTGTTACAAGGTCTCAGGTGTGAATGGGGAGCAGAATTGTTGCTCTACATAAAGATGGCCTAGGGTATAAGAAGATTGTCAAGACCCTGAAACTGAGCTGCAGCATGGTGGCCAAGACCATACAAAGGTTTAAACAGGACAGGTTCCACTCAGAAAAGGCCTCGCCATGGTCGACCAAAGAGGTTGAGTGCACATGCTCAGCGTTATATCCAGAGGTTGTCTTTGGGAAATATACGTATGAGTGCTGCCAGCATTGCTGCAGAGGTTGAAGGGGTGGGGGGGTCAGCCTGTCAGTGCTCAGACCATACGCCGCACACTGCATCAAACTGGTCTGCATGGCTGTCATCCCAGAAGGAAGCCTCTTCTAAAGATAATGCACAAGAAAGTCTGCAAACAGTTTGCTGAAGACAAGCAGACTAATGCCGGCCATACACGGGTTCGAATTTTGAAAGAATTTTCTTTCGAAAATTGTATCTAAGAATTTTCATACGAATTTCGCACCATTAGTGGGCTGCAGCAACGGCCGATTTACGTGCGGCAATCAAATTTGAGGAATCGGACATGTTTAAAATTTTTAGAAAAACAAAATGATTTTCTAATCAATGATGTGAGAATCGTGCGAGAAATGTAATAAGAAAAGAATATTTACGTAGAGAAAAGAAGATTCCCGACCACGAAAATTATTTTCTGTAGCAAAATGAGGTGAAATTGAAGGCTTGGTCAGCCAAATTTCGAAAATCAATGGTGGCATCATCGGATCACAAAAAAAACGAACTTTCTGATTTTGAAAACAAAATTTGTTCGAAATTCGACCATGTATGGCCTGCTTAAGGACATGGATTACTGGAACCATGTATTGTGGTCTGATGAGACCAAGATAAACGTATTTGGTTCAGATGGTGTGTAGTATGTGGCGGCAACCAGGTGAGAAGTACAAAGACAAGTGTGTTTTGCCTACAGTCAAGCATGGTGGTGGGAGTGTCATGGTCTGGGGCTGCATGAGTGCTGCCGACATTGGGGAGCTACAGTTCATTGAGGGAACCATGAATGCCAACATGTACTGTGACATACTGAAGCAGAGCATGATCCCCTCCCTTTGGAGACTGAGCCGCAGGGCAGTATTCCAACATGATAACGACCTCAAACACACCTCCAAGACGACCACTGCCTTGCTAAAGAAGCTGAGGGTAAAGGTGATGGACTGGCCAAGCATGTCTCCAGACCTAAACCCTAGTGAGCAGGGCTTTTTTTCAGGGGGAACTTGGTGGAACTCAGTTCCACCACCTCTGGCTCAGACCCTTTGGTGCCTGCTCACCACAATCACTTGTAAACACAGAAGTCTGGTTTCTGTGTTTACAAGTGACAGCTCTGCACTCTGTATGTAATGCAATCCTGGTATTTAATTGCCCCTTTAAGACCCTCCTACTGTTTTCGTGAAATTTGACTGAACACACCCACTATTTGATGTGATTTGGAGGGTGTGTGTAGGGGGAGGGGTTTTGTGGGGCCGTGGTTAAGTTCCAGCACCTATTGTTTGAGGAAAAAAAGCCCTGCTAGTGAGTAAGGATGAGCTCAGGCGTGTTCGCAAACAGCACATGCAGAGCTCGTCAGCGATAATCACAGGCAGTGAAACATTTCCCGATCTCTGCAGCCACGCATCGGGACAATGTCTCACTATCTGTGATTAGAGCTGTGCAGTGCCGACTTCCTGGCGGGCTCTCCACGTGCTGTTGGCGAACACGCCTGAGCTCATCCTTACTAGTGAGCATCTGTGGGGCATCCTCAAATGGAAGGTGGAGGAGCGCAAGGTCTCTAACATCCACCAGCTCTGTGATGTCGTCATGGAGGAGTGGAAGAGGACTCCAGTGGCAACCTGTGAAGCTCTGGTGAACTCCATGCCCAAGAGGGTTAAGGCAGTGCTGGAAAATAATGGTGGCCACACAAAATATTGTCACTTTGGGCCCAATTTGGACATTTTCACGTAGGGGTGTACTCACTTTTGTTGCCAGCGGTTTAGACATTAATGGCTGTGTTGAGTTATTTTGAGGGGACAGAAAATTTACACTGTTAGGCCTCATGTACAGTGCTGCTGGTAAACGGACGTTTAGGAGCAGTTGGGCATTTTTTCAACTGTTCCTGAACTCTCCTCTATGTTATCTTATCAGTACATGTACACAGGGTCGTTTACAGTCGTTTCCAGGCAGTTGAGATTAGAGGCTTTGGGTTCAGAAGCTGTGTTTAGAGGCATTTCAAGTGCCAAAACGTAGCTAAACGTGGTAACTCACATTTAGCCGCATTTCGTTTACAGGCGTTTTTCATTTTTGCCCATTTTTTTTCTTTTTTTAAATTTTTTAAACTCTTCTAAACGCAAACGCGGCAAAATGCGACATGTAAATGCGGCCAAACGAACTTTTAAACGTGGGTTACTATCTATCTGTCAAGCTAAATCGTTCAGGAGAGGTTGTAAAAACGTCCCGTGTATATGAAAGCCTTATGCAAGCTGTACACTCACTACTTTACATTGTAGCAAAGTCTGTCATTTCTTCAGTGTTGTCACATGAAAAGATAAAATATTTACAAAAATGTGAGGGGTGTACTCAGTTTTGTGAGATACTGTATGTAGGGTTTACAACCACTTAAAAAGGGTTGTCTGGGGTTGGCCTGTGCAGTATTTCCTTTGTGCCACCTAGTGCTTACCATAATGGTGCACTGCACCAGCATACCATGATGCAGAGATTGGGATTGATATAGATGTTTTAATGTCAGCACTGCTTTCTGCATGAAGCACTGCTCACTGCTAGGGAAGGTCCAAAGATGAGGGGAACCCTGTGTGTCATGTGACAAAACTGAAGACGTTTGGAAAAGGTAAAAAAAAAAAAAAAAAAGAAAAAAGGGGGAGGCAGCAAGGGGGCATCCAGGGGGGGAGAAAGAAGTACTGGGTGCTGGAAGAGAGCAGCTCAAGGTTCGGCTTTCAGCCCTTCTGCTGTGAAGTTTGTGGATAAAATGCTCCACAGTGCCTGCAGCTACAGAGGTGAGTGAGAGCTTGTTTTAAAGCTCATTTATGGCTTAAGACTATGTAGCTACTAGAATGTCAATAGCTTGACCATATGTTCATTTAAATATCCATTTGCAAAGTTTACCTGAAGCTATTTTATTTACCATCCTGGCTGTATTAAAGGTGAGGATGGCCAGCGGTTCATGCAGAAGAACACAGTAAAGCAGCTATTACTTCGGCTCAGCACTTTCCAACGGATTTTTTTCCCAAGGATGGGTTTGGCTGTTTCTGCCTCCCACCTCCTGACTCATCACAGCAATGAAATATTAATGCACTGCTGAAAGTGGATTGTCTTAATGCTTCCAGAGGGATCATGAGAAAGGAGGGAGCAAGCAGACAGCGCTGGTCTTAAGAAAACGAGAACGAGAGGAGAAAGAGGGCGGAGGAGAGGAAAATAGAAACTCCGGCATCCAACATGAATTACATCAGTTAGCTGCAAATCCACAGCTATATAGAGAGACAGCTCATTGATTCCCCAGTCTAAGTACAGAAGAGGTCTTTGTCATCAGGAGTTCTGGGACCTCTTCTAGCCATGAGAAAGAATAATATAGAACAATATATATAAATAGCAACACTCGGGTCAGAAAGTGACGGCCCTTCTGCACACAATATTGAGAAAAACACATTCAATACATTCTTCCAATGCTATAAACAGAAACCTGCCACCAAGAAAAGTGTCCTTGGATATGCAGCAGTTCACTTAAAAAAAAAAAAAAAAAAAAAAAAAAAAGGAAAATTTTCACCAAATTTACAAATCTGTGTTAAAGAATATATGAAGCCTGGTATTTTTTTTTAATATATATTTTTTATTTTTGGAGAAAGCAGGAAATGGTTAAAGCCAATGTAAGCTTTTTTGCACCCACTCAGGATGGTGACAACATTTTTATTTAGTCATTTAGCTACAGTATATACTCGAGTATAAGCTGGCCCAAATACAAGCCGAGGCACCTAATTTTACTACAAAAAACTGGGAAAACATATTGACTCGAGTATAAGCCTAGGGTGATAAATGCGCAGCTACTGTAAGTGGAAAAGAGGGTCAACAATGGCCATTTGCAGCCTCACTGTGCCCATTTGCAGCCATAGGTCCCCCGAACTTCAAACTCGGTAGTTAAGTGTTCCTAGATGCCCCCTAGCTGCAGCCAAAATTTGGGGTCTCTGGACCCAAAGGGTCCCGAAATGACGGTTGGACACAGTTGACCTAATTTGAGGCCCTGTATCTCGGGGCCACTTGGTGCTAGGATCCCCAAATTTGGGGTACAAACCCAGTGGAATTAACACTGCAACATATCCAAAGCTGGGGTTCCTAGCACCAAGTGGCCCCGAGATACGGGGCCCCAAATTCGGTTCGGAAAATGTCAAGCACTTTTCTGCAGCAGAGATTTGGGTTTGCACACCAAATTTGGGGTTCCTAGCACCAAGTGGCCCTGAAATACGGGGCCCCAAAGTCGGTTCGGAAAATGTCATTCTCTGCTGCAGAAAAGTGCTTGACTCCAATATAAGCCGAGGGGGGCATTTTCAGCACAAAAAAATGTGCTGAAAAACTCGGCTTATACTCGAGTATATACGGTATGTGTTCTCCAGATTGCTACTGGATTATGAATGTCTCTATTGCACTTGTGATGCTTTAATGCCTGTGTTATTTTCTTGCATGGATCTAATATAAATAAATAAATAAATAAAATAAAGGCAATGCAAGCTTTTTTGCTGTTGGTGTCCTTTTTGATTTATCTTTTCCTGCCCTGGAAACACAACAGGAAATCACTCCAGAGTCAGGGGGAATACCTTTTTAGACAGTTGTCACTGAAATACAAGAGGCGTTTAAGTCAAACGGGGACTTTTGAGTTTATATAATAAAAGAACACTGCATTTAATTTTCAACATACTCCCCTGCTTCATTCATACACTTATCCCAGAGTTTAACGTGATTGTAAAGCTTCTTTTTTTTAAATAAAAAAACATGCCAACTTATCTCCTCTGTGCAGTAATTTTGCACAGAGTGGCCCCAATCCTCCTCCTCTGAGGTTCCCCCCCACGGCGCTCCTGGCTCCTCCTCTTCTCGAATGCAGCTCTCCCTGGGGGCACTTGTGCAGGCGGGCTCCCGAGTCCTGCTACTGCGTCCATTGAAACAGACAGCAGGACTCGGCCCCGCCCCCCCTCGTGTCACTGGATTTGATTGGCAGCTAATGGCTCCCGCTGCTATCCAATAAGGCCCCGAGACAGCGGCTGGAGCTGCTGTGCTCGTCCTAATCGCTGGAACGATCTGGTTCAGGTAAGTAAAAGGGGGGCTCTGGGCGGCTGCTGCATCACAAAAGGTTTTTCACCTTAATGCATAGAATGCATTAAGGCGAAAAATCGTGAGGGTTTACAACCCCTTTAACTAATGCCTGGAAAGATTCAGCTTGGAAAGATTTGTCAGTATGCCCGAACCATCCTAGGACAGTGCTTTACTTCATTATCAGTGCTGAAATGAAAGATTTGTCTCTTGTGCAATTTCACGACAGGTTACACATCAATTATCCAGGATCAGGTGTTCCACGCGCTGAATGTTCACAGGAATGACTGCTGTAGGCTGGGAACCACCACAGACAGGATCGTCACTGATGGACTTATGGCCATCTCTGAAACGTTTACACCATTCAAATGTCTTCCTGCGGCTGACCGCCTCATCTCTGTACTGTGCTTTAAGTCTTCTGTAGCTATCCACGGATTTCTCGCCTTCGTGCACAAGAAACTTCATCACCACACGCTGTTCTATGCACGCACTAACACTGTTGTCCGCCATCTTGTATATCAGTAATAGTGAAGAAATGTCTTCAGCACACGGAGGATTCCACGAAAGGGTCCAAAGCTTTATTTCTGTGGTCCCATAATAAACATACAGCAATCTTTTGGAGCCACGCAGGGCCCCTTCGTTAAGCAAGTGACCACGAAAATAAAGCTTTGGACCCTTTTGGAGGAATCCTTGGTGTGCTGATGACATTTCTTCACTTTGATCATCCACGGTTTCCAGCCTGTGGTCATTACAGCACCCAGCATTCTGAACAGCCAGTTTCTTGAACGTTTGCGTGAGGAATATTGGGTTTGGGCATATCAGTAATAGGACACACTTGCCACCTATTACGGCGTATAGTACTGCCACACTAGCATCCCTTTTTATACCTGTAAAATTAAAAGTCCCAGTTTGACTTGAACACCCCTCGTAGGAGCTATGACAATGGTCACAGGACAAATCGGGGACACAGACAGCATAAAAAAAAAAAGGGATAAGCAAGTTAGACTTTGACCCTTCATACTAAAGTAAAGCGCTCATTTTTTGCCGTACCTCATTTGCATTCCTCTTTGTGCAAGCCCCTTTTCCCCTAGTCAGTAATAAAAGACCTTACAAGGGGTCCAAGCTATCCCAATGTAAAAAAAGGTTTTAGATTTCCATACACTTTAATATTACTATTTAATACTACTATTTAATACTACTATTTAATACTACTATTTAATACTACTATTTAATACTGCTCGTACCCCTCTTTGCTGCATCTTAGAAGTCCTGCACAGTAAGGACCTGTGCACACTATATGCAGTAACCTGCATTTTTTCACACTGTGAGGTCTCTACCTAACCATCCATTTCTATGAACCATAGCTCCACTGTGACTTTTCAATAAAGTGGGGAAAAAAATAAAAAAAGGTAAACAGTGTCTTAAAAAACCCCCCAAAAAAACACATGGCACTACCTGATCAAAACAGACACCATCTTTCCCTGTGCCTAAAAGAAAGGAATTTGCTGTATTCCTGCCCGGCAGCACAATGAAAAGCTTGCTTAATCTGGCTACAGTGGCCTGCACGAAGCACATATTGAAAGCTAAATTGAAATATTTGCTGTCCTCCTTATGTCACGCAGCCAAACTACACAGCAGGAGTAGGGAGCTCACAAGTCTATGTGCATTAACTTACAGATTTTTGGCAGGTAACCAACTCCTATTTATGTAACTGTCTAAAGCTGACCTTAAAGTTCTCAGAATCAGCCACTAAAATCCCATAAGCAGATGGTCGCATAATTAAAAAAAAAAAAAAAAAAAACAAGATAGGAGGCGAGTAGTTTGGGAAGGCCATTGCTCCACCGGATCTAAAATTCACTGCTGGCATATAACCTCTATGGATAAATTGCGAGCATTGGATGTAAAATGGAAAGTTGATGTCGTTTTAATTCTTCCGACCGACTCCTAAATCATAGATGTTACCCGCACTAGAAGAACAATTGCCGCACAGTCAGCACATCCGACTCTTTCTCAATCCTTCAAAACTTCCATTAACGTTCACAAGATACAGATGCAGAACGACAATGAAGCAAGTTTCTCTGGCCAAGCAATTTCACCAATCCTACAGGCCAACCTCCCCGCCACCAGTACAGAAATGGAGAGGAAATGAGAGGATAACCTTCAACCAAGCAGAGCTTAGTGCTCATCACATCCTTACTCCTTTAAATGGAAACCTACAGCTTTTTTATTGACATCAATTCAGTGTCTTTTTAAAAATGTATATTTATTTAGAAAAATGCTAAATATTACTTATGAATATGAAATATGAATACATCATATTTACAATCTGCAACCAGCAGGTGACAGAAGCAACAGGAAATAGTGCTGATTAAACAGTGGCTAAATAAGGCTGAAGGCTCATTAATCATACTTACCTAGGTGGATGCTGCATCTGTCCTACTCCGCCTCTGCACTGAGAAGTGAGCCATCGAACACCGCTGATGACTCGGTTCTCACAGCTCCTCGAGAGGAGAGCTGCTGACTGTCAATCAGCATCTCTCTGCTCTGTTCCTTCACGCTCATTGGAGCGCTGAGCTGTGGAGGGGAAGGGAGCGGCCGTCTCAGCGGCTCGCTGAGAGGCTGAGACTGCCATCAGTCCAGGCACCTGGCGAATAAAGACTCCCAGGGTTGGGATGATGCGGTGTCTGGACTTATCTGTGTGACGTCAGCAGAGAGCGGACTTCAGACTGCTCTCTGCTGCAAACGGGTCACGGGAGTTCAAAACGAACTGTGACCCATAGGAGGAGCCAGCCAAATAAGCTCAGGCTGGACTTCTCCTTTAATAACAGATTGTTACCAAAGTTTTTTAAGTTTTGACAAAGTAGGGTAGGCATAGTTCCTTTATCAGATTCACCTTGCTTCCTACCAGGCCATCCATTGTGTGCGACAGCGCTGGAGTGATGGATGGTCTGGTACCGATGGTAGCAGCCAGGGCCACTGATAAGGGGATACCACCAGTCCTCCTTACAGGGCCCAGACAACAGGGGAAATCAGATGTGAGCAGGACAGGGAGGATGATTGGTGCTGCAGAGGTGTAATTATAGGAACTGCTTTGAGCTGCTGCAGGGGGAGACACGCAGGGCATCGCAATTTTATCTTTTAGATTTATTAGGAATTTTGTAAGTTATGTTATGTGTGTGTATGCTAATAATGATTTTATTGTATTTTTAATGAAAATATTGGTTTGATTTTTTCAGGGGGGGCCCTGTCAGGTAGTCTTTACAGGGCCCAGTGACTTCTAACAGTAGCCCTGGTAGCAGCACTCTGGGCTTGGTTGTCCTTTGGGGAGGGGAGGAGGCTTGTGCCCAGTGGAGGTGTGGTACAGGTTGACCCTGTCAAGGTCTTGGGCTTCTGCCTCTCTGAAAGAGATGGGAAAGACGCTCCAGAGTAATTTTGGATAGGTGTAGAGACGCGCTCAGTATAAAAGTACATCAAACTTAAAGATATAAGAGACAATAAAAGGTCTCTTATATCTGGTCTCAGCGGGGAGCATTGATAGCTTCAAGAAACTATTAGATAAGCACTTGAATGACCACAACATACAGGGATATACAATGCAATACTGACACATAATCACACACATAGGTTGGACTTGATGGACTTGTGTCTTTTTTCAACCTCACCTACTATGTAACTATGTCATATGCGGCACACTGCAAGACCCTTGGGATATGTGAAATGACATTCTCAGCCCAGGCTCCAGCCAAGTCATGCCCCCCAACATGTTTCACCATTCATCATGATTATACTCCAGGACAGAGTGAAACACGTTGGGGACATGGCTTGGCTGGAGTCCGGGCTGAGGCTGTCATTTCATATATCCACAGGGTCTTGTAGTGATGTACGGCGCATAAGACCTTAAAGGATATCTAAAGCTTCGTTTAAAAAAAATGTAAAAATAACAACAAACATGTCATACTAACTCTCTTCTGTGAAGTTAGTTTTGCACAGAGTGGCCATGATCCTCCTCTTCTGGGGTCCTTCAGCGGCGCACCTGGCTCTTCCTCTTCTCGAGTGCCCCGTTGGAGAGACGCTCTCCCTGAGGGCATTGTGTGGGCACACTCCCTTGTCCTGCTGCTGTGTCTATTGACAGACACAGCAGGACAGGACTTGGCCCCACCCCCAAGTGCTGCGTCATTGGATTTGATTGACAGCAGCGCAGCCATTGGCTCCCACTGCTATCAATCTATCCAATCAGGACCCGAGACACCGGCTGGAGCTGGTGTGCTCGTCCCAGTCTCTGGAAAGACCAGGTTCAGGTAAGTAAAAGGGGAGCTCTGGGGGGCAGCTATATCACAGGAGGTGAAAAACCACAAGGGTTTACAACCCCTTTAAGGTCCGGGCTGGGGCTGTCATTTTACATATCCACGGGGTCTGGCAGTGTTGTACAGTGCATATGGCCTTACTTAAGGTATTATGCATTGCATAACACTGCAAGCCCTTGTGGATATGCGAAATTACAGCCTCAGCCCAGGCTCCAGCCAAGCCATGCCCCCAAGTTTAACCATTCATCATGGATTAAGCTCCAGGATGGAGTGAAACACATTGGGGGGGCATGACTTAGCTGGAGTTGGGGCTGAGGGTGTCATTTCACATATCCACAGGGTCTGTACAGCGCATAAGACCTTAAGGTCTTATATGCCGCATATCAATGCAAGACCCTGTGGATATGTGAAATGACAGCCTCAGCCCGAACTCCAGCAAAGCCACGCCCCCATGTTTCACTCCGCCCTGCAGCTTAATCATGACGAATGGTGAAACGTGTTGGAGGCATGGCTTGGCTGGAGTCTGGGCTGAGGCTGTCATTTTACATATCTACAGGGTCTTGCAGTGATGTGCGGCGCATAGGAGCATTTCTCTGGACTGAGACAAGTACACACTATAGAGCAGGGATATGCAATTAGCGGACCTCCAGCTGTTGCAGAACTACCCATGAGGCATAGCAAGACTCTGACACCCACAAGCATGACACCCAGAGGCAGAAGCATGATGGGACTTGTAGTTTTGCAACAGCTGGAGGTCCGCTAATTGCATATCCCTGCTATAGAGGGATATGCTTTCTTCATATTTCATGCCTGAGGTTAAAAAACACTTAATATAATAATTATCCCTCAAACAGATCATGTTATTCTCCCCATTATACTCCATGACAACCTTCCATCTTTTTTTCTCCCCAGGTGGTCAGCTCCTATTTTTTGCACCATCAACCAGGTTCAGGTCCAGGTTCCCCCCCCAGATGAAGGCATTGTTGGCACAAGTACTAGGATCTCTATGAGAGCTAATAAACAGCTGCAAGTGTTGCACTTGCATACAAATTAGCCATTGAAAATTTACAGTATATGCTACCCAGTCTATTTTAATTGTAATTTAACTGAGCAATTGCAATATGCAAAACCCCCTTGTTGGGGTCTACAGACAACAGCCCATTGTGTACGTGTCTGTAGCTGCCCACTCCTCCGGGCACTGCAGAGCACACTGAGCCCCCAGAGGCTACTCCTTATCTCCACATCATTGCCAATTCTCAGTTGCCCTGTTATAAATGGAGCTGTCAGGGGTTTGTTTTCCTTGTCTAATCCTGACACAGAATCTCCAATACTCAGATGCTCTGCAGTGGAGCCACAAGCTGTAAAGTGATCTTGCTGCAGTATTAAACAGCAGCGTACCTCGGCCTCTCAGTCAATGAGAGCGTCTAGGGTCAGGACTGTTTAATTGCTGTCTTGTCACCCGGGACTTCATAGAATTCTGCAACTCAGCCCTATGTAAAGCCTACTTTATGAACTGTGTCATGTATGCTTAGCCCACCGCACATAGGAAGGATGGAAGCTTGAGGCTTACAATGCAAATCCATCTTTATACCATTTTCTTCCTATGACTATTAGCTATGTATTCTTAAAGCTGAACTACAGCCTTATCCTCAGGCATAGTTGTACAGGAGCACGTTCTGTACTAGAATCGCTTACTCTGATTTCACTGCACACTGTGATCTTCTCAGAGTATGCATTGGAAGCTGCAGCAAGTCAGACAGGACCCACCTCAAATCCTGGCTTTCTTTTATTTTCAGCTGGTGATCCAGCCAGTAATTCTGTTGTTGTTCAAAAGAACAAGCTCTCCTGCAGTAGTAGTAGGTACAGGGGTGAGATGAACCATTAAAAAGGTACAACTAAAAGGCACAACTTTTTTTTTTCGGACAGAGTGGAGATCCATCCTCTCTATTTGTCCTGTTTACGATTATCATTGAAAGTAAAGAAAATACCACATTTTGGGTTCTCCACAGAAAAGTATTGGATAGGAAATCTTCTAATGGGGTCACCAATACTGGTGACCTGGGGGGTCCCCAAGGGATTCTCCCTTAATATGAAGGGATTTCCTCTCACTTCCTGTTTCAGCTATAAATCAGGCAGCAAAGGGACATCTATCTAATGGGGCACATAGGGCAAAAAATAAACTGACAGGGTTTATTGTAATGGATGTGATTAAGAGTATCAAGTATCATGGTGAAATATCTATTCCAATATATATATATATATGCTTTATATGTCTGACATATCAGTTATGCTTATCTAGTTATCAGCCTTAAAACATATTCAGTAGAGTACTGTGGAACTGGACTGCAACAGTTAACAGAAGTTCGCGCCTGCTTCCAAAAAAATAAGATAACACCAATGTTTTAAAATAAGCAAGAACATTGCAAGAACATAGCTACTTCCTCATATGCACGGCCCAGCTTAAAGCCAATACTTTGTCATAATATATTTATATATTTGTGGTTGCTTTGCGGTTTGCATGCGCTAGCCTTATCTGATGTGTCTTAATCTTAACAAAATTGTATACAAGTCTTGAAAAGAGGAAATATTAAAACAGAAAGTATTTTACTCTGAACTGAGTGTCTCAGCGTAATCACTTCAGCGCGTGCACACTCATTTTAGCCAGGAGGTAGATATAAAAATATCAGACTTTGGTTCTGATCCAAAACATTATAACCCCCCCCCCCCCTGCTCTATCCAAAATGAAAAAAAAAACTAACTTTTTTTGTCTTTAGTTCTACTTTAACACTGGCAGGGGTGGTTACAGGGTTACAATGGTTAGCTTTTATTTATACCAAAAGGAAAAAAACGGTTAGGGCCAGTTCACACCACATGCAGTCCAGTGCGTTTTTTTTTCTGCATCACAAATGGTGTGGCCAGTTTCAGTGCATTCTATTTCCAGAAAAAAAAAAAATGTAGAACATGCTGCATTTTTTATACACTGAACTGTATGGAACGTGGTAAAACTGATCAAAAATGCACCAGAACGTAACTAAATGCACCAAAAAACGCACTGGAACACACATATCCTTATTTAACCACTTGCTGCCCGCCCACCATCATATGACGGCGGGACGGTGCAGCTGTTATCCTGGGCCGCCGTCATATGACGGCGCTGCCTTCCAGGATCCCTAGGGGGCGGGCGCGCCCGCCGCGTCGCTCGGGTCCCGATGCGCGTGCCTGGCGGCCTCAATGTCCGCCGGGCACCTGCGATTGCCCGGTAACCGAGCAGGACTGTGGATCTGTGTATGTAAACACACAGATCCACGTCCTGTCAGATCGGAGGAGACCAATGGTGTGTTCCTAGTACAGAGGAACACCGATCGGTCTCCTCCCCTTGTGAATCCCCTCCCCCCACAGTTAGAATCACTCCTTAGGAACACATTAAACCCTACAGCGCCCCCTCCTGGTTAACCCCTTCATTGCCGGTCACATTTTTTACAGTAATCAATGCAATTTTATAGCACGGATCGCTGTACAAATGTGAATGGTCCCAAAAATGTATCAAAATTGTCCGATGTGTCCGCCGCAATATCGCAGTCACGATAAAAATTGCAGATCGCCGCCATTACTAGTAAAAAAAAAAAAATAAATAAATAAAAATGCTATAAATCTATCCCCTTATTTTGTAGACGCTATAACTTTTGCACAAACCAATAAAAATATGCTTATTGTGATATTTTTTACCAAAAATATGTAGATGAATACATATCGGCCTAAACTGAGGAAAAAATTTGTTTAAAAAAAAAAAAAAATTTGGATATTTATTATAGCAAAATGTAAAAAATATTGTGTTTTTTTTCAAACTTGTCACTCTTGTTTTGTTTATAGCGCAAGTAATAAAAATCGCAGGGGTGATCAAATACCACCAAAAGAAAGCTCTATTAGTGGGGAAAAAAAATGATAAATATAATAATAATAATGATAATAATGATAATAATAATTTCATTTGGGTACAGTGTTGTATGACCGCGCAATTGCAATTCAAAGTGTGACAGCGCTGAAAGCTGAAAATTGGCTTGGGCAGGAAGGGGGTGAAAATGCCCTGTATTGAAGTGGTTAAGGTGAAAAAAAAAGAGGAAAAAACAAAACAAAAAAACACTAAACGCATCAAAAATGCACCAAAAATGTGCATGCAGAAAAGCATCTGGAGCGCATCCAGACTGTGTTTCTATGGTGTAAACTGGCCCTTAGATGTAACTGCTTATAAAGTTTAACTGGAGTTGGGCTTTAATTAGTGTATCAAAATCTGCTAGTATATCTAACTCTCCCCTTCCCCCAGACTGACAAAGCTACTGTCTAAAAGATGTCCCCTGTGCTCCTTCATTCAGAGTGGGGGCCCTCTAATACAGGAAATGTGTTTATTGGCCAGATCACCAGGTGAAAACAAAGGGGCAAAAGCCTAGAAAAGAAAAAACTAATGCAGACATCACATCTGATTGGCAAGTACAATATTTTTGGTTGTGGATTTAATTCCGCTTTAATGGAGGCTCAGTATCACATGGGTGTTACCTAGGGTGCTCTGCATGCATATGAACCCTGCCTAGGAATGCCCACACCTGCAGACTGACATCTACCCATCAAGGCATTTTCATATTTGCATAGCTGCTCCAAAGAACCGGCCTCCGTTTGCATCGGGGTTGAGGGCCAGGACCGGAAGTGGGGTCATGAGGTCGCTCCGGTCCTCCTAGGGCATAGAGATGAGTGGAGGCTATCTTTCCTTTACTCATCATCTTTTTGCTCAGTCAACACCAGCGCCGAATCAGTTTTCAGGACTCCCGGTCTGCCAGGAAACCACCAAAAAGTGGCAAGAGAGGGGAGGGGCTCTCGTCGATTCTAAAAGTGACCCAATGTCGAATCTGCCTCTCGGGCCACTTTTATGAGAAAGATCAGTTAGGCAATCAGCAAGTGGTTAAAATATATGCGTTTTCTTTAAATCAACACTATATTTACTAAGGATAGAGTTAACACAGGAGAATGCCTTCCAAAACGATTACAGAGAATTCTCCATCAATGGGGATGTTCATCATGTGAGATCCATGGGATATTAACATTTCATGCACCATGTCCAAGGGAAAACCCCAAGTGTTATTACGGTTGGAGAGGAAATGGATGTATCCTGGGTTCTGTAACAAACTCTTCTGCAGTTATAGTAATATATTTTGTGGTCTGGATAAACAATTCATCCAGAGGCATGATTAGTGATTCCTCTACTCCAGCTCATTATGATGATCACTATATTTAGGTTGGCTCAGTGTAATGGCTGCAGTCCACACCACTCCCAGAGAAAGGCAATTGGATACAGAATGTTCTGATTGATAATATGAAGTAGGGAGACGATCAGATGGATTATCGTTTGTCTGGCTTGTTCATGAAAGTAATGAACATGTTTAATATGCAGTTACCCATAGCAACAAAACTTTAAAAAAAAATAAAAAATTATTCGATTGGTTATTTCACCTTTTTGAAGAAGCCTCCCTGCTTCTGTCACTATTGCCCCCTCTTGTCACTATCAGTACAAAACGTATTGATATAGTACTTCCCCGCATATCGCTCTTTGCAGTCCACAGCACTGTATTACATCAGTTCCTCGCATTTGCATTCCCTCTGCTGTCCCAGCATCTATTCTTCTCCCCCGGAACCCTCCCACCGCTGCTCCTCGCATTTCCACCTGTGTTGGAGATAATGTATCTGCAATCGTCTAATGAGATGTCCGGAGTTAATTATTCTCAGCGTTTAGAGCGTAATTTGCCAGAAATGCAGCAAATCAATCAGGAAAGAGTTTCTAGCATAGATTAAAGGGAAATTAAATGATTTCTGCAACTAATGGGGCTTTGCAAGAGAAAAACAGGAATGCAAGGACTGCGAATGGCTGCCGTGTCTGAGAAATACAGCCAGTCTATCCTGGTGCTCACAAGGTGAGTATGCGATAAAATAGGTGTTAATAGTGTTAGGGGTTGATTAAGGCTGCATTCATACCTGGCTGTTTAGGCATTTTATATGTGTATTCAAGCTTTTTGTTTTATCCAATGAAAATCACCAGGGGGAGGAGACCAGTTAATATAGGCTAAAAAATCTGAAAAAAAGCTTGAATCAAGCATTTTCAGGCGTTCCCACTAAAGTCTATGAAGCTAAAAACACTAAATTCGCCCTTGTAGCTTGTATACTTTTTGGAGCGACAAGCGTTCAGCTACAAGTGACAGGAAGCTCACATGTGAACAAGGGCTATTGAATACAATGGGTTTTTGCTTATTGAGCGTTTTTGAGCTACAAAATTCCCAGGTGTGAAAGGGGCCTTAGGGATTCAGTGTTTTATGGGTTAAGCCTAGTACACACCACTAGTTTTTTTTTTTGTTCAACGAGAAAAAACTGACAGCTCAGGTGGTCAGAGCCGCTGTACTAACAATCCAATCTTAGTACAGCAATCTCCCCTGCTATTTGTGTTCTGACAGTGAGAAGGCCCCCCCACTAGAACACGTCGGTCAGCACTCTCCGCCATTGGCAGAGAATGCTGATCGGGAGCCAGTCAGCAGACCTTTTTCGGTCTCCAGGTTCTGTTGGACTGGCTGCCATACATATGTGCTGAATGTCAGTCGGTTTCTATTAAACCGGACGATATTTGGTCCGTGTGTACTAGGCTTAAAGTGGTTGTAAACCCTTACAATCCACTTTTTACTACAGGTAAGCCTATAATAAAGTGGTTATCCTAAATGAACCAAGGGCGCATATTCTTACCGTATCTGGTGAGTGGCCATTGCAACAGGTGGTGGTGAAATCACAATAAGTGGTGAATTTGGAGCACTTTATATTGAAGAAAAACGTTATTACTGCACAGGAGTGATCACTGAGGACATCTAGTGTACTGTGGTGCACGTTGGGGACATTTTTCAAAAGAAATTTTTTCTGCAAATTTTCTTGCATTGTGCAGCACATATATATATATATTGATATGGGAATTCTATGAATGAAGTAATATTGGCACATTGTATGATTTTAGTTTTCAGTTTAGTTTTCACTTATATATATATACCTATATGTTTTTTAATATTTTGTCAGCACTAGCACTTTACACAGTGATTGGTAACACTATAAGATATTTCACCTAGATACATTTTGATCAGAAATAATATATGGGAAAGATCCGTTTTTTGATATAAAGCTAAAAAAAGAGAACGATATCAATATACCAATATAGACGGCAGAGAAAAACACATCATTATAGGATCAATATAGAAATATTTTTTACTTTGCACAATTTTGGTGGTTATCATACACAAAAGTTAGCGCAATCCACTTTTTACTATAATTACATTCCACTATTTCTTGGGTGGACCCACATGATTGCAGCAAACTAGATTGATGGACTATGAAAACTGAGTTTTGTGCCGGTAACACAACTTGTTGGACAAATGAGCCTATAATAAAGGCTTACCTGTAGCTACCCCGGATATCTCCTAAACCTGCACGGTTTAGGAGATATCCCCCGTATCAGCATGTGCTGCCGTCATCGGCACATGGGCACTGAAGCAATGGCAGGTTTATGCCATTGCTTCAGCTTGGGTGCCGTTACCGGCGGCTCCTGCATGCATGCGTGGGAGTGATGTCATCATGGCTCCAGCCAATCACAGCTCCATACCCGGAAGTAACTATGGGAGCGATGTCGCTGGCCCGGAGCTGTGTACTGGGACCACTGGGGGGTTTCTATCTAAGGTGAATATTTCATAGTGAGCTAGTATGCAAACTAGCTCATTATGCCTTTGTCTTGCAGGTTTTTTTTTTTTAGTGGGTTTATAACCAAAGTGATTGTAAAGGTTTTTTTCTTTTTTTTTTTTTTTTTTAAATAATAAACATGTTATACTTACTTGCTCTGTGCAAGGGTTTTGCACAGAGCAGCCCCGATCCTTCTTTTCTGGGGTGACCCGGTGGTGCTTCAGGCCCCTCCTTTTCATCGGGTGCCCCCAAGGAGAGCTGCTTTCCATGGGGGCACCCGTGCAGGCACTCCATTGACGCATACAGCAGGACTCAGCCCCGTGTCACTGGA
Source organism: Lithobates clamitans (assembly GCA_037952925.1). Classification (NCBI taxonomy): domain Eukaryota; kingdom Metazoa; phylum Chordata; class Amphibia; order Anura; family Ranidae; genus Lithobates; species Lithobates clamitans. The sequence goes on from JBBGZY010001526.1 coordinate 2,124,591, forward strand.
TTTGATTGACAGCAGCGGGAGCCAATGGCTCCTGCTGCTATCAATCTATCCAATGAGGACGGAGACAGCAGCTGCAGTCGCTGGGCTCGTGCATGGCGCTGGAACAGATCAGCTCAGGTTAAAAAAAAGGGGGGGGGGGGGCGGCACTGGGGACAGCTGCAGCACAGAAGGTTTTTCGAAAAACCTTGAGACTTTAACAACCCCTTTAAGATGTTAGGGAAACTTGTGCTAGTTTGTCCACACAGTGCAAATCCACAGGTTTGTTTCAATGTCCCACTCTCAGAAGCACATACTTACCTAACTTTTATTGCCCAGCCCTTCCATTTAGCTGCCAAGCGCAGAGAGAGAATCAAAAGTTGCCACATGAAAGGAAAGGGAGTGAGTCAGTCTTTTCCATATATATATATATATATATATATATATATATATATATATATATATATATATATATATATATATATATATATATATATATATATATATATATATATATATATACACACACACGTGTCATTTACAAATTAGGTCCAAGTGATACTAAGCACACACTGTCCCCTCTATGGCACTGTAATTATTTAACCTCTTCACACCGGCACCTCCCAGCCCTTCAAGAGGTTTGTGATGCCGGGAGGCGAGGTGGGGTTTAAGAGTACGTGACCGCTTGGCTGTCATGGTGGTCACATGATCCGAAAACTCCTGATTGCAAACAGCAATCGGGAGCTTTCGGTTAAGCGCCGGTAACTGTGCCGGGATCACACACCTCGTACGCTCTCGGCACAGCTGAGAGGCCGCATATTTACGTGCAGCAGGCAGCAAGGGGTTAAAAAAAAAATCTAAGTACCTTTTTCCTAATCGATATACAGCTGTCACATGACCCAGATCTTTCTCAGCCTATCTGCAGGGAAACTTTTTTTTTTTTACAAAATTGTTTTTTTTATTTGTTTTGATAGAAAGTAGTTTACAGGTTCAGATATTACAAATGCATCCATAAACAAATCTCTTTTACAAAATATAAAAGAAAGTGCAATAGCCCAACGGGGGCCAACTGTTAAAGTTATACATCATATTTACCAAATTCCTCAACGGAGGAATGAAGTATACCACTGGTCACATAAGGGTAATGAGTGTGGACCTCGTAGGGCACCACAACCTAAAATCACAATGCAATATACAGCAGGGATATTTCCATGAACACAACATCCACACCATACATGCACCCATCTATACTCATTCACACAAAAAGGCAAACTTTGTCCCACCCCGCCTCCACCACACCGTCCCTCCAGGTACACAAACGACCCACCATTCAAAGGTTACAGCCTCCCCTAGACGTCGAAAAAAACCATCAAGGGGAGGCCGGATATAGTTATTGTTGTGAGAGCGGAGTGTCTTTCCAAAAGGAGTTTGCTATATCAAGCCAGGGCTGCCAGATCTTAGCAAATTTTTTTGGGCAGGCCCTACCCTTATAAACCAGTTTAAAAATTGGTATAACTTTATTCATCATACAATACAAAACTTGAATATCTGGGGCAGTTGCATTCTGCCATTGCATCAAAATTAGTTTTCTGACATAAAACAGTATTATACGGACAAGAGTTCGAGTATGAGTCCTGTGTATAAAATCGTTCAGCACACCCAATAGTCCAACCTCCGGGGTGCAGGGCTCTGCAGGGAAACTTAAGCAAAAGGAGCTTCTAGTCCTCTGCTGCTGGTCACATTTAAAAAAAAACAAAAAACAGCTTTTGTAATACAGAGTAAAAATACATAGTCACATGGGCTGCTCCGATGTGGAAATGCTCAGCCTAGAAACTCACGGAAAACCGAGCATGTGCAGAGATGCCACCACAGCTGCAAAATCCCTAGCTGAATTGCGGACTTGGACAGAAGGTGGCGATAGAAAGCAGCAGGATCAACCAGGTTTTTATGCAGAGTACAGAAAACAAATCTCATAGTGACCGAGTATGAACAGCATACAATACAGCATTTATTCATAGTTTTTTTTTTTTTTAATATGTGGGTTTAGTGACAATACGTGACTGTGACAGCAGAAACAGTTTTGGATACATTGGGGCCTTGGGAAATAATTAAGGGGAGGGGACTCTCTTGGATGGAATGCTACAGGCTCTCTGACACAACCCACTACAGAATATTCTACTTCTTTGCGCCCTTCCACTTTTCTGATTTAAATGACATAATATTTAAACAGGCTTTTTGCAAGAGTTTGTTAAAATCCAAATTTTAATACAATTTGTATGACACCAGGAGCGTTTTTATTTTGTGAGATACAAGAGAGACGGAGAAGCGATCTGAGAAAAAAACAGAAGTGACAGAAAGTTGGCAAAAAGATGGATATATGGTGATGCAGGTATAATCAAATCAGGATTTTTGGTTTACTGTAAAATCCTTTTCTTGGAATATAACAGAACAGAACACAGATGAGGCATAACTACGCTGCCACCTTCAAGTGAATAGAAAAGGGCATACATCCCTGCCCAGGCAAACCCCTCCCCAGCCCAGGTAAGCCTCAGTTTTGTAGCAAGCAACGGGGAGCACAAGCAAGAGGGAGAGATCTCTGTGTCTTATGATGTACTCAAATAAAAAGACTTTACAGATGAACCAAAAAAATTGTACATGAAAGGGCACAGTAGAGTTAGAAATAATGATTACTTGGAATGTCCCAAAGCACTGAACATGAGCGGAGTGCAACACAGCAACAAAGCCAACAAGCTCAAAATCCCTAAATTAGATGAGAAAAAACTACACTACAAAGTCTTCTGCCCAAATCTGCAGATGCAAAGACATCAACCATTAGAAATGAGTAAATGTGTGAAAAGAAGACCAGGTAGCAGCCCTACAAACTTAAAAAAAAGCTTGATGCTGAATGGCCCAGGAAGCACTGGCACTCCTGGCAGAAATGGATTTGATCAGGAAACGAGGAATCTTGTCCTTGATACCATAGGCTTGAGAAATGAGCTAATAAATACATCTGAAAATAGAGTCCTCTGAGAGAAAAAACAGAATCAGATTACTGAAAAGAAGCTGTAGACTTCAGATAAACTCGAGCAGCTTGAAGAACATCCAAAATGTGAAGCACTTTCTTTTTAGGATTGCTTAGGATTAGGACAAAAAGGAAGGCAACACAACGTCCCAATTCAAGTGAAGCGAAGAAACAACCTCAGACAGGAGAAAAGACCAAGGCCTTAAAACCACCTTATCACGGTGTAGAACCAGGAAGGCACAGCCAATTCCCAAGGCCCTCCTGGTCGAGGTAATGTCTACCAAATAAAACAACCATTTCATAAGGAGCGACAAAGGAATCACTCATTAGGTTTAAGAGAAGACTGTAAAGCAGACCAAATTAAGACCCCACAGAGACAGCTAGGAACACAAAGGTGGAACGAGCTGTGCGATACTCTGCACAAAGACTTTAACTAAGGAATGAGATGTGATATGTCTTTAAAAAAGCACAGCCAAAGCTAAGATTTGGTTGCTCATGGTATGCAAAGCCAGGGACCTCACCACACCAGAGATTGGAGAAAGGCCAAATTCACCCCACCACATACTGTTGGGGATGTAATCTAGGAGTTTCACACCAGGTGAAATAAGCCATCCATGTACGATGGTTAAAGGATAAGTTCACCTTTTCAGAAAAGATAATAAATGCACATTTTTTAGCAGGTAAAAAAAATGTATGTTTATTATTTTTTGTTGCAGGGGCCTGTAGAGCATTGCACCATTGATCAACATATCGCTAATGCTATACAGGTCTCCTGCAGACCTGTCAGTGTATAGGCTTTCGCATACCTTATACGAGGAAGCCAATACATGCTGACAGGATGAATGAACTACCACAGCGCTACAAGCCGGCAGCCGTAAAGGCTGCTGGACCTTATAGTTTTCCATTCACAGAACACTGAATGAGTGACGTGGCCCGGTGGGTGGAGCTCCACACTGCCACATTTTTTTTTTTTTTTTAATCTGAAAGCCAACAGGTGGAGAAGAACCCCTGCTAGCTGGCACAGTGGTTATCGGGAAGGTGCGGGGGCGGTGCAATCATAACATGTTACACCCTGAATATGGGTGTAAAATGTGACAAGTTATGAAAGGTGAACTTATTATCCTTAAAATTTTCTGGAGGTTGACTTTCTAGTCTTGAGCAGGGTAGGAAGTACAGAATCATAATCATGGGCTTCAACAGCCATCCTATCAAAGCCAGCAACTGTAAAGCAGGATGGAAGAACGAACCCAGCGACACTAAGTCTAGGCGATCTGGAAAAGCCCACAGCTTCTCTGTCAAGAGACTGACGACGGTCTCCTTAGCAAAGCTGGTGCAATCAGAATCACCAGAATGCCTTTTACTTTTTGTTATCCTGTGCAACAGTCAGAGGAGTAGAGGGAATGCAAAGATTACAGAAAAATGATCCCTCCCCAGCTCGAGAGGCTGGTATATCATTTTCCAATTCATCGGAAGGAAGGATTTTAGGTATCCAGCAGCTGTGTAGTTATCCACCATTCTAGAGCTAGCCAGGTCTTGGGAGGCAGATCTAAAGACTCCTGATATTATTCTCTTACCAACAGGATATTAAGCTGAAGATCTCTAGGGTAAAACTGGGCATAGGGGTTGCACTGAAGGCAGCTACCATCTTCCCCAGCACTATCATGCATCTCTGAATGGAGTGACCTTCTTAGGGACTCCACGAGGGCTCAAAGAGACAGAAAACGGAGGAAACATTTGAAGCTGGAAAATGGGAATGTGCAGGTAGGCATCCTTGATATCCACTGACACTAGGAAGTCCCCTTGATGAAGTTGAGCAATAACTGACCAGGAGGACTCCATCCTGAATTTTTGTATTTTCAGGAACTTGGTGACACACTTGAAATCCAGAATTGACGGATGTCTCCATTTGGCTTGGGAACTGTGAACAGATTTTGGAGTAAATGCCCTGAAGCTTCTCTTCTGCCAGCAAGAGTGTGGACACCTCTTTACCGAGGGGAGGATTTCTCCTCGGAACTGGATGATTTGGATGTCCAGTTATTTGATCAGAAATGGGGTGTGGGCTTTTGTTTGAAGCCTGAGGTTGGTTGCTCAGAAGGCATGTCTAACCTGTCACCATTGCATCCTTCTTAAAGGGGTATGATTGGGCTTTTCCTCACAGTGACCCTCTGTATATAAGGGCAGCCTCTCAATTTGCTTTTTGCAGAGAATTTCCGCAAACCAACACTTGGGCCAAAGGGTTCTCCTCATGTCAACTTACATGGTGACCTCCTGTGAACGCTGCCTTATGGAGTCTTTTAGGCATCCATCAAGAAACTCAAGGCTCTTGGAAAGTCTTCTGGAACAACTTTACATCTCCTGTGTGGACAAACACTGCCCTTGCATGAGCCTATGCTTGAGTACGGCTGTGTAACTGAGACCTAAAGTTTAAAGAATGAGTCTAAGTCAACCCAAAAGCTTGCATCTTTAACTCAAGTTAGCCAACAAAGGGCAACAATTAAACTCTAAACTTTCTGCATTGATTGATGGCTAACATGGTTAAGTACTCTCATAATCTATGTATTTAAAAGGCCCCCAAAAATATCTATATCTACTTACCAAGTACATAGGATAATTCTAAGAGTCCCTGCCATGCAAACAAACTTGCAACCTAATGTCCAATTGTAGGCATACACACACATACTGTACATTTATGCTCATTGGTGGCTGCAGGCTGCTAACCTCCCAGCAATTGTGTGGTCAGGAACAATATACCAGCTCCATGCAGAAAAGCCCAGTACTACAAGATTAAAGACTGAGCCACAGTGTTTCCTTATTATTTCTAGCTCAGTGATATCTGTAAAGATTTTCAATTATGATAATAGTTAGTCATTTTGCTGCTTATCCAAGCAGTTTCTCCCATTCTGAAATGAAGATGTCGTTTAAATAGGCAGTTCAATTTCTCCACATTATAGAACAAAGTCCAGTTGAATGTGACCAACTACTACTAGCTATCTCTCAGTTATCTTTATTATATAAAACTATTTGAGGGAGCAGCTACAAATATTTGAAATTACATCATGAAAGCATGGTGGGAAAAAAAGTGAAAGTCACAAGAAAATTACTTTTTTTACGTGAATTTCATAACAACTTAAACAAAAAAGCGTGCACTTAAAAATATAACCTACATATAAGCGTCCAGTTATGAAGGTGTTAAAGTTATGTCTTTAGCATTAATGAGTAATACTTGAGTCACAGTTGATTGGACTGTTTTAATTTCCCATTGAAAAAGAATTAAAGTGCCCCTTGTGTTTCTTCTGCTGTATTAATCCTCCATTTTGTCCATTGTTAAACTAATGGGAATGATGTAGATGCAGCCATTAAGGTAATTGGATTTTTATGTGAGTTTATCAGCTAGGCACTTGACTGTGTTTGCTGTTTATGTGGATGGCAGTGCTATATTCTGTCATCTGGGCAATTCATCTGCCCTCTTCTTCCCCTGCATTGTCTGACACTTTTAATATACCCAGAGAAGTGATTTGCCATTTACACAGGGCTAGTGAGATATTCCATAGTGATTACCACAGCCAAGAGCACACACTATAAATCAGTATTCATGTATTAACACATCTACATTAAAGTGAATTTGTAGTTATAAAAATTTTAAAAATAAACAAAACGCTCTACCCCATTTAACCCTGCCCTCCCAATTACATAGAAACTGCAAATAAAACCAAAGACTTTAGATGTTGGTTACTGCATCTTTTCACTTACTGAAGTTCAGGCCTGAGGTCCATCTTCACTGTCCTTGTGCCTGTTCCAGGCTCAGCCACCATGAATAAAGACTATTCTTGCCACATGCACCTAGCTACATACAGAAAGATCATTATTCCTCATGGTTGTGTCTGGTGCTTGCACACTGACTTAGGAGGCAAGCTACAGGAGCACGGGGTAAAGCCGGGCGGCCCTGGGGATGACAGTAAGTAAAATGATACTCGACAGTAAGCCCTTGTTCCCACTGAACATGGCTTTGAAATCGTGCGAGTTCATCTGAACTCACACGATTTCAAAGCCGCATTTCAGATCGACTTCAGGGGCGACTTGAAAGACATCTGTGCAGGTTCATGCACAGATGTCTATTGAATTTGCCCCCGAAATCGCCAAAAGCAAATCGGTGTGGCGCTGCAAAGTCGGCTTCGCACCGATTGGGACGCTCCTATTATCGGCAAAAGGATCCAATTTGACATGCGATTTGACCTGTCAAATCATGCTGATGTGGGGGCTTAAACTGGGTTCCATTTTTTACAGTTTGCTTCCTCCTTTCAGATGAAGTAAAGTTATGCTGTAACAAAAAGCGAGCAGGAAGGCTTTTTATTGCAGAAGAGACATGGCACAAGGGCCACTCAGCTTACAGCACCGGCACGGTCTCTGTGTGCCAGAATGATGGCCTCCCGCGCAAGCGCAGGTGTGACGTCATCCCATTCTGGCCAATGGCGGAAGACCGACACACAGGAGAAGACACAGGCACTGGCGTTAAACAGAAACCGTTGAGACAAAGGCAAGTCTTGACCCCTTTAGTTCTGCTTTAAAGCAGAATGAAACCCAGCGATTTAACGAACGTGCCATGAATGAAAAACTGTCACATTTGGCTGCGCTGTTAACCAAACTGCCAAGCCATTAAATGGCTGGTGTCAAAACTGATAACATGTGCAGCACCATTGCAACTGCAGATCACACAGAGGCTAAGCTGGCATCTTCCTTGGCTATACAGAATAGGAGGGCCAGTAATAACCAGCTTTGTCCTGATTTTGGAGAAAAATAACTGTAGGGAGTAACTGGAAGGAAAGCAAGCTAAGCAGATCAGCCAAAAGTTCATTGCAGACTTCAACCTCTCCTGCAGTTTCCAGCAGTGGTGGTCGCTCCATTAGGGGTGCAGGGAGCGCCCCCCCCAAATCCATGCACCTGGCCCCTAATCTACATGCAGGGCTCCGGACACATGGAATTCGATGGGGTGTTTTTTTTTTTTGACGCACATGATTAAATGGCTTCAGAAAGGGTGGGCTCGGAGTACCGATTTGTTTGCCGCCCCCCCAAAAAATGGAGCACCAGCTGTCAATGGTTCTCAGTTGCACATACTAACTTTCCCTTTGCCTCCCTTAGGGATCAAGTAGGCATTTTTCTTTTTCTGCTTGGATGAAGCACAGGTTCACTTTAAAGAGGTTTCCTGCTTCCAGGATAAAGATGGAAAGGTGGCCTGCGCACAGATGATGATAGTGATCACAAATTGAAATGTCGGCCTGTTAGGCCAAGCCACCTACACAGTGCTTGACTTGCTCAGTTTTCTTTAACAATAACTGAGAAACCAATTACTTTTCAACTGAATTCAGAAGCTACATGTGTGCATGCCTTAGCCCACGCTGACTTTAGGAAGGTGGGCAGTGTTCAGCTGAAGAGTCAAAGCGGTGGTGGCTGCAGATGTGTTAACTACTGCTGCGCTACTGTTAGAACAACTAATTACAAGAGGTTTTGAGCAAATAAGGGAGGTAGGGACTCCGCATGGAAAGTCTCTTTGGCTTGCTCCTGTTAATTTCAGAGAGCGGCAACCCTACTTCATGATGCTCCCAGACTGCCATGCTCCTCAGGTCATCCAGAAGACACATAACTCACACTGCTGATAGCCACAGCCCCATTCATTTTGTCATTACTCACAGCTTGTGACCACGGAAGAGGAGAAGGATTTCGTAGACTGGTAAAACCACAATCCCTGCCTACAAACTCACTCCAAACTTCTCACCACAGACTGCTACAGCTATCATTATTAAAAGAATGTTTCCACAGAAGGTTATATAAGCAGAAAACTGTACATACATAACTGAACATGGCATGTATTAACTACTGTTGACATATATCTATTATTTGGCTTTGCTCCCTCATAAGGTAAATTGTTCAAAAGATAAAAAAGGTGACGTAGTATTCAAAAGTAAGCTATGCAAGCCATTTAAACCCTGTGAATATTAAGCAGAAACCTATTAAGATTTTTATTAAGCTCCTTTGTATGCCTTCACTTTACTAGGGACTTGCCTTCCATGATTGCTGGGCTAAGGTCCACCTACCTGCCTATAGCTTCTATAGAACAGGGCGTTAAAAACATGTTAATAAGACTATAGTAACAAAGGGAAATGAAATGAAGAGGTGAACAGGTTGGTTTTTCAGCTAATTAGGGTCACAGCAGGCATCTTTTGAAATGCAATAAGCAGCAATAGAGGGAAGCCTACCCCAAACCATGTCCAGTCTCATAAAAATCCCCCTATTCAACTCTATGTTTTTTTAATGCACAGGCACAGCCAGAGTAAGTGCAAGAAACAATGAACGGTTACACAAATCCATAGCTGAAATAGAGGGATATGTATGTACATTTTACTTTTTAGTTCATATATTCTCGAAATACCGGAACCGATTACGTGATTATAGTAGGCAGGCCTAGACGTAGCTAGATCTCTAGCAAGTAAATTGACATTGCCATCTCAATATCTATAGAACCAGCTAAGGTGTTGCTACACATTTTACTAAAATTCGTTGTAAGGTCCACCTGTATGTGATGCTTTATTCCCTTTACAAAGATGGGGTTCCAGTTTATTCGCTCTATGTGTACTTATTTATATACATGTCCCACTGATTAAAGCAGTTTTGCACTTTAAAGAGGTACCATGATATGGTGCGTTTCTTCCACAAACTTGGAAATGTATGCAACCTTGAGACCTCTATTAGAATGTCAGAAATAGGTTTTAATGAGGTCCTTTTTCCTCTGTGTGTTGGGGCTGAGTGCTGGGGAATTCTTTGTGAACTCGTAATGAACTGCCCCTCCCATATACAAGTCCCTTGCTAGTCATAAATTAATTGAGCTGCTTGACATTTAATCCTTGAGAGGTACAGTCTAAAACCTTGTCTCGCGCAACTCCTGAGGTCTCATAATGGAAGATTCCTGCACTTAGAGATTTACTGCCAAACAGTTTCCCATAGTATTTTCGCAGTCTGCACATACACCTAAGAAAAACAGTACATCTAGACAAAACAAGCTCAATTCATAATTGGCCTATAAATACAGCCCAATGCTTCCCCCTGCAGGGGAAGCAATCAATAACCAGCATAAGGTATGGAACATTCCCTTAACCATTTAAAGCTGAACTCCAACCTTACCCGCAGGGAAACTAGATAGAACAAGCACAAATCCTGAATGATTTGCACAATCCCTAAAAACTTAAAAATGAAATCCGGTACAACCTTCCGTCTACCACTCATGTACAGGTTTTTCTCTTGTATGAAAATTGCTTACTCTGATTAAAAGCAACACTCTAAGCTTCTCACAACATGCTTTAGCTGCAGCAAGTCAGATAGAGCCCACCTAGTTTTATGCCTGGAGAATGTCCAGCGTCATAGTGCTCTTTCCTCTCCAGCCTTAAAGGAGAAGTACAGCCAAAGCTTGTTTGGCTGTACTTCTCCTGTTGATCAAAGGAGTGCACTCCTGTGACCCGTTTTCAGCAGACAGCGGGCTGACGTCACAGAGCTGGTCCAGGTTGGGGACAGATCACGACCATATGATTGGGATCCACCCAGGAATCTGGACTAATAGTTGGCTCAGCCTCTGCTGAGAGCCTGGGTCAGCCGCTCCCACCCCACAGCTTCGGTGGGGGTGGGGGGGGGGGTGAGCTGACAACGGTGACTGACAATCACCAGCTCTCTGCTTACAGAGCACTGAGCGATGGGCAGTGTTTGATCTCTCAGTTCTCAGCCTTAGAGCCGGCACAGGGGACAGGCACCTAGGTAAGTATAAATCCAAAAAAAAGAAAAACACATACTTCTCTTTTAAAGGAGAAGTACAGCCAAAGCTCATTCACAGGTCACAGGAGTGCAAAATGAACTGCACTCCTGTGACCTGTTTTCAACAGGGAGCGGGCTAAAGTCTACTCTCTGCTGACGTCACAGAGTCGGTCCAGGCTTGAGCCCTGACAGTTAGCAGCTCTCTGCTCACGGAGCTGTGAGTGATTGGTGGCGTGCGATCACTCGGTTCTCATTGGTAGAGGCGCTGGGGAACAGATGCAGCATCGGACCGATGCTGCATCCACCTAGGTAAGTATGATTCAGAAAAAACAAAAAACCTGTACATATCTCTTCAAATGTCCTAGCCTGACCTTTACATATACTGGATTTCTGTTCTTTCAGTCATGGAGGCTCAGTTTTAAAAAAGGCATGTACAACACCCTGCCAGCCATGATCTGCCAGCATGGCATAGAAAAGCACCAAGACCTAATAATGATGGTAATGGGTCTCAAAAAACATAAGTAACTAAAACAAAGATTTTACTGTATTTAATCATTTCAATAGCATGTTGATGAGGGGGAAAAGAGGAGCATTTCAGCATTAAGCCACATGCTCGCTACTAACAGTCTGATCGACACTGAAGAACTAGCAGAATTTTGTACAGTGTTCGTCACGGACACAAGCTGGATTAATGACATGTTCTTACACTACAACATTTAAAAAGGTGAAGTTTATCTTTTTTGAAAAACAAATAAAAATAAAGCAAAAAACACATAATTTTGCAGAAACAAAAATGTGCATTTAATTTTTTTTTTTTCACAGGAGCCTGCAGAGCATTGCACCCGCGATTATAGGATTGTAGGTGCAATGCCGGGCTCCTGCACACGTGGTCGCAGTCCATTAAAAACTACAAGCTGTCTGCAAAAAAGTTATTAATCGATTTGCATTTTAGTGAAGAAAGTATTTGATCCCCTATCAATCAGCAAGATTTCTGGCTCCCAGGTGTCTTCTATACAGGTAATGAGCTGAGATTAGGAGCACTCTCCTAAAGGGAGTGCTCCTAATCTCAGCTTGCTACCTATATAAAAGTCACCTGTCCACAGAAGCAATTAATCAGATTCCAATCTCTTCACCATGGCCAAGACCAAACAGCTGTCCAAAGATGTCAGGGGCAAGATTGTAGACCTACACAAGGCTGGAATGGGCTACAAGGCCGAAGCAGCTTGGTGAGAGGGTGACAACAGTTGGTGTAATTATTCACAAATGGAAGAAACACACAAAAAAAAAACCTGTCAATCTCCCTCGGTCTGGGGCTCCATGCAAGGTCTCGCCTCGTGGAGTTTCAATGATGATTATGAGAACAGTGCAGAATCAGCCCAGAACTACACGGGAGAATCTTGTCAATGATCTCAAGGTAGCTGGGACCATAGTCACCAAAAACACAATTGGTAACACACTACGCCGTTAAGGACTGAAATCCTGCAGCGCCCGCAAGGTCCCCCCTGCTCAAGAAAGAACACGTACAGGCCAGTCTAAAGTTTGTATGTGTTGTGGTCAGATGAGATTAAACTCCAGCTCTTTGGCATCAACTCAACTTTGTGTTTGGAGGAGAAGGAATGCTGCCTATGACCGCAAGAACACCATCCCCACTGGCAAACATGGAGGTGGAAACATTATGCTTTGGGGGTGTTTTTCTGCTAAGGGGACAGGACAATTCACCACATTAAAAGGGACGATAGACGGGGCCATGTACCGTCAAATCTTGGGTGAGAACCTCCTTCCCTTAGCCAGGGCATTGAAAATGGGTCGTAAAATTGGTATTCCAGCATGACTATGACCCAAAACACACAGACAGGGCAACAAAGGAGGGGCTCAAGAAGAAGCACATTAAGGTCTTGGAGGGGCTTAGCCAGTCTCCAGACCTTAAACCAATAGAAAAAATGTGGAGGGAGCTGACAATTCGAGTTACCAAATATCAGCCTCAAAACCTCAATTACTTGGAGAGGATCTGCAAAGAGGAGTGGGACAAAATCCCTCCTGAGATGTGTGCAAACCTGGTGGCCAACTACAAGAAAGGTTTGTCAATTGTGATTGCCAACAAGGATTTTGCCACCAAGTACTAAGTCATGTTTTGCAAACGGGGTTAAATACTTATTTCACTCATTAAAATGCAAATCAATTTAGAACTTTTTTTAAATGTGTTTTTCTGGATATTTTTGTTGTTATTCTCTCTCACTGGTAAAATAAACCTACCATTAAAATTATAGATTGATCATTTCTTTGTCAGTGGGCAAATGTACAAAATCAGCAGGAGATCAAATACTTTTAATCCCAGTGTATGCAGGAAAAAGTTGTCTATTTTGCTCCCAAACTACAATGCTTTTAAATGCTAGACAAGGTTTTAAAAGCAGCTTAAATCTTTTACATTCAGGTATTTAAGGTAAGGTGTATGTAATACTGTACATACAATACATCATACATTTTACTAAAATAATATTTTGAAAAGGGAAGCAGCAACGGGGCATCTTCTGTGGCCGATTAGAGACTTTACCATGCTGGAGGAGGTCTTGAAAGCAATTATCAAAGGTGTCACATCAACACTGTTTGAGTGCCACCTTGTTTTCCGCAGTACTGCACCTGGAGGGCAAGGAGCTCCAACCTAGCATAAGAAATCCTGCCATGTTCAGGAGAAGACCGGACAGGCTCCTTTCACTGTCCACATAAATTAGCTAAGGATAACTGCAATGTTTTAACACATAACTATGTCTGAAAATTAGCAGCAGGTTCTAGGAAAACTACCTAACAATGAAGTGAGGACTGCATGCCTGGGTCCTAAGAAAGCACCTACCTGTTCGCGTTTTACTGTTAGTGAGAATCTCCTGAAGCCGTTCCTGAAGCTTATCTGCTCGTTTCCTCTCCAGGTGAAGCTGCCGCTTCAGGTCCTTAAGCTATGAGAAACAGTACAAAACAATCTGTATATTGGGGGAGCACAGAGGTCAAGGTGTTGTGATGTCTGTGTATTAGGAAGCCTGGAGGTGTCAGCATATCCTAATGTCTGTGTATTAGGAGGAGAGGTCAGTGTATCCTGATGTCTGTGTATTAGGAGGAGAGGTCAGTGTATCCTGATGTCTGTGTATTAGGAGGAGAGGAGAGGTCAGTGTATCCTGATGTCTGTGTATTAGGAGAGGAGAGGTCAGTGTATCCTGATGTCTGTGTATTAGGAGAGGAGAGGTCAGTGTATCCTGATTCCTGTGCATTAGGAGAGGAGAGGTCAGTGTATCCTGATGTCTGTGCATTAGGAGAGGAGAGGTCAGTGTATCCTGATGTCTGTGTATTAGGAGGAGAGGAAAGATCAGTGTGTCTTGATGTCTGTATATTGGGAGGAGAGGAGAGATCAGTGTATCCTAATTCCTGTGTATTAGGAGGAGAGGAGAGGTCAGTGTATCCCGATTTCTGTGTATTAGGAGGAGAGGTCAGTGTATCCTTATGTCTGTGTATTAGGAGAGGAGAGGTCAGTGTATCCTGACGTCTGTATATTAGGAGAGGAGAGGTCAGTGTATCCTGATGTCTGTGTATTAGGAGAGGAGAGGTCAGTGTATCCTGACGCCTGTATATTAGGAGAGGAGAGGTCAGTGTATCCTGACGTCTGTATATTAGGAGAGGAGAGATCAGTGTATCCTGATGTCTGTGTATTAGGAGGAAAGGAGAGGTCAGTGTATCCCGATTTCTGTGTATTAGGAGGAGAGGTCAGTGTATCCTTATGTCTGTGTATTAGGAGAGGAGAGGTCAGTGTATCCTGACGTCTGTATATTAGGAGAGGAGAGGTCAGTGTAACCTGATGTCTGTGTATTAGGAGAGGAGAGGTCAGTGTATCCTGACGCCTGTATATTAGGAGAGGAGAGGTCAGTGTATCCTGACGTCTGTATATTAGGAGAGGAGAGGTCAGTGTATCCTGATGTCTGTGTATTAGGAGAGGAGAGGTTAGTGTATCCTGAGGTCTGTGTATTAGGAGGAGAGGAGAGGTCAGTGTAGCCTGATGTCTGTGTATTAAGAGGAGAGGAGAGGTCAGTGTATCCTGATGTCTGTGTATTAGGAGAGGAGAGGTCAGTGTATCCTGAGGTCTGTGTATTAGGAGGAGAGGAGAGGTCAGTGTAGCCTGATGTCTGTGTATTAAAAGGAGAGGAGAGGTCAGTGTATCCTGATGTCTGTGTATTAAAAGGAGAGGAGAGGTCAGTGTAGCCTGATGTCTGTGTATTAAAAGGAGAGGAGAGGTCAGTGTATCCTGATGTCTGTGTATTAGGGGGAAAGGAAAGATCACCGTGTCTTGATGTCTGTATATTGAGAGGAGAGAGAGATCAGTGTATCCTGATGTCTGTGTATTAGGAGAGGAGAGGTCAGTGTATCCCGAGGTCTGTGTATTAGGAGGAGGGGAGAGGTCAGTGTATCCTGATGACTGTGTATTAGGAGGAAAGGAAAGATCAGTGTATCCTGGTGTCTGTGTATTAGGGGGAGAGGAGAGGTCAGTGTATCCTGATGTCTGTGTATTAGGGGGAAAGGAAAGATCACCGTGTCTTGATGTCTGTATATTGAGAGGAGAGAGAGATCAGTGTATCCTGATGTGTACTAGAAGGAGGGCAACTAACATGTGGTCTAAATATAAGCAGAGTGTGTATTATACAAAGAATGTTACTTACAGCAGCACTTCCTCTCTTCTCTACGATTCTCTGCCCATCTGTTGTATCCTTTACCTCCTAAAAAAAACAAAAAAACAAGTGAAAGCAGCTCTGAAGGAGAGTGGAAGACAAAGCAGAATACAGAGGAGGTATCACAGCACAGGGAGCTCACACTTAGATGGTCATGGGGGATGTGGGAAGAGGTCTCACCTGTCTCAGCTGTTCTATTGTCCCATTAAGACTTTCTTTCACTTTTTCAGATGCCTTGATTTGTTCTATTAGCGAGTCTAGCTCCTTCTGTTTCATCTGAAGGTAATTAAAACCGCATACAATTACAATTGAGCACCTCTGGTACTGCAAGTGTGTCAGCAAAAAATAAAATAATACCTTCTAAAACATGGTCACATTTGTCCTAAAGTAAAAGCGTACTTTGCTTATGGGGTACAGACAATAAGTTTGTTGAATATCTTTCTCCCACCCTGCTGCTTATACTTTCTTTCAATTTGCTTAATCTTACAATGTAGACAAATCCAGAGATCTGGCATGCATTTCATTCTTAGCTAAATTATGTGAATAAAATGCCCTTTTTAAAAAGGTAGCTAAAAACCTTTGTAGGAATTTAGCCTTTCAAAAATTTCATAGAATGCAACTAAAAGGTGAAAAAGCCAATAGAAAGTTATGTGAATCTGACTGCATCAGTAATGAAAGCCAGTTGGTCAGTAATGTACCTATAAGAGCCTCCTCGGCACAGCTGTGTCACAATGTGATTTGAAATTTTCAGCGAACGCTCTATTATAAGCCAAATAAAAGAGCAATGAAGGGGTTTAGCTTATGCTGTGACTAATACTAATGGTTTTAGGACATTGGCAGAGCAGCACTAATATAAAATGGTTTGCAGCTCATCTATATATAGTTAGTGAGGGAGGCCCATGTGAGAGTGACAATCCACTGCAAGTGTATAAAACTAATGCTCCAGCACTCAGTACTACCAGTTAGCAAACTGAATCGAATTAAAATTAAAAGAAAGAAAAGCTCTGTGAATTAAAGCGGAGTTCCAGGTTTTTTTTTTTTTTAATTAAATGTCAGCAGCTACAAAAAGTTTAGCTGCTGACTTTTAATAAACAGACACTTACCTGTTCCACGGTCCAGCGATGCCGCCGCATGGAGCCTCGCTCCTCTCTCCCTCCTCTCCTCGGCGCATCCATTGGAACTGTGGGCACCCGGCCAGCTTGAGGCTTTACGGCCGGGCGCGCACTGCACATTCGCGAGTCGCGCTGCGCTCTCCCAGTGGACAGGCATTCTTCTGGGACCCGTCACGTGTCCCAGAAGATTGCCGAGAGGGAGGAACCGCCTAGGGGAGAGGAGGAGTCGCCTAGGCGGCCTGTGGGCAGAAGGAGGAAGTGGGACAGGAAGTCCCTCTCTAAAGTAGTCACTCACTCACTCACTCCCCCCCCCCCCCCCAAAAAAATGACATGCCAAATGTGGCATGTAAGGGGGGGAGGAGTACTTAAAGCGGAAGTTCCACTTTTGGGTGGAACTCCGCTTTAACTAGAAAACACGAGTTTCAATCTTAAACTTACATGCAGATCCGCTGAATGTTCTTCTTGAAGTTTTGCAAAGTCTTCCTTGTGTTGCAGCTGGTTCCTTTCAACAGTTTCCTGAAAGAAGTATCAAGATTAGACAGAGAAAACATACTGATCCAAATGCAAAGAACTGAATAAAACTGACAGGTTTGGTGACATTGGAAGCACATGGATAACCCAACACTCACTTCTGCCTCCTTTAGTCGACGTTCAAACCATCCTTTGGTGCCCTCTAGTGAATTAATCTGTAAACGCAGCTCCTCTGTAGTCTGCTGTAAGCCTTCCAACTCCCTGCAGCGCGCCTGAGGATACAGAACAGATTATAGGTCGCATGCAAAAATCTCTAATAGAAAATTACAGCCTTTCAGCCAACGAGAAGTTAAAGTATTGCAACAAACCTCATGGGGGGCAGATAAACAGCATCATATAGACAATGTCTGATGGAATAACCAGCTCAATTGTCTGTATTACAGTTGCAGTTACCAAAACAACCTATCAACAGTCTGTCCTTATCATCAATGCATTTATTACCTTTCTTTTTTTAAATGTTAACTGTTTGTGAAAGGCTGATATATCACCCAGCTCCTGCTAAATGTATTTACTGGACTTACCTATGCTTGGCGGGACCCTCTGGTTATGAAAAGCAAATATATGGGAAACTATGATGCATTTTCAATGATACCACAATCAACTTTTGTGAAATTTTCTGAAAACAGATTTAGGATGTTAACTTTAAAAAATTTTCCCTTGATGTTTTCATATTTTTATGGAAGATTTGTTGATTTTAGATTCTAAAACATATTAATTTTTTTTAAGTAACAAACATGTTATAATTACCTGCTCTTTGTAATGGTTTTGCACAGAGCAGCCCTGATTGTCTTTTTTTTGGGTCCCCTGCTGGTAGTCCTGGCTCCTCCCCCCTGCTGAGTGCCCCTAATAGCAAGCCTCTTGCTATAGGGGTGCTTGAGCAGGCTCGCTCCTCCTGAGCCACACTCTTGTGAATGGACATTGTCCATTCACAGAGTGTGACTCTGCTCAGCCCCACCCTCTCCTCATTGGCTCACTGGCTTTGATTGACAGCAGCAGGAGCCAATGGCTCCCACTGCTGTGTGAGCCAACGAGCAGAGAGAGACCCGGGAGACCAGCTGCTTTCATGCACATCGCCGAATACAAATGGGGCTCAGGAGGGGGCTGGGCAGCTGCACCCAGGTTTTTTTTTTTTCGTACCTTAATGCATAGAATGCATTAGGGTTAAAAACCTTCTGCCTTTAGAACCACTTTATTTCTAGGTTGTTTTTTTTATTTTTTATTAGAGACACTTTAAGCAGCACACTGATGAATAAGGGCCTGTTCACGCTGCCCAGCAGCCCAAACAGCTGTTGCCTACACAGCATTTTGGGCTGCAGAGCCATACTGCAAGGGATGGGCATCACAGGGCTCTCTTTTTTTTAACAACTTTATATGAAGTGTACAGAGTGACACTACATGCACGTCACTGCACATCGGCAAGTTGCTCTGCATCTGCAATGCAGTGACATGTGGGAGCATGGAAAGGGGTGTGCTCTTATGCACACATGTTGCATAATATTGCACAGCTCTGGAATGCAATAAAACATTGTGTTCTGCTCTGAAGAAAACACACTATTGTTTTCTGTGCGTCATTGCAGTTCGCTGCATTTTCCTATGAGGGAAAACGCAGGTAACTATACCGTTGTGTTTACATACCCCAGTTCTTAATACTGTGTATTGCCCCCTTTAACATCAATGACAGCTTGAAGTCTTTTGTGGTATTTGTGGATGAGGCTCTTTATCTTCTCAGATGGTAAAGCTCCCATTCCTCTTGGCAAAAAGCCTCCAGTTCCTGTAAAATCTTGGGCTGTCTTGCATGAACTGCACATTTGAGATCTCCCCAGTGGCTCAATGATGTTGAGGTCAGGAGACTGAGATGGCCACTCCAGAACTTTCACTTTATTCTGCTGTAGCCAATGACAGGTCGGCTTGGCCTTGTGTTTTGGATCATTGTCATGTTGGAATGTCCAAGTACGTCCCATGTGCAGCTTCCTGGCTGATGAATGCAAATGTTCCTCCAGTATTTTTTGATAACATACTGCATTCATCTTGCCAACAATTTTGACCCAATATCCTGTGCCTTTGTAGCTCACACATCCCAAAAACATCAGCAATTCACCTCTGTACCTTTCATCATAGGCCTTGTTGACTCCTCTCCAAATGTGGGCACTTTCACACTGAGCCGCCCGTGCGACTGAGGTAAAGTGCCGCTATATTTAGCGGTGCTTTAGCTGTGCTTTTCGGTCGATAGCGGGGCGCTTTTCGCTGGCAGGACGCTCAAAAAGGTCCTGCAAGCAGCATCTTTGAGGCGATGTAGGAGCGGTATATAAACCGAAATCAATTTCATTGAAATCAATGGGCAGCGCTGCCGAAGCGCTGCTATAGCAGCTCTTTGCCAGCACTTTTGACCCTTTTTCGCCCGCTAGCAGAGGTTAATAGCGCCCCGATAGCGGGCGAAAAATGGTCAAAAGTGCTCGCAAAGCGCCGCTGTAGCGGCGCTTCGGCAGCGCTGCCTATTGATTTCAATGGGCGGGCCGCTGTAGGAGCGGTTTATATACTGCTCCTACATCGCCTCAAATATGCTGCTTGCAGGACCTTTTTGAGCGTCCTGCCAGCGCACCGCTCCAGTGTGAAAGCCCTTGGGCTTTCACACTGGAGTGAGAGGAGAGGCGCTTTACAGGCGCTATTTTTAGCGCTATAGCACCTGTAAAGCGCCTCGGTGTGAAAGGGGTCTTATGGTTGTGGCCAAAAAGCTCAAATTTGGTCTCATCACTCCAAATGAATTTGTGCCAGAAGGTTTGAGGCTTGTCTCTGTGCTGTTTGACATAGGATACTTTGTGGCATTTGTCTAGTAATAGCTTTCTTCTGGCGACTCGACCATGCAGCCCATCTTTCTTCAAGTGCCTCCTTATTGTGCATCTTGAAACAGCCACACCGCATGTTTTCAGAGAGTCCTGTATTTCACCTGAAGTTATTTGTGGGTTTTTCTTTGCATCTCAAACTATTTTCCTGGCAGTTGCGGCTGAAATTTTAGTTAGTCTACCTGACTGTGGTTTGGTTTCAACAGAACCCCTCACTTTCCACTTCCTGATTAGAGTTTGAACACTGCTGATTGGCATTCTCAATTCCTTGGATATCTTTTTATACCCCTTTCCTGTTTTATACAGTTCAACTACCTTTTACCTTTTCTCTTTGGTTACCTTTAATAGCCTTTCAAACCCCCTTTGTGTCAACTTGTGTGCATGTTATCAGGCCAAAATCAACAGGGTATGTAATTTTTTGATCAAGGTCATTTGGGTAGTTTCTGTTGCCATTATGATTTAAAAAGAGTAAACAATGAGTAAAAGAAATGTTTTTTGTGTTATTAATATTCTCTGAAAAATGGCTAAGAAATAATAAATTCTGCCAGGGTATGTAAACTTATGAGCACAACTGTATTGTGAATGGGCCCTAAAGGCTAAGATTTAATAAAATAAAAATTACATGCCAAGCCATCCTGATGTCTTATTTTTACTCAGCTAGAATACACCGATATTCCGGCACAGAGAAGAAGAGCGAACCACAATAATTGGGCTGCTTTACAAAAAAAAAAAGGGAAGAGCAGCATATATAGGCAGCAAGCAAAAACAACTGTCCCCATGGACACATAAAAGTACAATCTATAAATAGAGGTTATGTAAAGTAAACCTTTCAGCTCATTCCTGCAGCCTCTTCTAAAACAACTGCCAACCATCTACTTATATTTTCTTGCTGACAATACCGAATTTAGGGAAATTGGTAGTTTTTTTTTCATTTTGATTTTCTCTTTTCCATTTCTGTAGTTCAGTTTTAATGCTGCACATCATTTTATGGATGGTTTAGTTTTTACTGAAAGATTTATTTTACATCCATTAGTCGCTGGGCACTCTACAAAAAAATGGAGGCACTTTGGGTAGAATTTATGGATAGATGCAAATATAAAATTGAAGAGAATTGACCTTACTACCATCTTGCAGTGTGTGCTGTGAACTTCTCCCTCTAGTGGACAGCTGTACTGCACCATTAGCATGAAGCATGCACCCAACCAGATGTGTGCTCGATTGAATAAAAAAAAATGAAACCTATCCTACATAGTCAAAAAAACGCTGATATGCTGAGATCGCCAGAAAAGAATTGCAAACCCAATAAAAAGTATGTAGCCATAACACAACCACAGATGCCTGTATCCCCCCCCCCCCCCACACTGCTTCTAAAGGTGACCATATACTATAAAACCTGATTGCACAATCCCATTTAGATCCAACAACTATGTTATATAAAGGCTTGTGCAAATGGATAGAAAATTATTGGATTGTATAGGTTTGTCCTCACATTATGTAGTTTTGATAAATTTAAATGTGATTGTACAATCAGATTGTAGTGCGTTTGTCTACCCTTAGGGGGCATATTTTTAAAGTGGCATAGGGTGAGTTCTCCAATTATTAAACACTTTCTGGTTGGCAAAAACTCCTTTAATGTTCATGCTTGCCCTGTTGGGCAATATTCACCACTGTCTGCCAAACACATGGGTTTCCCTATTTTCACCTTCAATAAAAGTTATTGTATTTAAGAATACAGGTCATAACATGATATGGTATGTAGATATATACAATGCATTATTCGTTACTAGGATTTCAGCCACCAATAAGGTCATCCCATATTTAAGCATTCCAAAAGTAATGAGCTATTGATACAAAGGTCGTCTGTAGCTATCTTGCAAAAGTACAGGCGGTTAATAAGAGCTAAGGGGAAGACGGGAGAGTCTCCTCTTCATCAGAGCCGAATTGAGTTAGCCCCCCTCAAAACGCGTACGCTGTATACGACTGAATGGCAATTTCCCACAAATTGGAACATGTGTATCAGATCTGAAGCATGGACTGTGCATCATTCTGTTGAGCTTGTAATAGGCAGGTGTTTGCATCTGAGTATGCATCTATTTTATTACTACAATAAAAAGGTTTATAAAATGGTAACGTGCTAGGCTGGTGTGTCTTCTTTTTCTGTTGTTTTCAGCATTGGTTTGGGGGCTTCCCATGTCCTAGGGGGCATAAAAGCATGGTTACTGTTTTTGTCTAAAGAGTTGACGAGTGAAAGATTATTGGTGCCAGAGTATCACACTTGAGGGCAGGAGGCTGTTTGTACGGTCAATTTAATTACCCTCTCTGCTGTAGCACCTTCCTTTGACTCACCCACCCGCTGCTCCGTTCAGACACCAGAAGCAAGAAACAGGCCCCATTTATAGTGATATTTTTTGTTTAAAAATAACAAACATGGTATACTAACCTGCTCTGTGTAGTGGTCCTGCACAGAGCAACCCAGATCCTCCTCTTCTCGGGTCTCTCGCCATCGCTCCAGGTCCCTCCCTCCTGCCGAGTTCCCCCACAGCAAACAGCTGGCTATGGGAGCACCCGAGCCGAGCTGCTGCTTTTTGTATCCATTCAGACACAGAGCCGTTGCTTGCCCTAACCCCCCCCCCCCTTCATTGGCTCACTGACTCCCATTAACAGCAGCGGGAGTCAATGGTGACGGCTGCTGTATCTCAGCCAATCGTGAGGGGAAGGGTGGACCTTGAACTGGTCTCTGTTTTGCTAGAGCTCTGAAAAATCTGACCACCCAAGGGTTGGTGGCCAGAGGTTTTTCCAAAATATGCGCTCAGCACGGATACCTGGCACTTAAGGGTAGTAATGGCTAACCCTTTATCTGCCCCGCACTGCAAAAACTCCAAAACTGCTATGGGGCTCTGCACCTTGAAGGAGTTTCCTATGCACCATTCGTTAAAGCGAACCCAGACCTTTTTGTAGATCTGGCGCATCTCCTTCTTTCTGATATTGACTAGAATGGCTATCAGCCTTTCTGAAAACCCCCTGGTTTTTAATACCCCTTCCTCAGTAGCCAGGCTGCTAAGTTCCAACGGTGTACTTGGGGACAGAGGACCGGGCCCTGTGAAAGGAGATCCTCCCGAAGTGGTAGGAACCAAGGAGGTTCTACTGCTAACTGTTTGAGGATCGAGAACCAAGTCCGTTTGGGCCAATGTGGTGCCACCAAGATCAGAGAGGTGTTCTCGGTCTGAAATTTTCTCAGCACAGCCGGGAGCAAGACCGGGGGTGGGGAGGCATAGCATCTTTTGAAACACCAGCTCTACATTAGCGCATCTACCCCTAGTGCGTTTTCCCACCTGTTTAGTGAAAAAAAAACAGGGGGTTTTTGAGTTGTCCCTTGACGCGAAGAGGTCCACCTCCGGGGGTCCCCATCTTTTGGATATAAGGCTGAAAACTTCCTGGTTGAGGACCCAATCTCTCAGTTGCTTTCAGCTGAGAAAGTCCGCCACCACATTTCTTTTCCCCTCTTAGAAACACTGCCAATAGGGAGAGTGTATTGGCCTCAGCCCAGCTCAGGACTTCTGTTGCTAGGGCTAACAGGATTCAGCTCCTCGTGCTGCCTTGCTTGTTTACATAAGCGACGACCAAGGAGTTGTCTGAGCGCACTTGAATGTGGTGGCCCTGAAGTTCCCTCCTGAAGGCCTTGAGTGCCAACCGGACGGTTTTTAGTTCCTTCCAATTGGATGACCTTTGGAGCTCCTCGTCTCTCCAAGTGCCCTGTGCCAGTAGGGTTCCCAAGTGTGCGCCCCAGTCTTTACCGCTTGCGTCTGTGGTTACCACCCTGGAGACCGGGATGAGCCACAGATGCCCCTGCTACAGGTTTACCATTTTCCACCACCACCAGAGGGATCTTTTTACCTGAGGAACGCATAGTATGGTGTCTAACAACTCCTGGCTGTGATCCCACACTTTTAGGACAAAGGCTTGAAGGGGGTCGAAAATGTAGCCCTGCCCACTGAACTGCTGGGATAGTTGACGTTAGCAGACCCAGAGTTGACATTGCTGATCTTATAGAGACCTGCTGGTTGTTTTGGAGAGAGGCTACTGCCTTGTCCAATTTTTAGATCTTTTCTTCCAGGAGAACAACTCTCAACTGAGTGGAGTCTAGCAGGTACCCTAGGTAGGTAATGCGCTGAGATGGAATCAAACTGGACTTCTCTAGGTTCAGCAGCCACCCCAGCCCTGTCAGGGTTTCCTTTGTCAGATCCAGATTTCTGGTTAGCTGTTCTGGAGATACTGCAAAGAGGAGCAGGTCGTCCTTATATGAAATAATTGAGACTCCTTTGAGTCACAGAAAGGCCATGGCTTATGCCATGACCTTTGTGAATATTCAGGGTGACAAGGATAGTCCGAATGGAAGTGCCTGAAACTGTAGATGGATTGTTTCTCCTTCTATGTTCACTGCTAGACAGAGAAACTTCTGGAACGCTTCTGTGATAGGGATGTGGAGGTAGGCGTCCTTGAGATCTAGTGGCACCATGTACAGTTCTGCGGTAGCAAGGCTCTGACTGTAAAGATCAATTTCATACGGAACCTCTTGTAGGAAATCGACTGGTTTATGGGTCTTGAGTTCAGGATCAATCTGTATTTTCCTGAGGGTTTTTTCACTACAAAAATGTGTGATCTTTGGTGTGTACTAGACCCTTTAACAAGGATCTGAACCTCCCCCAACCCCCCTGACCACCCAGAGGGCCTCCCCCCCCACTACCAGGAACAATTCGTGGAGGGGGAAATCCTAGAGAGGACCCTTCCCCAGGGTGCTCTTACCTTAGGGTGGCTGGAGCTAGCATCGCTGTGCACTGTGTGGGCGTCTGCTTCAGACATGACCTGCGCCAGTGGTTGCTGCTTGTGGAGTCTCACGTTGCCTGTGCCGTGTTCCCGACTCCTCTCCAGACTGCCCCCGGCCCACCATCAGCCCCACCGACCCGGAAGTCGAGGGTTAAAGGGAAGCCTCCGCCGATAATGGCGTCGCTCGCCGCCCGTCCCGTCTGGTTCCAATTGCGGCCTGCACCCGTGTACAGGGAAAGCGGAGCTGCCTCCCTGCTGCAACCCTGTGGATGCGATGGTGAGCCCCTGGATCTTCCTCCCACGCTCTGTGAAGCTGGGGGGGCGAACTGTGCGGCGGGTATGTACTGCACTGCGTCCCTGGGAGAGCCCCTGTCTCTCTTACAGGGCTTCAAATAGCCACAGCGTCCCTGAATGCCAGGCCTGGTCCCAAAAAAAAAAAAAAGAAACACAGCGTCTCCTCACCGGAGGAAACACAAATAACTGAAGTCCAGCAGGGGGAAGTAAAAATGTATTGGCTGGGGTTTCCTAAGGAAGGGGAAGGGGAGGAGCCAATGTCTCTCATTGTGGCTGTCCTGAAAGACAGGGAGGGAAAATGAGTGTAGTGCTCCAACAATCCTATAAAAAGGTTTACGTATATAAATATCACACCATATGAACTGATGTAATATTGCAAAGTGTCCACAAGTGCACCGATTCCACCACCACTATGCACTCACCAGAGCAAGCACAAAATTCACCCGATATGGTTTTGTCATCACTTAGGGTCTCCTTCCTTATCCCTGGAATAGATTTCCCAGTAACGGTCAGGCACATCTGGGCAGCTCGTTCTATGCAAGGAATAGCTCACCACACGGAGCCTTTTCATTTCCAGAGTCCGTGAATATCCAAGTTCACCCAGCAGAATCTGATCCATCAGATGCTCACCTGCAGCTTGTATTGCCAGACCTATGTGCACAAGGGATCAAGCCGGATGGCTGGCTTGGCTGCACACCTGAATTACTTGGTATACAAGACTCTTCCAGTCTTCAATGCTCCCGGGGACTTTACCTGGTATAGGCCTGTCTCCAAAGAACACAGGCTCCAGGAATTAGTATAGCAGCCGCTGTGCGACAGTAGCAGGGATCTGGCAGTCAGCACACTGTTTGCAGCCAATGCCAGCCACTCAACCTCCCAATGTAAAAACTCAGTCCACCTGATGCTGCTGTAGTAGGTTTTTATAGCTGGTCCTGTAAGCACAAAGGATGGAGATGGATGGCTCAGCTGTGAACCTAAGCCTAATACCAGGTCAAGTCCTGGATGAGACCAGGTCAGGGCTGGATGAGTCTCACACCAATCAGCTCAGTGAGTGCACAGCTTAGCCATCCATCTATCTCCATCCCTTGTGCACAAATTGGACGCCGACACGTTTGACACTTTTTTGACAACCAGTGACGCTAATACAGTGATCAGTGCTAAAAAAATATGCACTGTCACTGTACTAATGACACTGGCTGGGAAGGGGTTAAAATCAGGGGCAATCAAAGGGTTAACTGTGTGCCTAGCTGGTGTTTTACTACTGTGTGGGAGGTGTTTTTACTAGGGGAAAGCATAGATTTGTGTCCCTGCTTTGCCATTACTGACAGAACGGTGATCTACCTTGTTTACATAGGCAGCTTCCCATTCTGCCTGTGTACCGAACGATCAGCAGGTGCCAGCAGACATGGGGTCCGTAGGACCCGCTGATCAGCTTGCGCTGTGTAGAAACACAGCGGGAGCGAGCCGCCGGTGGTAAACACTCGCATCCGATACCCGGAAATGCAGGATCACATATATATACACTTGATCCTGCGCAGTGCGGCCGCCCTGTAGCAGTAAAACTTCTATAGGGCGGTTGGCAAGTGGTTAAGAACAGCCATAAAACTGGAAATCTGATGTTAAACATTGTAAACTTTGCTGCCTTTACCTCTGCCCACTTACCTTCTCATCTCTCAGTTGTCCCCTCAGGTCCTCCTCTCCACGATTTTTCTCTTCGTGAAGCTCCCTCAGTTCCTTCTCATATTTGGCTCGAATACTCAGGACCTCCTTCTCGTGTTGGAGCTTAATATTCCCCACCTCTTCCTTGTGCCGAGCCTTCTCCTGCTGCATCTCAATAGCCATTTCATCCAGCATGCCTTTTCTCTTATCAGCGCTCTACAGAATGATAAAGAATGGGTAAGCTAAGATAGAAAGCAGGCCAAGAAAATTATTAAAAACAAAGTAAAAGTTTTTATTTCCACTGCAAAATACAGCAAACTTAGATCAGCTTGTTGTAAATTATTAAATTATTAAATGTATTTTTTTAGCATCTATTTAAAGTGTAAGTCCACCCTAACACTAAAATCCCTGCATCTACAGGCATCCACGATCTAACACTAACCTATCTAAAATTATCCCTGTAAAGAAGAAATCAGTATACATACCTTTTCTGAAGCCAATTCGATCCAGTCTCCAGTGTTGGAAGCTCTGCAGAGGACACAGCCGACGACGGCTGTGAAATGAATGGGGATTGGCGTCACCCATAGACTTACTATGGGGCTTCCGTTGTCCTCTGCACCCACCTCCACAGCAAATACGGCTGTCCGGCTTCAAAAAGGTACAGTATGTATACTGATTTCTTCTTTACAGGGCTAGATAGGTTAGCATTAGATTGTGGATGTCTGTAGATGCAGGGATTTTTGTGTTAGGGTGGACTTCTACTTTAAAGTTAGTTATGTTGTATGTAGATGAAGACAGCCATCACAGTTGATATACAAACGCCTTCATGTTAGTTGTATCTTGCAGTGATTGTGCGCACTTCTAAGCTGGTCTTTCACAGCTCTAATTTCGGCCAATTCATGCTGAAGTGGCTGAAATTCCAGCTACAGGTGGCCCCAGCAGCAGCACCCAGCTACAGTGGCAGAAAAATTGGTGGCAGAACAGTCAATGCATCCTACCAGTTGCAGTCACTGTTCAGGTATTCGAGCAGCCACAGGGGTTACAACTGACTAAATTCATTAGCTAGGAGCAGGGATTCCTTCATAAACTGTATCTAAAAGGCAATTTTTGGATAGAGTGGAGAAGGATAAGGACACCTGTCAGGTTTCTTTCTTGTGGTCTGTCTGTGCCCCTGTTAGGGAAATTCACCCTCTCTAATAGTCCTGTTTACCATTATCCTCGAAAGTAAAAGAAATTACCACATTTTGGCGTTTCCCCAGAACATAATAGTGGGGATATCTTACAATGGGGACACTAGTTATGGTGAGCCTGGTGACAACCAGAAATTCCCTCACTTTAGAGAGATATTCTCTCACTTCCTGTTTTGTCTATGGGACAGGAAGTGGAAAAAAAAAGTCCCCAATGGGATACAAATGGCAAAAGTAAACCTTATTGGGGTTATACTGCCCTCTTTACTCTATCCAAAATGAAAAAAAAGGAAAGATTTGCCTTTAGCTGTAAGCCGACCATAGATTATGTGAATTTCTTTCCTGCAACCATGGATTGCAGGAAAGAAAATCGTTTGATTCCCCCATCAACACTGTGTTGATCGGGGACTCCCTCCCGCAGAGCTATTGTGTTCACACACAGTGATTATTGCTAGTGGCTATAGTCACTGTCAATAATCACATGCAAAAATCCGACATGCGGGTTGTAACCAAGTCAATTGATGGATTGCCTTGGGTACAATCAGCCTGCCCATAGATGGTTCATATCTGGGCTGGTCCCTGTTGAACCTGCCAAGATATGACCCAGCTTTATTTTAATACCGTTTAGCACGGATGGAGGAACTAAACAGATTCCTCTCATTCAGCCCGCAAGCTCAACAAGAGAAATCTCTGTGTGTATAGTAGCTAGCCTTACTTTCTCTCAGTGCAAGGTTAT
Organism: Lithobates clamitans; assembly: GCA_037952925.1. Classification (NCBI taxonomy): domain Eukaryota; kingdom Metazoa; phylum Chordata; class Amphibia; order Anura; family Ranidae; genus Lithobates; species Lithobates clamitans. Next base: position 2,153,269 of record JBBGZY010001526.1, read on the forward strand.
CAGTCTGATAAGACAGCTCAAAATCAATACATTGTCTAGGTGGTTTATCATGCAGCAGATTTTCCTTGGAACACGTTTTTTTCCCAAAAAGGGAAACAGTAACAACTGAAATTGTTCAGTCAATGAAAATATAGGTTCCCTTTTAGGAACGCCGTACCTTTCTCGCTTCATCCAGATCCTGCTGTAGCTGCTGAATTTCCTGTTTCTGCTCCTGCAGTTGCTCCAGGAGACGGCCATGTGCCCGGTTGGCCTCCTGTTGAAAGGGAACATAATTAGAGAATGTTTACCATACACAATCAGTATGGTAAATCACCAAACTTAGGTTTAAAAATATATATATATTAAATGCAATTATGTGTTCTTAACTAAAAAAAGGATCTTGTATTTGCACTAAAGCAGGCCATTGATGATGTGATTTTCTTTCCTGTAACTACGAGTTGCAGGAAAGAAAATTGCTTGATTTCTCCATCAACAGTCAGTGTTGATAGGGCAATACCTCCCACGGAGCTACTGCCGATGGATTGACGTGGGTGCAATCAGCCTGTACATAAATGGATCGAATCTTTGCTGGACCCTGCTGAACCAGCTGAGATTTGATCCATCTATGGCCGGCTTAAGCCTTCTCCAAATCCCCCCCCCTTTTTTTTTTCGCTGCTGTGATCTGACTTCCTGTTAGAGGATGTTCGCTCTCCATGGTTCCACTGTATGTAGGAACATAGCCAACCTCTCTTTCTTACCCCCTAGATACACAAGCACGAATAATGTGTACTGCTTAACTGTCTATTTCAAACAGTACTGAGGGGTAAAAGGAGAGGTTAGGGAGCTTGCAGATTGGGTTGAAAGGAGGCAGAAAACACAGTATGAAATGATTTTAAAAAAATTGATTACAGGGCCAATAAAGAGGTATTAAATCTAACAAAAAACATTTATTATATTACAGCTTACCAATTCTTAGATGTGATAGCTGCTTTAGTTTTCTTTTTTAAGATTACTTCCTTTTATTTTCACCTGGTGATCCTGCCAGTAAGGCCGGTGTTCTGCCAAAAACAGCCAACTCGCCAAAATCTCCACGTCTCTTCTACGACTTGCCTGTTTTTACAGAACAACGGCAGCGCATACACTACAGTACATGATATAATAAGTGGAGATTGTTAGTCTCCTCGCCAGTAACCAACAACATGGCTGCCTCCAAGGTGGCAACATTTTTTTACTCCATAGCCGGTGTTCTGTCAAAACAGCCAACTTGTGTTGTACCATAGTGTATACGCTGCCAATGTTCTGTGAAAACAGGCAATTCTTTGAAAGCTGCAATTACTGCTGCTGGAGAGTCACCGGAAGTGACGTGGTTGGAGAATTTGGCGGGTTGGCTGTTTTGGCAGAACACCGGCCATAGACGGTTTGAACCGTGTGTGGGCAGGCTGATTGATTAATCCACTTGGGTACAACAAGCCTGCCAGATTCAGGTGCAATTAGCGCTAGCAGCTGCTATAGCCGCAAGCAATATTCACAGACTTTTCCCAGTGGGGATGGCTTCCCCGGTCAGGAGCAGACAATTGCTCGGCAGGAGGGATTCCTCTGTCAGCACTATCTGCGTCGATGGGGGAATCGTGTGAATTTCTTTCCTGCAACCACGGAATATTCTGCTTCAATTGAATAAGCAGTTCTGCAGATATAGCAGTTAGAGGGTTGAGACACTTTTAGAGGTGCTTACAATAGTCAGGTTTTATTTATGAAAAACCTTTATGCCGAAAGGAACAAAACAGTTGCTATAACTGCTTATAAAGTGTAAGTTGGAGTTTTGTTTAGTTTATAGAAGTCTGCAGTGCATCTAACACTACTGTCCCCCCCCAGTCTGACAATGCTGTTGTCCAAAGGTGTCTCTGGTACTCCATCTAGAGCGCAGGCACCCGAATACTAGATGTATGTTACTGGCCAGACCACCAGGTGAAAACAGAGAGGGAAAAAAAGCGTAAAAAAAAATAAAAATGAATGCAGCCAGCCACATCTAATGATAGGTAAGCTGCAATTACATTTTTGGGAGAATAAGGACACTGCTTAGTGTCACTTTTAGAAAATGACTAAAAGAACACTTTAGCACACACCGGGGAGAACTGTTCTGCTTGCCAAAACAATTGTAATTCTGTTCACTCAGTTACCCCTACTAGACAGCAAAACCATCTCAGGATTAGTCGTTTGCCCTCTGCTTTCATGCAGTGCTTGGCCTTCATTTATTACTAATCACCCTCCAGTCCAATCCACTTCACTGCTGCAACAGGCAGAAATACAGTAAGTTGAAGGGATCGCCATCTCATCTCAAGCCAGCTGCCCCCAGTTCTCCTTACACCAACACCGTCAGTGATAAAGTTATACAGTGGCTTGCGAAAGTATTCGGCCCCCTTGAACTTTTCAACCTTTTGCCACATTTCAGGCTTCAAACATAAAGATATAAAATTTTTATTTTTTGTGAAGAATCACCAACAAGTGGGACACAATTGTGAAGTGGAACGAAATCTTTTGGATTTTTGAAACTTTTTTAACTAATAAAAAAATGAAAAGTGGGGCGTGTAAAATTATTCGGCCCCCTTGCGTTAATACTTTGTAGAGCCACCTTTTGCTGCGATTACAGCTGCAAGTCGCTTGGGGTATGTCTCTATCAGTTTTGCACATCGAGAGACTGAAATTCTTGCCCATTATTCCTTGCAAAACAGCTCGAGCTCAGTGAGGTTGGATGGAGAGCGTTTGTGAACAGCAGTTTTCAGCTCTTTCCACAGATTCTCGATTGGATTCAGGTCTGGACTTTGACTTGGCCATTCTAATACCTGGATACGTTTATTTGTGAACCATTCCTTTGTAGATTTTGCTGTATGTTTGGGATCATTGTCTTGTTGCAAGATAAATCTCCGTCCCAGTTTCAGGTCTTTTGCAGACTCCAACAGGTTTTCATCCAGAATGGTCCTGTATTTGGCTGCATCCATCTTCCCCTCAATTTTAACCATCTTCACTGTCCCTGCTGAAGAAAAGCAGGCCCAAACCATGATGCTGCCACCACCATGTTTGACAGTGGGGATGGTGTGTTGAGTGTGATGAGCTGTGTTGCTTTTACGCCAAACATATCGTTTTGCATTGTGGCCAAAAAGTTCGATTTTGGTTTCATCGGACCAGAGAACCTTCTTCCACATGTTTGGTGTGTCTCCCAGGTGGCTTGTGGCAAACTTTAGACGAGACTTTTTATGGATATCTTTGAGAAATGGCTTTCTTCTTGCCACTCTTTCATAAAGGCCAGATTTGTGCAGTGTACAACTGATTGTTGTCCTATGGACAGACTCTCCCACCTCAGCTGTAGTTCTCTGCAGTTCATCCAGAGTGATCGTGGGCCTCTTGGCTGCATCTCTGATCAGTCTTCTCCTTGTCTGAGCTGAAAGTTTAGAGGGACAGCCAGGTCTTGGTAGATTTGCAGTGGTCTGATACTCCTTACATTTCAAAATGATCGCTTGCACAGTGCTCCTTGGGACGTTTAAAGCTTGGGAAATCTTTTTGTATCCAAATCCGGCTTTAAACTTCTCCACAACAGTATTACGGACCTGCCGATGACCACGCCCCCTAAAACGTCACAGTCCCAGCATGCCCAGGGACTGTGACGGCATAAGAGGGCGGGGTCACCGCCTATATAAGTCAGAGCAGAGCGCACAGAGAGCATTCTAGCCGGAGAGAGCGTCGTGTCAACATCAGGAGAAGAGAAGAGGGCAGAAGACCGAAGACCGGACTCCTCTGCTTAAACAAAAGAGCGGCAAAAGAGCAGAAGAGAGCGGAGGAGTCCGGCAGAAGACCCGGAGAGCGCGGAGAAGAACCGGAGAGACCCCCGAAGTCGGAAGAAGACCCCCGGAGCTGTCAACATCAGGAGAAGAGGGCAGAAGATTGAAGACCGGGCTCCTTCGCTATAGCAAAAGAGCAGAAAATAGCGGAGGAGCCCGGCAGAAGAACCGGAGAGACCCCCGAAGTCGGAAGAAGACCCCCGGAGCTGTCTAATAAAATACTTTAAAAATCTGTGTAGTGTTTTTTTTTTTTAAATTGACACTTTTTCCCTAGGTGAATGGGTAGGGGTACTATGTACCCCATACTCAATTCACATAGGGTGGGGGGCCGGGATCTGGGGGCCCCCTTATTAAAGGGGGCTCCCGGATTCCGATAAGCCCCCCGCCCACAGACCCCGACAACCAACGGCCAGGGTTGTCGGGAAGAGGCCCTTGTCCTCATCAACATGGGGACAAGGTGCTTTGGGGTGGGGGGGCCGCAGCGCGCCCCCCTCCCCCAAGGCAACAACCCCCCATGTTGAGGGCATGCGGCCTGGTACGGTTCAGGAGGGGGGGGGGCGCTCGCTCGTCCCCACCCCCATTCCTGTCCGGCCGGGCTGCGTGCTCGGATAAGGGTCTGGTATGGATTGGGGGGACCCCCCACGCCGTTTTTTCGGCGTAGGGGGTTCCCCTCAAGGTCCATACCAGACCCAAGGGCCTGGTATGCTCTTGGAGGGGGAACCCATGCCGGATTTTTACTGAAAATTTGGCGCGGAGTTCCCCCTCAAGATTCATACCAAACACAGTGCCGGGCATTGGCGGGGATCCAAGTCGGATCCCCGTTCATTGAAAGTCGGACACATGCCGGCTTCATGTCGCAGGGCAAAGTCGGATCCAAAGTAGGACGGCTGTCGTGTCGCACCAGTGTGAACCCAGCCTAAGGACAACATTGGATCATTCAGAGATCCTCGCTGAACTTCTGGAGTGAGTTTTCTGAACTGAAAGTAAAGGGGCCGAATAATTTTGCACGCACCACTTTTCAGTTTTTTAATTGCTAAAAAAGTTTAAAATATCCAATAGATTTCGTTCCACTTCACAATTGTGTCCCACTTGTTGGTGATTCTTCACAAAAAATTTAAATTTTATATCTTTATGTTTGAAGCCTGAAATGTGGCAAAAGGTTGAAAAGTTCAAGGGGGCCGAATACTTTCGCAAGCCACTGTATATCCTAAGCCACATCCACTCATTGAAGTTCTATCGGAATGCAGATCTCTTCTGCTCCATCCATCAGTCTATGTACCTCCAGAGTACTAACTTCTCTGCAAAGGTTATCCACATGGCTAGGTGACAATCCCACATCTCCTATACTGCCCAGTGCAGCCAGAATGTATTCAAAACTACATATCTGTTACTTATATGCATATGTAAAAAATTCAATGCATTCATGCATTAGACAATGACAGGAAAAGAACGACAGGACAGGTTTATTACATAACAGCATGTTAACTCCCCTTACAAATGTGCGCTGCAGCAAAGTCTGATTGGCTGCTATCACAGGCCATTGTTTTCCCAGTCTGAGGGCAGCTGTGCAGGGAATCAAAAGAGGCTGATTGGGACAGGAAATTATGGGAAATCTCCCAAATACACACAAAAAAAACACTTAATTTTTTTCAGCAGGACGGGGAAGGGTTAGAACTTCTGACAATTTATTGCAGTCTGTGCTTTTCTGTTCCTGTGAGAACCCCCCCTAATTTCTTGTCATTAGTGTCACAGGGAAGAGGAGTGAAAAAAAATATGTCGGGGGAAGAAATTCTAACCCCCCCCCAAAAAAAGGGCTGAAAATCTCGACTTATACTCGAGTATATACGGTAATCTAGCAAACACCAATTGTTATTTACCAATATTCGGTCATGTTTCATACGATTGTGTGGGTTGGAAATGTACAAACATTTTTGCACACAATCAAGTATGAGATGGATTATCCCCGCATTATTTGCATCAATTTCAACTTACAAGAAGCACCAAATTGTTAAACAAATCAACAAAGATGCAAAACAACAACAAAGCTGTAGTATCTGCAAGTTAGAGATGTAAAAATCACTAAGAATGATATTAGAATTGCTCGCAGTCTCCGCTCTAATTCATCCCAAAGGTGTTCTATCGGGTTGAGGTCAGAACTGTGCAGGCCAGTCAAAGTTCCTCCACCCCAAACTCGCTCATCCATGTCTTTATACAAAAGCTTTTATTGTTTTTTTTTAATACTCATCCATGTCTTTATGGGAGCATGAAATTGTCCAAAATGTCTTGGTATGCTGGCGCCTTAAGAGTTCCCTTCATTGGAACCAAGGGGCCAAGCTCAACCCCTGAAAAACAACCCCACACCATAATCCCCCCTCCACCAAATTATTTGGACCAGTGCACAAAGCAAGGTCCATAAAGTCATGGATGAGCGGGTTTGGGGTGGAGGAACTTGAGTGGCCTGCACAGAGTCCTGACCTCAACCCGACAGAACACCTTTAGTATTAATGAGAGCGGAGACTGCGAGCCAGGCCTTCTCATCCACATGAGTGCCCTCACAAATGCATTTCTGGAAGAATGGTCAAACACTCTTAAACCTTGTGGACAGCCTTCCCAGAAGAGTTGAAGCTGTTATAGCGGCAAAGGGTGGGCCAACTCAATATTGAACCCAATGGACTAAGACTGGGATGCCATTAAAGTTCATGTGCGTGTAAAGGCAGGTGTCCCAATACTTTTTGTAATATAGTGTATCTCATTGATATTTGATCAAATGTTTGAGCTTTGCAGTAAGTTCCTAGGTGTGCTGGTCTCAATTCCAAAACAGCGTTGATCAGCTGTGTCTTCTGTGTAAAACAGTAGCCTTGCAGTTGCTGGAACTGCTTGTAGAAATGAGGCTGCTATCCTGGGAACACTGAATAAAATGCTGAATATTTTAAATAGCCTTAGAACGTTTTGCTTTCCATTTTTGCCCAGGACAGCTGATTGCAGCTGTTTGAGTCCTGCTTTATATTGCTGATATATATGGTTCCACCCAATAACCAATCTCACATTAGGATGCCGATTGGCTCAATCACTTACTAGCCTCACAGTGGGACTTGTACTTTCACAGCTGGAAAGCGCAAGGTTATGTACAGCCAGCACAAAGCAAGCTTTAATAATGCAGAATTTGTCCCAAAAAACATCCTACCGTCAGCTGTGTTTTCAAATCATCCCTTTGCTGCAGCAGAGCTTCCTTGTCATTTTGCTGCTGCTGGATCTCTGCCGACAGTGCTGCATTCTGGTCCCGCAGTAAACTCAGCTCCTGAGTCCTCGACGTCTGAATCTGCACACAGAGAAAAAGTTCATAACCAATATTCGCCGAGTTCCTTCTGTATCATTAAAGTGGTTGTAACCTTACAAAACCATTCACTGCCAGCCCCTCTCTTTTATGCAGCTATAACACACAGTGTAAGTGTTTGTTGAAAACAAAGCCTCTAAATACCTTTTTTCAGATATCTTCAGGCCAGTCACGTGACTCCCGGCCGCTCTATTCCTCTGATCTACAAGCAACAGTGGGAGGGGCAAAGATCTGCATCTGACTTCCGCCTGGGAGGTCACGTGATCGCCATGCTGGCTGTTCAAACCTCTCCCGCTGTAGCCCTTAGATGGGGAGGAGAGCAGCCGGGAGTCATGTGACCGGCCTAAAAATATCTGAAAATAGGTATTTAGAGGCTTTGCTTTTAGGCAGAAGGGGGGGGGGGTCAGAGACGACACCGTCACATACACGATCTGACAGGCAGGGAGGGAGAGAAGAGATCAGCGGATGATGGAGGTGCGTGAACTGACCACAGTAATCAGGGCTCAGCACACCCAGGAGGACACAGGAATAGGCACGATCAACCAGATTTCTTACAGCTCAATGAGGGACAGGTTAGACAGCACAAGGGCTGCACTGTTTAACCTACTATAAGGGAACAGGAGCTACATTTTTTTTTTTAGAGTTACAACCACTTTAATGACAAAATTTAAATGAGGCAAAAGTACAGACAGCAAATCACAGTTAGGCCCCATTCACACCAGTGCTTTACTCTGGTAAACATCTACTTTTATTTTTTTTCTTATCATTGGTGATTAGTCTGTTTACCAGGTATCCACATGCAGCCCAACTCAAGTACTGCACGCTGCAGCTTACATTACAGTAATCAATAACTCAATACAAGCAAAGATACATCTTAATGTGTATCCATGGCTTTTTTTTGGGGTGGTAGTAGATTGGATAGAGTGGAACGGGTTAAAACCCTGGTCAGATTTTGTATTACCATGAGAGTCATCCTCTGTTTGTCCTGTTGCCCACTTTCATTGGCTCAGAATGTGATCTGTGACAACTGTAACCTAACAAGAATTGAAAGGAAATCTTCTCATGGGGACACATGTTTTGCTGACAACTTACTGGGTGTTTCTCCTTACTGTGGAGAGATTTATTCTGACTTCCTGTTGTGTTCTCAGGACAAAAAGTGAAGGCAAATCTACCAAATGGGAAACAGCCAGAAAAAAAAAAAAAAAACAAATATACAGAGGGTTCTCCCATTCTCTATCTTAAAACTAAAGAAAAAAAGTGTGCTTTCATGCACTTTTAAATGGAGGGGAAAATGTTATGTGAAATGTCCAGTACTCCTTAATAATTATTATTAATGAACAAGATAAAACAGCATAACAGATAACAAAATACTAGAGAGTGATATGAAGAAGACAAAAAAAAAAAAAAAGACAATGATTTCTACAGGTTTTCAAATGCATAGATGTGAATAAGAGCTAACATTAGATTAATAGGACTTCTTTGTATATTGTTTTGTTGTTATACAGCCTTAAAGAAGAACTCTGGTCCCATTAAAAAGCATGAAAATGCTTCCATCTGACAAGTGCCATAATTTCTCAATATAACAAGAAGATTTTCCTACTCATAATCAAAAAGCAGCTAACATGCTCTAGGAGTAGATAAATCGAAACTCCAGACACATAAAATACAGAGGATTAGTGCAGCTCTGTAATCATTACTGCAGACTTAAAGCGGAGCTTCACTCAAAAGGGGAAGCTCTGCTTGTTTGCCTCCTCCCCCCTCCGCTGCTACATTTGGCACCTTTTTGGGGGAAGGGGGGCACCCGCGGCAAACACAGCCGGAAGTCCGGCCCCCCTCCTCCTTCACCCGCCGCCGGCCCATTCACAAACCGCAGCGAGCTTAGCGCATGCGCAGTAGGGAACTGGCTGTGAAGCCACAAGACTTCACAGCCGCTTTTCCTTTAAACGATATGGCGATGGCAGCACCCGAGAGCCCATTGTAAAATCGGTTTGGGTGAAGACACCGCTGAATTTGTGGACAGGTAAGTGTCCTAATATTAATAAAGTCAGCAGCTACAGTATTTGTAGCTGCTGACATTTAATTCTTTCAGAAGGAGCCCCGCTTTAAATGTGTTTATTTAATGCAAGCAGTGTAAGTACCCAAATTTTACTTGATAATAGCCCTTGCAGTTCCTGTATAGCAGAGCGTAGACTGGGAGAAGGAGAAACAGCACAAATAGCCAATCAATTGTTCTGCAGTGTGAAGGGCATTCTGTAGAGAACACAGAGAAAGGAGCACATTAGCTTGCCACTTCTCCTTTCACGGTCCAGCCACTGCATGGAGGAGGAACAAGACCTGTAAGTATTACTGAACTACAGCAAAAAAAATCAGTTGTTATGCTCTGCGAGATAAGACTGTGCCACATGGCAAAGCTGTGTAAATTTTGGAACAGGATAAACAGAAATATTCCTTTGGAATATAAAACAGTCCCCTTTATGCATTTCATCTGTGTATTTAGCTGTTTGCCTGGAGTTTAGATTTTAGATCCTCACAGACGGTCTCTATAAATAGCATTGGTAAAATTATTCGGTTAAGGAGGATAGGTGGATTCAATAAGGCGTTACAATTCACAATTTTGCATCTGTAAAAAGCAGTTAGAGACCATATACACTGATCAGCCATAACATTATGACCACTGACAGGTAAAGTGAATAACATTGATTATCTTGTTACAAAGGTATCTGAAAGTTGGTGGGGTATATTAGGCAGAAAGTGAAGTTGACGTGTTGAAAGCAGAAAAAATGGGCACGTGTAAGGATCTGAGCGACTTTCACAAGGGAAAAACTGTAATGGTTAGATGACTGGGTCAGAACATCTCCAAATCTGCAACTCTTGTGGAATGCTCCTGAATATTTTACTGCAGTCGTTATGACCTACCAAAAGTGGTCCAAGGAAGGAAAACCGGCGATAGAGTCATGGGCAGCCATGGCTCATTGATGCATGTGGAAAGCAACTACTGGCCCATGTAGTCCGATCAACAGAAGAGCTACTGGAGCTCAAATTGCTAAAAAAAAGTTAATGCTGGTTCCGACACAGTGCATCGCAGTGTGTTACATATGGAATTGCGTAGCCCCAGACTGGTCCAGGTACCACTGCTGACCCGTGTCCACAGCTAAAAATGGCTACACTGGGCAAGGGAGCATCAGAACTGGACCAAGACGCAAAGGAATAATGTGGTCTGGTCTGATGAATTTAAGAATGGTTCAAGGAAAACAACGAGTTTGGAGGTGTTGACTTGGCCTCCTAATCCCCCCCACCTCGCAAATTACAGGACTTAAGGAATCTGTTACTGATTGTTTGAAACCAGATACCACAGCAAACATTCAGAGTGGAGTCCATGCCTCAACAGGTTATGATGGATCATCATGATGTTATGACTGATTGGTGTATATAAATGACTGATTTTCTAAAAATAGAAGGGTGTCATGATATTTCTAGATATGTGTAGTATATAAAGAAAATCTGTAAGGATAGAAATATGAAAGATGCCTTTGCTGACTTGCTCCAGGTTTATGACTCACTAAACAATGAAGATGACGGGCCAGACCTTCAAAACAAGTCAGCAATGACAGTTCCTATATTTCAGACCTCACAGGTTCTTCTAATTGAGTTCTTCTTTAAATATGGCTGTTGTTGATATAATTTATGCCTTAGTTGTCTAAAACTGTACCCAAAAGAAATTGTATTACCACAATAAGCCTTATGGATGAATATCAGATCAAAATTGAATTTACATTTTTGTATACTTTTACTTTGCATTTTAGCATGCACAAATAAAGCAGGCCTTTATATATGAAGCAATATTGGTGAGATTTTTGCATCCCGGAAAAGTATTAGTAACCCGCAAGAAAGGTGAATACGGGATCAGGCCAGAGATGTGTAAGTGATTTTGCACACATCTGAGGGGTGCAAAGGCAAAACCAGTGATTGGCATGGTTAACGGATGGCAATGTACCTGTTCCAAGGCTGCTAGGTTGGTACGGAGGGCATCGTTCTCGGACAGAATGTTGTCCACCTGCTCCTGGCTCTCCGCACTCTGCCAAGCTACCTATATGCGATTGGGTGGCAGGCGCACAGAGAAGCAGGGATATTTACAGGTCACATAGCAGGAAGAGAGAAGCCAAAGAGAGCACAGAGTTTAGTAACAAAAGCAAAACAAGAAGACAATAAAAACTGCATCGACTTTAACCAGAAAATGACATACTTGTTCCTGAAGACCGTGCAGGGCCCGATCATGGTCTTGCTTCAGGCTCTGGATCTGTTCTTTTAGCTCAGCACAACTCTGCCAATACAGAATATATAATAAAGATCAAATATGGAAAAAGAATTGCAAAGCCTTGATTAATTGCTCACCAGCATTTATCAAAGCATCTAAATTAAAAGCTGTCTGCATCAAAAATTGCATGCTAAATATCCGACATGCTGGTTGCACCCAATTTGACTGATGAAACGACTTGGGTACACAATCAGCCTGCCCATAGATGGATTGAATCTCGACCGGTCCCTGCTGAACTGGCCGAGGTTCGTTCCACCTATGGCTGGCTTAAGACAGATCTGCAAACTGCAGCAGATTAACAGAAAGCAAAGGCGGCAACTTTATGTCCCCCTCTTTGGACAGAGTGTAGATAGGTTACATTTTCTGCCAGGTTTTTTTTGTGATTTGTAACCCTATTGAGGAGATTTTTATTTTACTTCCTATTCCAGTAACACCCCAAAAAAAGTGGAGAAGGATTTTACCAGGACAGAAAGGCACAGATTGTAATATAAATTCTAATCCTTCCTCACCCTTTATTTTTGTGCTCTCTTTGGACACATTTCACTTCAATTCTTGCCTTTACAGGAAGGGAGAGAAAACTCCCCAGTAAGAAAACAAAGTAAGTTTTGTCTGAAGTTGGGATTTAGAACTGCAGTATAGCCCACTGGCCATCACTGTTCACAGAGACTATTATTAGGTGCAGTATAAGCTGGGTTCTGCAGAGAGATGTAACTAAGGGGCCAGAAAGAAATTCTGCTGGTGCTTGAAGGATAAAATTGCGACCCATGCAATACTATTCATGATAAACTGTCAAATTGAAAGCAAAAGAGATACTGATGTAATTGAGCTGCCTGCCAACTAAATTTGCAGGATGAATGCATAAAAAATAAATATTAGAAAACCTTAATGCAAGGCATTGTTTCTGACACATACCTGCTGAGCACCTTGCAGATCCTGCTGAAGCTTCTGGTTTTTTAAAGTCAAGGCTTTCAACTCTTCCTCTTTCCTCTGCTGAATCTCCTCAATTTTTGTCCTTGTTTGAAAGCAGGATAATGTCAGCAAGCAAGCATAGCAGGAAATCCTCTAAACCACGAACAAAAGTAAACCACTACTCACCTGCTGTCATTGTACAGAGCCTCCTTGTCAGTCTGCAGCCGCAGGTAGCTGTAAGAGAAGGAGGTACATAACATAATTAAAAGGACCTGCTACGAGTGGAGATCTTTTGCATTTTAAGAGATGGTGATCTACCTGGACAACATTGAAGAGAATTTAAAAAAAAAAAAAAAAGTAAAGCCTAGATGAAGAAAACCTAGAAAAATCTACTAAGGGCAGCGTACAGGGCTCAGTAGTAGGATGTAGGGCAGCGTACAGGGCTCAGTAGTAGGATGTAGGGCAGCGTACAGGGCTCAGTAGTAGGATGTAGGGCAGCGTACAGGGCTCAGTAGTAGGATGTAGGGCAGCGTACAGGGCTCAGTAGTAGGATGTAGGGCAGCGTACAGGGCTCAGTAGTAGGATGTAGGGCAGCGTACAGGGCTCAGTAGTAGGATGTAGGGCAGCGTACAGGGCTCAGTAGTAGGATGTAGGGCAGCGTACAGGGCTCAGTAGTAGGATGTAGGGCAGCGTACAGGGCTCAGTAGTAGGATGTAGGGCAGCGTACAGGGCTCAGTAGTAGGATGTAGGGCAGCGTACAGGGCTCAGTAGTAGGATGTAGGGCAGCGTACAGGGCTCAGTAGTAGGATGTAGGGCAGCGTACAGGGCTCAGTAGTAGGATGTAGGGCAGCGTACAGAGGTCAGTAGGATGTAGGGCAGCGTACAGAGGTCAGTAGGATGTAGGGCAGCGTACAGAGGTCAGTAGGATGTAGGGCAGCGTACAGAGGTCAGTAGGATGTAGGGCAGCGTACAGAGGTCAGTAGGATGTAGGGCAGCGTACAGAGGTCAGTAGGATGTAGGGCAGCGTACAGAGGTCAGTAGAATGTAGGGCAGCGTACAGAGGTCAGTAGGATGTAGGGCAGCGTACAGAGGTCAGTAGGATGTAGGGCAGCGTACAGAGGTCAGTAGGATGTAGGGCCGCGTACAGAGGTCAGTAGGATGTAGGGCGGCGTACAGAGGTCAGTAGGATGTAGGGCTGGAGCCAGGAGGGCAAGGTATAGGAACCTGAACCCGCCCGAGCTATTCCAGAGGCTTTCTCCGCCCCACGTATACAACACTGGGATGTGTTCGCAATCTACCCATCACCTGTCTGCGGTCGACGAGTAGCCGACCCCCGCTTTCAAGGTTACCTCCTTATAGGAGTTGCTCTGAGGGCTTTGTAAAGAAAGCTTGCACTGAGAAAAATATATAGAGGCTGGCAACTCCCATCTGAAAATAAACATACATGTTCCAAGGTCAGGGACCTGGGCAATGTTAAAGCCAACAGATCAGTGCGACAAGCAGGCAACTAGCATTTAGGAAAGACGGGTCAGCAATGGCAGCGTTCAGATTTTTGTCAGTGCAGGTTTTTGTGCATTAAAGATAATTAAATCAGTGATGATTTTGGAGAGTGCAAATTAAAGATATAATTGCTGGCTAATATGCATTGGGGATACACTTGTTTACTGTACCAAATCAAAACACTATATAGCCCCTCAGATGTGACCTGCTCCCTAATTCAGTGCTGACTCACCTGTCATGTTTCTTCTTCAGTTTCTCTGATACCTGTTAGAAGAACAAGATAATTATAACTGCCACATCTGACAGATAGGATACAGATAAAAAGGGTAAAAAACCCACTGAGATTTGTTTTTTGTTTACTATGTTTTTATTTAAATCATTTTTTTTAAACATACATAAGACTTTATAGTCAACTGTACTATGTTAGTTAGGTATAAAATGTGTTGTATGATGTTCATTAAAACTTAATAAAAAGAATAAAAAAAAAAAAAAAAAAATCAAAACAAAAACATACATAAGACAAGGCGTTGTGCAAAATGAAATAAAGAAAGAAAAAAAAAGAAAAACAGACCAAGAAAGCAGTCTAAACTACAAATAAGATATAACAATGTTGGTCTAATAAAGTCCAGTTTCCGCAGTGACATAAAAGTCTCATTTTGGGAAGGACATGAACACATGCTAGTACCAGATGACGTAATGGATTTGGCATGGATACGTACCCAAAGAAAAGAAGAAAAAGAATAGGAGAAGAAAAAGAAGAGGGCAAGGAAGAAGAAGGGGGAAGGGAATAGAGGGGATGCCGAATGGTCGACTAATACAATCAGACTAGATTAGCAAGATGGTGTCTAGAGGTTGTTCCGAGATATCAGTATTAGAAACAATCTCCAAACATTGAGCAGAGGCTTTGAACTCAAACCAACAGGCACATACCTTGGTTTGCCTTTTTGGAGTTTTTTGTAAGGTGTAAGTATTATCTTTCATAAGACAAACGGAATCTATGGTGTGAAATCACTGGAGAATAAAGGGGGGGTGATTTAGCCCCCAGAACTTGGGCATTTAGTAGGTGAGGGGTAAGATTAGTTTGAAAGAGCCCTTTCACACTGGGGCGGGGGCAGAGTCGGCGGTAAAACGCCGCTATTATTAGCTGCGTTTTACCGTCTGTATGCGGCCGCTAGCGGGGCGGTTTTACCCCCCTGCTAGCGGCCGAGAAAGGGTTAAATACCACCGCAAAGCGCCTCTGCAGAAACGCTTTGCCGGCGGTATAGCCACGCCGTCCCATTGATTTCAACGGGCAGGAGCGGTGAAGGAGCGGTATACACTCCGCTCCTTCACCGCTCCGAAGATGCTGCTAGCAGGACTTTTTTTTTACCATCCTGCCAGCGCATCGCTCCAGTGTGAAAGCACAGCAGCAGCACTTTCGGGTCGGTTTGCAGGCGCTATTATTAGCGCAATAGTGCCTGCAAACCTCCCCAGTGTGAAAGGGCCCTTACACAAATCTGTGTCTTTCCCATACAGATAAAGAAAGAACTTCACTTTAATAACCCCAAATTCCAGCAGTACAACCCCACCTTTCCTCTGTCCTCAGATGCTTAGCAAAGAAAATGCTTCTGGGTATAGAGGTTCTCCCACCTTTTCCACACATGACAGCACTGGTGTTTAGTGGTTCAGCCATCACTATGAATAGGGCAGGGAGAAAGATCTCAGCCCTGTGTAAACTCGACTAGAGCTACTCGGAAGCTTACCCAGGGTCTAATTTTCTCATTCATGGCAAATGAGAAGAGTGGCAGGGGTGCAAAAGGCAAAAAAAAAATGTTTTTTGGGCAGAAATCAATAAAAAGAACCCGAAGAGTCATCTTGCATGGGCAAAGCAGATGTTTGTTTTAAAAGTTTGTCGATTTCTGTTACCTTTGTATTCTCCTCTTGTAGCCGCGAGCGATCACCCTGTGTAAGAAACAAAATATACTGTGAAACATACAAGGTAAGCCAACAGGCACAATGAAATTACAAAAGGTACACCGTACTACAGCCGTGGCCAAAAGTTTTGAGAATGACACAAATATGAATTTTCACAAAGTCTGCTGCCTCAGTTTTTTTGATTTTTTTTTAAAGGATGCTTTTTATTGAACTTTTTTGTGAAAGACAAACACAAAGTAAACATGTGGCATATAGTAATATAGGACTCAATAACAAAAAATAGGATTTTTATTACAGCTTACCTGTAAAATTATTTTCTTGGAGTACATCATGGGACACAGAGCAATTACTATGTGGGTTATAGCCACCTTCAGGTACTCCTCCTACCAAGAGTACCTCAGTTTTTGTAGCAAAGCAATATACGTATACATTTACCCCAGAGGAGAGGGGTGGGACCTTTGTGTCCAATGATGTATTCCAAGAAAAGGATTTTACAAATAAGCTGTAATAAAAATCCTATTTTCTTTATCGTACATCATGGGACACAGAGCAGCATAGTAATTACTATGTGGGACGTCCCATAGTAATGCTTTTGGAAGGGAGGGAGACACAACCCGTAGGACGCCAACAGACTTGAGGACCTATACTGCTGCCTGCAAATCTGAGCCATGGAGGCCTGATGAAGCACTGCCCAAGAAGCACTAACCGCTCTGGTAGAGTGCGTTTTGACTTGAAAAGGTGGAATCTTCCCCTTAAATCATAAGTCTGAATTATAACTTGCCGAATTCACTTAGCGACAGTGGATTTCGACGCTGCCTGTCCTTTCTTAGGACCCTCTGGCAGTACAAATAAGACATCAGTCTTCCGGATCTGAGCAGTCATCTTTAAATAGACCTTGGCCTCTCTCACCACATCAAGACAATGTAGTAACTTCTCTTCCCTGGAACATGGTTTTGGAAAAAACGATGGCAGGATAATACCTTGGTTCAGGTGGAAACCTGACACAACTTTTGTCAAAAAATATGGACGAGGGCATAACACCACTCTGTCCTCATGAATAATCAAGTATGGCTCTTTACAAGAAAGAGCAGCCAATTCCGAAACTCTCCTTGCTGAGGATATAGCAACCAAGAACACCAGCTTCCTTGTCAGAAGGACTAAGGGAATAGGCTGTATCGGTTCAAATGGCTGTTTTTGTAACACTGACAAAACTAAGTTCAAGTCCCAAAGGTTCAAAGGTGATCTAACTGGCGGATTAATCCGCATCACCACTTGCATAAAACCCCGGACTAAAGAATGTGTAGCAAGCATTCTTTGAAATAAGACTGATAAAGCTGAGACTTGGCCTTTAATAGTACTCAAGGCCAACTTCATCTCTACCTCTAATTGTAGAAAGGCAAGAATTCTGCCTAGGATATATCTCCAAGGGTGCCAACCATTGGATTCACAGCAGGAAACATAAGCCCGCCAGAGACTCTATAATATATAGTTCTGGAAGCCAGGTTTCTTGCATTAATGAAAGTAGAGATAACTGATCCGGAAAGCCCACGTTTCTTCAGAATGTGGGTTTCAATAGCCAAGCCGTTAAATTCGTAAGGTAGGATGAAATATTGGCTCCTGTGAGAGTAGGTCTGGCCGTAGTGGAAGGGACCATGGATCCTCCATTGCCACCTTTAAGATTTCTGCATATCATGACCTTCTGGGCCATGCTGGTGCTACCTGAATTACCGGCTTTCTTTCCAGCTTGATCCTGCAAAGAAGTTGTGGCAGCAATTGAATAGGGGGAAATGCATAGATCAGTGAGAACTGATCCCGCAGGATCACCAACACATCTTTTCCGCATTCGAATGGATCCCTTGTCCTGGACCCAAAGTTGACTAACTTCATGTTGAATCTTGATGCTAGAAGATCTACGTCCGGAGTCCCCCATCTTTGACAAACAGCTCGAAAAATGTCGGGTCGAAGAGACCATTCCCCTGGAAATAACTGCTAGCAACTCAAGTAGTCCACCTGCCAATTTTCTATTCCCGGAATGAAGACTGCCTAAAGGCACGGAATATTCCTTTCTGCCCAAGTAAGAATATGGTTCACCTCTGTCTGCGCTGAAAGACTTTTGGTGCCCCTTGGTGATTGATACAGGCCACCGCTGTGGCGTTGTCGGAGTGGATCCTGACAGGACAATCCCGTAACCTGGAAGTCCAGGGCTTTAGAGCCAGGCGCACTGCCCGAATCTCTAGGATATTTATGGGCAAGGTTCTTTCGGATCTTGACCATCGTCTCTGGACAGTTGTCTTCTCTAGTACTGCTCCCCAGCCTAAAAGGCTGGCGTCTGTCGTTACCACTTTACAGATAACTGGTCTGGAGGATTTTCCTTTCAGCAGATTCTGGGTTAGTAACCACCAATTGAGGCTTTGGGGACACCTTTGGGGACAGCCGCATTGGCGAGTCTAAAGCTTGGATCGTTTTGTTCCAAGCAGATAGAATACTGTTTTGCAACAGTCTCGAATGGAACTGGGCATAGGGAACTGCTTCGAATGAAGCCACCATCTTTCCTAACAACCTCATGCAAAGGTGAATGGAGGGATCTCCTTACGACCTGACCATCCGCACCAACTCTCTTATGAAGTTGATTTTTGCCTGAGGCAATCACACCTTTTTCTGGGCTGTATCTATGATCAGACCCAAATACTCCAGCTTTTTTAGTAGTTTTAAGGAAGACTTCTCTAGGTTGAGAACCCAACCCAGACTTTCCAGGTAACTGGTTGTAATGCGTACACTTTGCTCCAAACAAGCCACCGATTGGTCTATTAGCAAAAGATCCTCTAGGTATGCCAATACTGTTTATGCCCTGTGCCCTTAACCTTGCTAGAGGTGGGGTTAGCACTTTGTGAACACTCGGGACGCTGTAGCTGGCCCGAAGGGCAAGGCTACAAACTGAAATGCTGTTGTTCTACTTCGAACAGATATGCATCCCTGATGTCGATAGACGCCAGGAGTTCTCCTCCTTGTAGGATAGAAACGACTGACCTGATCGACTCCAACGAAAGGAGCGGATCTTCAGGAACTGATTTAGATTCTTTAGATCTAGAATGGGTCTGTTGAATAAAACCCCAAACTTTGCTCTTCTGTGTGGATCTGTGCAAGTACAGGAAATGCATGAAAAGGCTGAGAAGGTTTCAAGGAACCTAAAGAAGAAACAGAACTATCATCTGACTCTGCTAGAGGTAGCTTGAAAGAGGCACAAACCATCTCTGTAAGAGATTGTACCAGCAATCTCTCTGATTGCGAGGCTTAAAAGGGTTCATCTACCGTTGTTCCCTCCGCAGAGGAGTAATCGGTTTCCCTTTCTTCCTGATCTCCTGAGTGTAACACCTCATCCTCAACCCACTGTTCCCTTGATAAGGGGTCTAAGGTGGGGGAGGGGGATCTAACACGCTTCCTAGCCTTTGGATAGCGGATGCGATTAAAGTCGCTAATTTCCCTTCTAGACCCTGCAGGGCGAAGGAAGACGCATTTTCAGTCATGTATACAGGGGCTGAAATGTGAGAAGCAGTTGCACCACCAATTGGTCCCAATGACTCACCCTGGCTTTTTTGCCATATCTGGTATCTCAGGCGAGGATGGCAGTGTGGAGACACGACTGGAGTTCCCAGCGCCTGGGGGTGGAATTTTTGGTACCTTTGGGGTGTCTTTTTTAGGAGCCAAAGTGCTGAGCACAAAAAAACAGAGGCACGAAGTAAAACGCATAACTTGCTGAAAAAAAATAGTTAAGCAAAAGACAATGCTAACAAAGTTCAGCTTTAGTTGTTATCAATGGTATTCCTGTACTGGAAATGCCATGCATCCCTTACGTGCCCCCAGCGCTCGTGTCCTGTGTGTCCGCTTGCAGCTGTGAGATGTGAGCATCTGTCTCTGTCCCCAGCGCCTGCGCCCCTTGTGTACTTACGTCCTGCACATGGCACCGCGCCTTAGCCACGCCCCCTCCATCAATCAACGTTCCCCCTCTGTCTTGCATTAGCCCTAATCCACGCGGGGGGGGGGCAGCTTTGCATGCTGACGCCACACCACCGTGTCCCAGTTTGGGATCGGCGGCTTTTGCTGTAAGTTCGGCCATTTATGTTTTATATTGGATGTACATCCTTCATTTTACTTGTATGTCATTAAAGGACGACAGATTTAGCATTGATAATATTATTGATAATATCTAGATATCTCAGAGTACTTGAGCATTTTACCAAAAAGGACATGCACGGGGTCTACCTACCACAGTGGCACGGGCAGCGACACTCCACTCATGAGAAGCTGTGGAGTAAGAAATCATTGTTGAGTCCCCTGGGCGACATTGAGTTCAGGAGAATAATCCATTGGGCCTCTTTTTGAAACAATAAATTATCTTCATCTTCCCTTCTATCAGACAATACGAGTTTGTATATAACTGCACTATATAAGAGGCCCAATGGATTTTTCTCCTGGACTCAATGTCGCCCAGGGGACTTCAATGATTTCTCACTCCACAGCTTTTTATGAGTGGTGTGTCACTGCCCGTGTCACTGTGGTAGGTAGACCCCATGCATGTCCTTTTTTGTAAAAATGCTCATGTACGCTGAGATATCTAGATATGATCAATAATATTATCAATGCTAGATCTGTGTTGATATATATAGGTGTTTATTCTTAAACATTTGTGTATATATACACATATTCCTTCCATCTCTATGTTGAGCACAATATTAGTATCCCTGACACACTGAGCCATGGGTCTACTCAGTGTGTGAAAAAACAGGGCCCTTTATATACAGTGCCTTGCAAAAGTATTCATCCCCCTTGGCTTTTCACCTATTACATTACAGCCTTTAGTTGTTTTTTAATGTTTTTTTAATCTGAATTATATGTGATGGATCAGAACACAATAGTCTAAGTTGGTGAAGTAAAATTAGAAAAATATATACCTAAAACTATTTTTCAAAAATAAAAAACTGATTAATGGCATGTGCGTATGTATTCACCCCCTTTGTTATGAAGCCCATAAAAAGCTCTGGTGCAACCAATTACCTTCAGAAGTCACATAATTAGTGAAATGATGTCCACCTATGTGCAATCTAAGTGTCACATGATCTGTCATTACATACACACACCTTTTTGAAAGGCCCCAGAGGCTGCAACACCTAAGCAAGAGGCACCACTAACCAAACACTGCCATGAAGACCAAGGAATTCTCCAAACAAGTAAGGCACAATGTTGTTGAGAAGTACAAGTCAGGGTTAGGTTATAAAAAAAATATCCAAATCTTTGATGATCCCTAGGAGCACCATCAAATCTATCATAACCAAATGGAAAGAACATGGCACAACAGCAAACCTGCCAAGAGACAATAGAAAATCTGTGGTCAGACTTAAAGATTGCTGTTCACAAGCGCAAGCCATCCAACTTGAAGGAACTGGAGGGCCATTCACAGTGACATTGAATACATCCCTTTGGGATTACAGCATTTGGGGCCTTAATTTATTCCCCTTTGCTCTCTCTACAGAATTCTTGTGCACCTTATGCGATTTTATCGCACTTCAGTTTCACTGTGAATGGTAAGCCGATGTCCGGACCGTTTGTGTTGTGGTTGTATTTATGTGTGTGTTTGTTGTTTTTTGTTTGTTCATGTTCGTGGTTTTTCTTTCTTTCTGGCAACTGTTCACTTTCATCTTGCCCGCTAGGGTAATCTCTTCTGAGAGCACCCGGCAGTGCATACAGTGTGTAACAGTAATTGTTTCGCATATTGATGCATTTTATGTGTGTTGAAGCACGCTTTTAAATTTGAGCAATAAATTTTGTCATTTTATATACATACCCAGGTGCTGACTTATTGTTGCCCAAGTAGCCACTTTTTTGATCCCAGTAGCTTGACTGGGGTTAATTCTCTATTATATGCCTTGAAGGAGCTGGAGCAGTTTTGCAAGGAGGAATGGGCAAAAAACCCAGTGGTAAGATGTAGCAAGCTCATAGAGACTTACACAAAAAATGCCAAGGGGGGTGAATACTTTTCCAAGGCACTGTATATTGATGTTTGTGTGTGTTTTTTCGGTGATATCAATTTGGTATCACCAAATGATGCTCTACTACACTGCAGAGTGCATGAGCATCATGGAAAATGTAGTTCCAAAACATCTGGGTTGCCAAGGTTCGCCATCACTGGCCTAGGCCATCTTTATGTAGAGCAACAATTCTTTTTTTCAGATCCTCAGAGAGTTCTTTTCCATGAGGTGCCATGTTGAACTTCCAGTGACCAGTATGAGAGAGTGAGAGCGATAACACCAAATTTAACACACCTGCTCCCCATTCACACCTGAGACCTTGTAACACTAACGAGTCACATGACACTGGGGAGGTAAAATGGCTAATTGGGCCCAATTTGGACATTTTCACTTAGGGGTGTACTCACTTTTGTTGCCAGCGGTTTAGACATTAATGGCTGTGTGTTAAGTTATTTTGAGGGGACAGCAAATTTACACTTTTATACAATCTTTACACTTACTACTTTACATTGTAGCAAAGTGTCATTTCTTCAGTGTTGTCACATGAAAAGATAGAATAAAATATTTACGAAAATGTGAGGGGTGTACTCACTTTTGTGAGATACTGTATATGCAGGGTTGGCACTACCTGTATCCAGTTTCATAAGCTCTTTAGTCTTGCCTATGATGGTGAGGTTTGAATGGATGAAAAGATCTGTGGACAGGTGTCTTTTATATAGATAATGAGTTGTTGTTAGGAGCACCTTCTTAAATTGGCAGGTCTAATCTGTGTACCACATGAGCACCTACTGTAGCCGGTCTGTGGGAGCCAGAATTAATGTTGGTTGGTAGGGGATCAAACACTTTTTTTTACTCACTGAACTGCAACTCAATTTATAAGATTTGTATCAGGTTTTTTCTGGATTTTTAGTTGATATTCTGTCTCTATCATTTAAAATACACCTATGATAAAAATTATAGACCCTTCATTTTTTTTGTAAGTGGGCAAACTTACAAATTCTGCAGGGGATCAAATAATTATTTTCCCCACTGTATGTATATAAAGCAGACAACACCATGCCTTGAATATAACAATCTAGGCCTATTTTCCTATTGTTATTATCACAGACGTTAACAGTAAGCCAATGCAATAACATTTAGCGGGAAACACCAGAGGCAAATCACCTTCTTACTCAGTGGGACAGTCCTGCAACCAGCAACTACTCCTTCAGCTACAGCCATCCCAATATATGGTTTAAATCTTTTGCATTTGCCCATCACAGACCTGTAATGTGAGTATCTTTGCCTTTAACAACTTATTTTCCTCCGTCTGCGTTGCTAGTTCAAGTGTTAAGCCTGAAAGGAAAACAGAAATTACACCCGTAAGCATCTTAGGCTATGACCATCATGAACAAGGTCTTCTTAACCCATTCTAAACAGCATTAGTGCAGAGAACACAATGGGGTTGATTTACTAAAACTGGAGAGTGCAAAATCTGGTGCACTTGTGCATGGTAGCCAATTAGCTTCAGCTTGTTCAATAAAGCCCCGTACATACGGGCCGAATGTCAGGCGATACTGGCCGGTTCAATAAAACCCGTCCGACATTCGGCCAATCTGTATGGTACCCGGTCTGACAGAAGCCAGCCATGACTGTTGATCGTGGCGGCGTTTGCATGCAAGTGTTTTTCTGCGATTTGCACATTGTGTAATATGTTTTTAGCTGTACATTTTAATAAACATTACTGCACTGATACCGTTTTATTTGCATGGTATCATGCTGTGTTTGGAGCAACTGAATGTCCCCTACTATCGATCGAGAAGATCTTGAGCACTGGAGGAGATTGGTGACATTGCTGCGATTTATCCGCATACTCATTGCTGGGCACATTGGATTATCATTTGACGTGTCATTGTATTTTGTCTGGCGAGTTTGCACTGCATGTGGAGAAGTTGGAGTGCTGCATGGTTTGTGTAGGTTTGTCACGGGTGTCTCTTCCCTATTCACCTTGAGTATTTTTTTTCATACTACACCATGAGTTTTTTTCCTTTTGTATTTTACTTTATGGAGGAAATGAGACCCAACCATTCATCAGCAACAGTGGGCTCCCCTGGAAGATACACCTAAAGCGGAGTTCCACCCAAAAGTGGAAGCTCTGCTTATCTGCCCCCACCCACCACATTTGGTACCTTTTGGTAGGGGGGGGGGGGGAGCAGGTACCTGTTTATGACAGGTACCCATCCCCACTTCCGAGAGATCTCGCTGTGGCCAGAAGTTTGGCCCCCCCTCCTCCTTCACTTGCCGCCGGACCATTCAGAAAGTGCAGCGCACCATTCAGAAAGCGCAGTGCGCTTCGCGCATGCGCAGTGGGGAACCGGCTGTGTACTGCCGGTTTCCCTTACCACAAATGGCAGCACCCGAGAGCCCATGAAAACATCGGCTGGGGCCCCGCCATCGCTTGATTCCATGGCGGTTAAGTGTCCTATTATTAAAAGTCAGCAGCTACAGTATGTGGAACTCCACTTTAAGCATCTACAGTTTGATTTAAATGCGAGTTGTCATTTTTACCATATTTCCATTTAAGAAGGATGTTAGCACCCATTAACCACTTCCAGACCGCCCGCAGCACATATACTGCGGCAGGGCGGCCCACCTGTGCAAACAGACATACCTGACCTCGATGTCCACCGGTCACCCACGATCGCGGTAAAGAGAGGCAAAATGAGGATCTGCCTATGTAAATAAGGCAGATCCCCGTTCTAGCAGGGAAGGAGAGAGAGATCAGCTGTTCCTAGTGATCAGGAACAGCGATCTCTCTCTCCCCCTGACAATTAGAAAACACTTCCCTAGGGAACACTTAACCCTTTAATCACCCCTAGTGTTAACCCCTTCCCTGCCAGTGCCATTTAGACAGTGATCAGTGCCTTTTTATAGAACTTAGGGTCAGATTTGTCCGCCGCAATGTCGCAGTCCCGCTAAAAATTGCAGCTCGCCGCCACTACTAGTAAAAACAATAAAAAAATAAAAAGTCCCTAAATCTTTCTCCTATTTTGTAGACGCTATAACTTTTGTGCAAACCAATCAATATATGCTTATTGTGATTTTTTTTACCAAATATATGTAGCGGAATACATATTGGCCTAAACTGATACTTTTTTTTTTTTTTTTTTGGATATGTATTATAGCAGAAAGTAAAAAATATATTTTTTTTTTTTCAAAATTGTGGGTCTTTTTTTATTTAGAGCGCAAAAAATAAAAACCGCAGGAGGTGATCAAATACCACCAAAAGAAAGCTCTATTTGTGGGGAAAAAAAAAGGACATCAATTTTGTTTGGTTACAACGTTGCATGACAGCGCAAATGTCAGTTTTAGCGACGCAATCTTGTATCGCAAAAAATGGCCTAGTCATTAAGGGGGCAAATCCTTCCTGAAGTGGTTAATATATGGACTATCAGTTGATTAGACAAACTTATGATTGACTGATCACTTCAAAAGAGGATTCTTTTTGTACGGACATTGTTGATCATTAGTTGTCTTGTGTGTTATTCACTAGCGCTGCAATTTTTGTTTTTTATTTCACTAGAGGGTGGTGTGCTTTTCCTCAATTGCTAGCAGTTCCATTTCTAACTAGCGCTGATCTTTTCTTTTTTTCTTTTGCACTTTGCCATAGACTTCTATTATAGCCTACAGGTGTGGTGCACTTTCAACTCCTGCATTCAGGTGTTTTGGTGCGCTTTCAGAAAGGGAACCAAACCAACAACAGGTAATAACAGAAATCTAGGGCTCAGTGCAGGTAACCTGCAGGTGCACTGCGCTGTACCTGCGGATCAGCTTGAAAGCAGCCCAGTAACCACTGTAGAATAGATATGCCCTTATATACACTGTGATTTTAGTATTAAACTGACCTTTAATAACAGTCTTCCATTCAGGTATCGGCGGCTGTTTCTGTCCCAAGCGGAGTGCATTTGGTATCACTCCACCTGTGACAGGAGCCGGCGCTATACAGGAATCATCGGCCTATGCGTCTCTTCTCCGCAGCCACTTGCTTCCTCTACTGATGGCTCCATTCACAATGCTAATGCTAAGCAATGGCGGGTTGGCAACCCACAACCTGGGCTTGCCGACCCGCCATCCCAGAGCAGGAGGTTGCGAACCACATCCGAGGGCTCCTTGGGCCACTGGTTGGGCACACTTGAAATACATCTATAGAGGAAGTGCTAGCAGCTACTAGAGACAAATTATGACATTCCTATAACTATTGCAGCCCACAGGCACAGGACCTATAGGATGTTTTGCATTTAGGTGCACTGACCTTGAAGAGTATCCCCTCTTGGCTGCCAGTTCCTTGGTGGCTCACCATCCTGAAAAATAGGCAGACACTAAATAACTGTCCCATTGTGATCCAGGAAATAGCTGACAAAAATTAGATTTACAGAATATCAGTCTTTAATCAACTGGGGCTCTTAATCTGAAGCAGAACCACATATCCCAACAAGGCTGCAGACTGAAAGAGGCTCCAGCTATTCTACAATTAATAAGTACTTCCTGTATAAGGTTGCAGCACAATACTTTAAAAGAGGAATTCCAGGTATGGATGTTTTATACATAGTTACATTGGTCCAGCTTAGACCAATGTAACCATGTGTATACCATACAAAATAAACACAAAAGTTGCACCGCTCCAGGTGAAATGTGAGATCTCCACAGCCTTGGTCCGCAACCAGAGCAAGTAGAAGAAAAAACAGGAAATGGCGGCACTTGCCAGCATAAAATAGTAGTTTTATTTCAGATCCATTAAAAACGAGGACACAGCTTGCACACACATCTCCTGTGGCTTCAGCAAACGCGTTTCACACACCTGTGTTTAGTCATTGCAATGACTAAACACAGGTGTGTGAAACGCGTTTGCTGAAGCCACAGGAGATGTGTGTGCAGGCTGTGTCCTCGTTTTTAATGGACCTGAAATAAAACTACTATTTTATGCTGGCAAGTGCCGCCATTTTCTTTTTTTCCTCTATGTGTATACTATACCTGGCCAATGCACCCGGAAGCTGAAAATCACTGAAGTAGACAATGCTACTCCAGTGATCAGTGGTTAGATAGCAGCTGTGTATAAAGGTCAAACAATCAGGGTGCAAAATTAATTAAATATATACACTGCGCTATACAAACTATAAATAAATAAGGAGCAGCTACATACGGAGTGACAACAACTATAAAGATACTGTGAAAAGAAATGTAGCGCATAAACTGTGAAAAAACCCCAAAAAGGGGAAATACTTATTAAATGGTGTCCACATCAACAAATTAACTCATGAGTCTCTCAACATGGATAAATAAAGTCCAATAACAAAGTATAAAGTGAGTAACAAAAGTATAGAAAGTGTCCCACTGTGTCCCACTGAGAAAGGTGAGTGAGTGTATACAGCGGCAGATGTTCAAACACAGGTAAATCTTTGAATCTCCCAGGAAAACCGCATCCAACAGCTGCATAAATCTTGGTAGAAGTGGTGTGTAAAAAACTCTTACCAGATACATTGGACTCCCTTCCCGACAGGGAATCACTGGAGCAGGTCGCCCCTCAGGGCCTTGAAACGGACATCCCGACTCTGGAAACCTTCTGAAGTGGGAGCTGAATTTTCTCTCAGATGGTATGTGGAGAAAAATAAATAGGCTCCACATAGTGCAGATGAAAAAAGGTGGAGCAAGTCAGTAGATGACCCATTGGTCGAAACGCATCGGACGCTTTCAGCATCCTCCTTGTTGCCTATTTTGATTATATATTTTGTGATCACATTTTTTATTGTAACCAGGCTTTTTAGCAATAAAAAACCCACCTTTTTTCATCTACACTATGTGGAGCCTATTTATTTTTTCTCCACATACCATCTGAGAGAAAATTCAGCTCCCACTTCAGTTCCATGTGAGAGGTCCCGTCTCTTCTGATCCGTGCCTTGGCCATCCTTTGCGAGGACCTACGTGGCGGCCCCGGGAGATCCATGCAGAGTTCGATCCAGAAGGTTTCCAGAGTCGGGATGTCCGTTTCAAGGCCCTGAGGGGCAACCTGCTCTAGTGATTCCCTGTCGCTGACAAGGGAGTCCAATGTATCTGGTAAGAGTTTTTTACACACCACTTCTATCAAGATTTTTGCAGCTGTTGGATGCGGTTTTCCTGGGAGATTCAAAGATTTACTCCAGTGATCCTCTCTTGCTTCTGGGTCCCTTGCTGAGTGGCTGGGCCTTTTACATTCTGAAACCTGGAGGTTGGCTGCTCGATACTGGCACCATTCGTAAAATGCGCTGCAATTTCTGAATGAATACATAGGGTTCTCTGATTGAACGAATGCCCTGTCTTTCCAACTCGTCCAATCAGAGAACATTTTGTATTAATTCAAAAAATTAAAACATTCTCTGAATGGCGCCCATATAGAGCGGCTGCCCTCCTGTGGTCAGAATGCAGCAGGGTAGCAGATCAGCATGGAACTCTGAAGCAAGTAGAGATCACAAGAGTTCTAGTGTCTACATCAGCCAGGTATAGTATATACAAAGTTACATTGGTTCAAGCTGAACCACTATGAATAAAAACATCCATACCAGGAAATCTTATTTGAGAAATGTTTTAAAGGGATAAAATGTTGCAAATTACAAAATGTCAAACAATGAAGTGCAATATTCCTTTCATGGAATTAGGTAGCAGTGGCCCTTAAAGTTTATTTCCATCACATTTGACCCTCCATTTCATTTGAGATAGACTTGTATCGTGTAAAGTGATAGACAATGTGTCCCACAGTTGTAATCGCTAACCTATTTTTATTAGTAAAGTGAAAGTATTGGCGGGTGAATATGATCGGTCACCTGATCTTGTGAAACCTGTCCATCAAGTTCTGTGACTGGCACTTTATCCCCTGTCTCTGTGTCTGTGCATTGAAGTCCATTTGCTTGAGATTCTTGACCCTTCAGGGAGGCAATCTCCTTTTCATGACGCTCATGAAGTGCTGAAAAACAGAGACTGGGATTGAAAGTAGAAAGGCAACCCATGCTCACTACAGAAGAACAAGAAAAAATATGGGACAGTGACAGAAAGGGCTCAGGGTAAATACGAAAATAAGCAAAACAAGAAAAGAAATCAAACATACTGATATACACATTAGGGCTGTGGAAATTAAAGATTAATTCCTCGATTAATCGTTAATTTTTTGATTGATCAAAATTTTTTTGATCGGTAGGCTGCCTGCCCTGGGGCCGCTACCTCCTCCTCCACTATATGTCATACACAGTCTGTGGGCAGTGTTCTGTCTATCTTACAAGCTGATCTAGGAGGAGGGCGGGACTATTCTCACAGCTCGGCCAAAGTTTTCACACTCAGCTCCGAGACACACAGCGGGAGATGCCCGCAGACTGTATAATCCAGGCACTGACTACAGTGAGGCTGTGATTATGGGCACGGTGAGACTGCATTATGGGCACGTTGAGATTGCATTATGGGCACGGTGAGACTGCATTATGGGCACGGCGAGGCAGCAATTATGGGCACGGCGAGGCAGCAATTATGGGCACGGCGAGGCAGCAATTATGGGCACGGCGAGGCAGCAATTATGGGCACGGCGAGGCAACATTATGGGCACGGCGAGGCAACATTATGGGCACGGCGAGGCAGCATTATGGGCACAGCGAGGCAACATTATGGGCACGGCGAGGCAGCATTATGGGCACGGCGAGGCAGCAATTATGGGCACGGCGAGGCAGCATTATGGGCACGGCGAGGCAACATTATGGGCACGGCGAGGCAACATTATGGGCACGGCAAGGCAGCATTATGGGCACGGCGAGGCAGCATTATGGGCACGGCGAGGCTGCGATTATGGGCACGGCGAGGCTGCGATTATGGGCACGGCGAGGCTGCAATTATGGGCACGGTGAGACAGCATTATGGGCACGGTGAGGATGCGATTATGGGCACAGTGAGGCTGTGATTATGGGCACAGTGAGACTGCATTATAGGAACGGTGAGGCTGCGATTATGGGCACGGTAAGTCTGAGATTATGGGCACGGCAAGGCTGCGATTATGGGCACGGCAAGGCTGCGATTATGGGCACGGCAAGGCTGCGATTATGGGCACGGCAAGGCTGCGATTATGGGCACGGCAAGGCTGCGATTATGGGCACGGCAAGGCTGCGATTATGGGCACGGCAAGGCTGCGATTATGGGCACGGCAAGGCTGCGATTATGGGCACGGCAAGGCTGCGATTATGGGCAAGGCTGCGATTATGGGCAAGGCTGCGATTATGGACACAGCAAGGCTGCGATTATGGGCAAGGCTGCGATTATGGGCATGGCAAGGCTGCGATTATGGGCACGGCAAGGCTGCGATTATGGGCACAGTGAGGCTGAGATTATGGGCACGGTGAGGCTGAGTTTTTTTGATGTGTGACATCCTAGCCATGCCCCGCTATGTCGGGCTTCAGATTTTGCCATAACAACGGTGCTAAATCAGCTAAAAGTAGTTGGATCGGTATGTGCGTTATAATTAAATCGAAATTAGTCGATTAATCGATTAAAAAAAAAAAATCGATTAATCAAACACAAAAATTTTAATCAGTAACAGCCCTAATATACATGTACATGTATTTACAAAGAACTTGAAACTGGCAGGAAACAAATGCACACCTAGAAATGACTTTAAGAGCATCAAAAAGCAAATTCTAATTTCACTTCCTAAAGTTGACCTGAACTCTGTTCCTTCTGTCTTCCTTTTAGTCCTAAACTCTGACAAGTGGCCTTATCAACCAAACAGGAGACATTTATCCCGGGGCAGGCCTAGGCCTGTATGCAGGAACAAAAATCTGAGTTAAACATTACAGCACCCCAAAACTCAATGCCCTCTGAACACATCAAAGGAATATATGTTAAAATACTTCTATGTGCCTACTTTTGTTTACAGCGGTCAGTTAGTTTCTTTCAATTTAAAGAAAACCTGTGCTTTGCCTTTGCCCAACATACCAGTTCGTTTTAATGCTTTGTCTCCCAGCAGCACCATTTTCACTTTACATTATTTTTATCATCGCTCCATTCAGCTGCTAGGATTGGAGAAAGGATAACCCTGTGTAAGCTCAATGTTACTCTAGCCAGTTGAAGACTAGGCATTTTCTGGCACTTTTTATTGACATGTGAAAATCTATTTATTTTTTGCTAGAAAATTAATTTGAACCCACAAAACATTAGGGCTAAGGCCCTAGAGAATAAACGTAGCAGGTACTCTTTATGGAGGGATCTGGGGTCTATAAGACATAAAATCCCTCTTTTGCACGTGTAAGCATTCAAAATGCCAAGATCGACGTTTTTGAATACTTTTGATTTTCAAAAACGGGCGCCTTGAGGATGCCAGTAAACCGGAAGTGATGTCATTAAATTGCTTGCGCATTACCATATCCGAGACCCAATCAAAGTCGATTCTGGCTTTGTTCACCGTCCGGCCAGCCGGCGGATCTGGCGGCTGGTCGCTCGGGCTCCCGGTGGGACGGGAGAGCCCAGGCGAGCAGCGGAAAGTGGCAGGAGGGATGTCTCCACCCGCTGCTTGTAAATATCAACTGAGCAACTGCTAAGCCGCTTCGGTTATGAGTACTAGAGAACAAACCGTTGGCTCTAACAAACGGTACCGGGATGATGCCTGCAGCTGCAGGCATTACTCTGGTAGAACCACATGAAGTCAAATGACATTAAGATACGTGATTTGGCGGCAAGTGGCTAGTCAGAGATCATACAGAGCTGGGAATTACCTCCACCCTATATGACAGTACTGGTCAAAACACCAACCAACAGAGATGTCACATTAGAGAAGGGGAGTGTGTAACATTCTACTTAATACCCAGAAGTATCGTCCATTATCTTTACTTCCAGCAGCACAACAGAGGGGCAGGGAATCAAAAGGGCGGGGGGGGGGGGCAAAAGAAAGTCTACACCCCACTTTGCTCTTCTTGGTCAAAGTACAGATTTGATCTAATTACTAAAGAACAGAGCAGTGTGTGTAAGGTTCAGTATTGCAACTGCTTTTAGAAAACCAGCTTGTTATATAAAGTGATATTAAAGGCTACATTTTTTTGTTTATAATAAAAAAAGATTAAAGTTATATTAGTTAATGTGATTTTATTGCTTCAGCCAGGGAAGGATCCTGTTGACCCGGGTTCGTATAGGCCCATATCCTTTCTCCAAAGTGATGTAAAGATCCTTTCCAAGGTCCTGGCAATTCGGGTCAATGGGATAATATCCTCAATCATACACCCAGATCAGGCTGGCTTTATGCCGCAGAAATCCACAGCTACAAATCTCAGAAGGCTATATATGAATATGCAAATACAGGCTGACAATGAGGGACACAGAGCTCTTTTATCCTTAGACGCCAACAAGGCATTCGACAGCGTTAGTTGGAGATACTTATGGGCGACACTGGACAAATTTGGCTTTGGACAGCGGTTTATAGCATGGACAAAATTGCTGTATGCGGCTCCTCAGGCCAACATTAGTGTAGCAAATAGGATGTCGGATGCCTTCGCTCTGGGTAGGGGGACGAGGCAAGGTTGCCCGCTGTCCCCCCTGCTCTTTGCGATCGCTATAGAGCCTCTAGCAGCGCAAATAAGGGATAGCCCGAAGATAATGGGATTTAAATATGGTGACCTGCATGAAAAGCTCATGTTATATGCGGATGACATGTTGCTCTTCCTGGGAGACACTAGTCAGTCACTACTGGGAGTAATGGATATAATAGAGCAATTTGGTTAATTCTCAGGCCTGACTATAAACTGGTCTAAGTCGGCCCTGATGATGTTGGACGAGAGCCGGGATGCGAGTCTGCCTGACTCTTGCCCCATTCCAACTACCACCGGATTTAAATACCTGGGCATCCAGATATCCCCACATATTGGGGACTACTGCTCTTTAAATATATTCTCATTGCTCTCCCGCTTTCGTAACAAAATAAATACATGAAACAACTTAATGATGTCGCTAGCGGGTAAGGCAAATCTCATTAAAATGATTTTAATGGCCGAATTACTATATTTCCTCCACAACTCACCAGTAGTGATACATTTAAAAGTTTTCAGAGTAGTCAATACCCTTTTTCGGCGACTGCTCTGGCACAACAAAGCACCCAGGGTTCGGCTAGAGCAGTTGCAGTACCCCAAGGACAGCGGAGGGTTGGCGGTCCCCAACCCTTGGCTGTACTATATTGCGGCGCAGTTGCAACACCTTGTAGGATCTATGACACATGAACCAATGGGCTCAGCAGCAAGATTGATGCTTTTTGCAATGGGTGCTGAGACCATTCCTCTGGGTCTAGAGGCACAAATATTCGCAAAGTCCAATAAAAAAACTCCGACATTATCCCTGGCACAGAAAGTATGGACCAAAAGTAGACAACTACAAGGGGTGCAGGGATTTACAGAATACAGCCCAATATGGGGAAATCGTACCTATGTGGAGCTAGCTAAGTTACAGCGTGAGCCCAGATGGAGGTCCCACGGGGTGACCATGCTCTTTCACATATTTAAACATGGTAAACTGATGTCCATTGCAGAGTTACAGACCATATTTAACCTCCCAGACAATATGTATTATTCCTATTTACAGCTTCGGCATGCAATTGCGGCACAGGGAGACGCAGGTGAGTGGGAACTTTGTCCCACGCCTGTGTTCCATGTGTTGCAGTCCTCCAGTGCAACCAAAGGGATTATTTCCATGTGCTACCAAATGCTACTTACCAAGTACCTAAGTGCTTACCCATGTAAGGCAATTGAGAAGGGACCTGGGCCAGATAACTGAGGATCAATGGGAGGAAGCGCTACAAGCCATACCTACATGTTCCCTTAACGTGGCGCAAAAAGTGTCCCAATTATATATAATACTTAGGGTGCACTATACTCCATCTAAGTTGCACAGGATGGGCAGAGTGGCGGACCCCCTGTGTTGCAGATGTCGGCAGCACAGTGCGGATCTTATACACCTTCTGTGGCGTTGCCCGAAGCTCCATCGGTACTGGCATGAGGTGATCAGTACACTAAATGGAGTGTTCCAAACAACGGTACCTGTAGATCCTATGTACTGTTTTCTAGGGGTACTGGATGAGGTAATCCCAGAGGAACAAACTAAAGTGGCCTTCTCAAGGGCTCTATTTCAAGCTAGAAAACTTATACTAATGGCATGGAAGTCGGCAGTACCGCCCTCTGTCAAAATGTGGATAACACATATGGGTAAAAGTCTCACTATGGAAAAATACATACATCAACATAGAGGTTGCCCACACAGGTTTGAACGCATCTGGTCAAGATGGTTAGACACGCCAGGACTTAGTCCAAGAGAACTAGTCATGACAAGGCTTTTACAGGGTCCTTAGATAAATAAAGTAATAAACATGGAAAGGATGTGTAATATATGTGGACTAGAAGGATGTTAGGAGTCAACTATATTTAAAATTGTATAATGTAGACTAGAGGGCTATGTAGTAACACTATAAGAACCTATGCTATGTACACTGTATGAGTATGACACTGAAATGTAGAGCATTGTGCACTGGAAGATGTATTTACTTAAAATGTTCAATAAAAACCTTTTTGATTTAAAAAAAAAAAAAAGTTATATTAGTTATATGAACCTGCTTTGTGCAACAATATTGCAATGAGAGGTCACTTCCTTCATCTTTGGGGAGTCTCTTGCCAGTACTGTCAGCTTCTTCCTACTTCGGGAGCCTCCTTAGCAAGCCTAGTGCTAAAGAGGCAATCGTGCATGTACGATTCCCAACCAGGCTGTTTGTGTGCATAGAGTGCTAAGGAGGCAATCGTGCATGCATGATTCTCAACCGGGCTGTTTGTGTCCATAGACACACACAGCACAGGTAAACCATGTCCTTGCTCCTTCTTCACAGGAGTTGGTTTTACAGCAGCAGAAGCCCATGGCTCCACTGCCCTCAGTTTCTCCAGAGAAAGCAGGAAGTGAGGGGAGCAGTGTTGAAGCCCGAGACAGAGTAGTGTTTAGGGATAGGGTTTGGTAAGATAGGAAATGTGGAGTTTTTTTTTACCTTAAAAGCGGAGTTCCACACAATGGAACTTCCGCTTTTCGGAACCCTCCCCCCCTCCGGTGTCACATTTGGCACCTTTCAGGGGGGAGGGGGGTGCAGATACCTGTCTAAGACAGGTATTTGCATCCACTTTCGGCATAGACTCCCACGGGAGTCTATGCCTCTTCCTGTCCCTCCGCGCTGTCTGCTGGGAAACACACAGGTCCCAGGAGATAGCGGGGACCAGTTACAATGCGCAGCGCGACTCGCGCATGCGCAGTAGGGAACCGGGAAGTGAAGCTGCAACGCTTCTTTTCCTGATCCACTCACCTAGGATGGCGGCGGCAGCTGCCAAAAATCGAGTGGGTTATCGGCGTCGACTGCCGTCATCGCTGGACCCTGGGACAGGTAAGTGGCCATTTATTAAAAGTCAGCAGCTGCAGTATTTGTAGCTGCTGGCTTTTAATATTTTTTTTTTAGGTGGATTTAGGTGGACTCCCTCTTTGATGCAGAGAATGTATTAAGGCAAAAAAAACCTTTAGACTTTAGAACCACCTTAAGCTTAGCATCCTTTAAAAAAGTCAGAATAAAGGTGCAAAGTAACCACGGTTCTCATCTGAACACTTGCATGCAATAAAAAGTAAAATTCATAGAGAATTATGCTCTGTATTTCATACATCCAATTGTCCTCTGTAGTGCTGTATTCTCCGCCTGCAGTCGTCTCATTTCACCTTCTGTAATGCCAGGGATGCCATCTGGAGAGCGACTTTCCTCTTTCAACTGCTGGTTTTCAGCCTCCAGCTGCTCAATTTGGGAGCAGAGCTGCAAACCCATAAAGAAAATGTGTAAAGAGCAAAAAAAGACACAGAAAGTAGCACAGAAAGTCTATGTCTACATACCTTGGACAACTCCTGCATTAGTGTGCTATTCTGTAACCGGAAGTCATCCTCCTGACTGTGCAGCTTTCCCTGCAGCATCTCATTCTCACCTAGCAAGGCTTCCACTTCCTGTGGTGAGAGAAACAGGTGACCACCCTATATGTCAATCAATCTGCTTGATTCACAAATCTCGGTACACAGCCAAGGGGACACTAGACAGATAAGTGCAATACTTTACTCTATATGACAGACTACTGTGAAGATGGAGAAGATGTAGTAAAAGCACCAAAATTGCACAATAACAGCATACAAACTAGTTGAACACTACCAAGTAAATTGTATATGTGTGGCAGTAATAAATCTAATGCTGTGAATGAATAGGGAAGAAGATGAAGATACCCTGCTTGATTCTTCCAGTGATGAAGGTTTTAGTGCATTTAAGAGGCATCATCTATAAAGAGGAACTTCACCCTCTCCCTATTTTTGTATTATTTTTATTCCCTGCTTACCTGATGCTGGGCTACTCAGTTAAGATACTCACCCACCCAGTGTATCCAGTCCTGCTGTCCTGCTGAGATCCACTTCTGTGCAGCCACCGCTCGGGTCCCGACGCCATGTTCTCCTGTGAAGTTATCGGGAGGCAGCCGGCTCTTTAGGATTCAGTGTCTGAACCCGGATGATGTGACGCTAGACTTGCCCCCTCTCCATCCCTTAAGGGGTAAGTTTACAGAAAATCTGTAAGGTGAACTTACACTGGACCCCCCTCCCCATCCCTCCCAGTCCCGCTGTATCGGAGTCCCGCGATCCCCCACTGTCAGGCACTGGGATGCCACTTAACCAGTTCAGGGATTTGAAATCTTCCTGGATTTCTCGCCTCCAGCGCTGACAGGATGGTCTAGACAGAGTCTAATTAGTCAGCGCTGTCCATGCGACGGTGCTGACCAATTAAAATGCCTCCTATCCATACGCACAGAGAGGTACAGAAAAGAGATTAAGCTGCAGGAATTTCAAATCCCCAGACTGTTAAAGCAGCATCCTGGTGTCTGACAGCGGGGGATCGCTGGACTACAGTACAGCGGGAACGGCAGGATGGGGAGGGGGTCCAGTGTAAGTTCATCTTACAGATTTTCTGTAAAAGGTGAAATTTCACTTTAATGAATGGAATGACTGTAGTGCTCCCAGTAACTCCTTGGATATGCACTTCATCTATCCACAGAGGCACTAGGGGAATGCAGGTCATTCGCCTAGACAAGGATTGGGGGGGGGGCAAAAACCTCTACAAAAAGTAGGTAAAAAAAAATGTGATATTTATGTAGCGGAGCAGGGGAGGGTTATGGAGGAGGGCATTTTAAGGGTGAAGATCAGCTTTAAAGTAATTTTGCCAAAAATTAAAAAGGAAAAATGTTCTCTATATAGCCAACCTTCACTGAGCTCCCTTATTGCCCCTTTCCCCTGTTAGAGCCCTGAGTGGAAGACCCTGTATGCTCCATATTGGTCTGCATCAGAGCTTACATAGAACTATGGACCTTCCTCATGTGACAAGACTCAGGTTTGGCACTGTAAATTGTATAGTGGGAGGAAGAGGAGAAAGTCACATTCTACCCCAAACAAGGTATTGCCAGGTATTTCCAAGGGCTCTGAAACACAATGGGGTACCTAGGGGTGTGCGGTAGAGGTATTAGAAGCAGTGGAGGCATCTATAAAGAAAACCTCTTACTGTGACCTAAAAGTGCAAAGTGAGATCTTTACTTAAAGTGTTACTAAACCCACAACAGTAAAATCAGTCTGCATATAGAGTAAAGCATGCTTGTTATACTCACTGTGGAACCTAATGGGTTAATCCTCTGCATTGTGTAAAAAGGCTGTTTGATCCTGTCTTCTCTGATCCTCCCCTTCTTTTACTGTCCCCAATCCATCTGCTGGTAGAACAGAGCTCTAGGAGGCACTCTGCACATGCTCAGCTTGGTGTGTATTGCTGGAGAGTTTTTTTTTTCTTTTGAGAGAGGCTGCATGTGATCAGCACAGGGCCAATCGGCACTGTCCAGACAGAGGGTCAGGAGTCATGCAGCCTCATAGGACAGTCAGAGGAGAACAAAAGCTCCTCCTACAAGCCTTAAAGTGGTTGTAAACCCTTACAGACCACTATACCCTACAGGTAAGCCTAGATTAAGGCTTACCTGTAGGTGCAAGAAATATCTCCTTAACCTACACAGTTAAGGAGATATTTTCCTAAAAACGGGCACCGATGTCTACGGCTGGCGCAGACGCACTGAGCGTGCCGCTAGTGAAGGTGATCATGCCATCCCGCATGCATGTGCCGGAGTGACGTCATGGCTGCTCCAGGCCAGTCACAGCGCCGGAGCAGCGATACCCAGAAGTCACTCCGGGTGTCATGGCGGCGACGGAGGAGGTGAACGAGGGTCGCTTTGGGGGCTTCAATCTCAGATAAGTAATTCATAATGAGCTAATATGCTATGCATACTAGCTCATTATGCCTTAGTCCTGCAGGGTGTTTTTATTTTTTTTTTTTTTAGAGAGGGTTTACTTCTTTAACCAGGGCTCAGCCGGATACTGATAGAAGTCACAAGACTGCTATATACTGCTGAGGAGAAAAAGTATTTAGCAGTTTATATTTACTAAAATAACTAGGGCTGCAACTAACGATTATTTTCATAATCGATTAGTTGGCTGATTATTGTTTCGATTAATTGATTAATCGGTTAATAACCTTAAAAAAGAAGTGTGGTGTACAATTTAGTTAATATGTAAAAAAGTTTTAAAAAAAGCCAATTTATTCTTAAATATCTCTATGCAGTGGTAAATATAAATAACCAACTATATGGTTTAAGAGCAAAATCTCTAATCCACTGAGAATAACAGACAATATACTATTAGAGGAGATATACTGTATATACTATTAGAGGGGAGATATACTGTATATACTATTAGAGGAGATATACTGTATATACTATTAGAGGGGAGATATACTGTATATACTATTAGAGGAGATATACTGTATATACTATTAGGAGGTTGAACCTGGTAAATATCAGACTCAGATCTTTTTTAAAGAAAAAAAAAATTAAAGACTGTTTTGCAGCTTTTCAAATAGAACTGTAAAATATTATATGCTGGCCATACAAAAAACAATGTCTTCCTTAAAAAAAAAAAAAAGTAATTTTAAGAACATTCGTTTGATTTTCAAATCGTTAGTGGGGTTAAATCAATGTTCGTTCAACCACAGTGACAGGAAAATTTAGAAAGAATAGGAAACTGCTTGGTCAAAGGAATTAAAGGACAGTGTATGTGGTTTTCGTTTAGAAATTACATTTGTTTTAAAATAGAATGTTAAAAGCAAGTGAAAATTTCAAACATTCTTTCATTCAAATGAATGTACAATGTTTTTTCATATTAATATTCTCATCTGAAAATTGATCCGTGTGGGCAGCAAAAGGTTCGGTACACACCTATGCAGTTTTTACTTTTGATCTGTTTCTACACTGCTTTTTGCTGTGTGTTAAGTACAGTATAGAGGGCCCCAATAGCAAGGTAAAGAAAACTTCTGCCTTTAGAACCACTCACTTCCTGCCTAGGACTACATGTCCCATGAGGCATTGCTCCTCACACATTCACATGTTCTCAGGCACTTACTGACATGTATGGATGGTGTACTGAGCTGTATGTGTGCTGCACTGTATTTCCTGATATGTAAACAAATAATGCATTCTGTATGCAGGCCAACTAATGGGCTGGCCGATTAATAGATTATGAAAATAGTAATCGATTAATTTCATAATGGATTAGTTGTTTCAGCCCTAAAAATAACTGTATTTCCATGTTCTGTGTACTGTGGGAGACCAATTATAGTGAATGCAGGCTCCAGGGTTTAGTAACACTTTAAACGTGAATTTCCTGCAGGCTAT
Organism: Lithobates clamitans; assembly: GCA_037952925.1. NCBI lineage: Eukaryota > Metazoa > Chordata > Amphibia > Anura > Ranidae > Lithobates > Lithobates clamitans. The sequence continues at coordinate 2,192,904 of JBBGZY010001526.1, forward strand.
GAACATTGAAGTATTTACATAGTCCTAATTTATGATGTAAACGCTCATATCATTCTTTCAACCTTCCCTAAAACCTTCATAATTAAAAGGGTGCTAGGCCTTCCATACCTGCTCCTATTACAGCAAATAGTTTTCTTTAATACCTGCTGGTACAAAGACTCAGCATGATGCATTTCCAAGTACTGAATAGAGGATCTAAGAGTTCCTATCTTACCTGGGCTTTCTTGCTCTTGGTGAGTGCCTGTAAAGAAATTAGCAACAATTGTAAGTAACTAAAAGCCTCAACAGAGAATGCACAAAGGGAAGGGTAACATTCATGAAATGTGTGTAGGCTTTGAAAAGCAATTCCTGTGCTCGGTCTGTTTTTTATGCATGCATTTTCTTACTTTAAGAGGAATCCTGTAATCCACTTCAAACCTTGACTAACAGAACATTAAGGCTCCATTCTCACTTGTACAACTCCAATGTTGCACCGACTTTGGAGTGCAACTTGGGATGGGTGCAACTTGGATACGACTTTGGCTTTGACCAGTGATAATGGACAACTGTTGCACACAAGTTGCATTGTATAACATTCAGGTACGACTTTCATGCAACTTCTGAGGGTTAACCACTTCCCTACCCACCTATAGTCAAATGACGTCCACAGATGGGATCTCCCATCCTGGGTGGACGTCATATGACAGCCTCGGGTTCCTGGCCACCTAGGAAGCGCGCGCCCGCCGCGTTGCTCGGGACCCGGTGCGTGTGCCCAGCGGCCGCGATGTCCGCCGGGCACCCGCGATTGCCCGTTAACCTGGCCGGACCGTGGATCTGTGTGTGTAAACACACACAGATCCATGTCCTGTCAGCTCAGAGGAGAGCGATCTGTGTTCCAGAACGGAGGAACACTGATCGGTCTCCTCCCCTTGTGCGTCTCCTCCCCCTACAGTTAGAAGCATTCCCTAGGAAACACATTTAACCCCTCCCCGCCCCCTAGTGGTTAACCCCTTCACTGCCTGTCACATTTACACAGTAATCAATGCAATTTTATAGCATTGATCACTGTATAAATGTGAATGGTCCCAAAAATGTGTCAAAAGTGTCCGATGTGTCCGCCATAATGTCGCAGTCACGAAAAAAAATTGCGATCGCCGCTATTACTAGTAAAAAAAAAAAATAAATCTTTTTTTTTTTTAAATGCCATAAATCTATCCCGTATTTTATAGACGCTATACCAATCAATATACGCTTATTGCGATTTTTTTTTTAACCAAAAATATGTAGAAGAATACGTATCGGCCGAAACTGAGGAAAAAATTTGTTTTTTTTTTTAAAAATTGGGATATTTATTATAGCAAAAAGTAAAAAATATTGTGTTTTTTTCAAAATTGTCACTCTTCTTTTGTTTATAGCGCAAAAAATAAAAACCGCAGAGGTGGTCAAATACCACCAAAAGAAAGCTCTATTTGTGGGGGAAAAAAGGACATCAATTTTGTTTGGGTACAACGTTGCACGACCGCGCAATTGTCATCTAAAGTGCGACAGCGCTGAAAACTAAAAATTGGTCTGGGAAGGAAGGGGGTGAAAATTCCCGGTATTGAAGCGGTTAACATTGAAGTCTATGGCCCTCAAGTTGCATGAAAGTCGGACCAAAGTAGTGCATGAACTACTTTGAAGTTGCTGCAACTTTAGGTTGCGCATATATGAATGGGTATCATTTGAAAATATGGGGAATGCCTTGTCATGCAACTTTGATGTCCAAAATTGCATGGCAAGTCACACAAATGTGAATGAAGCCTAAACACGTTTTCTGCCAATACCTCTAAGTCAGAACAACCTCTTCTGCCCCTCTCTCTGGTTTAATTTACTTATGTTGGGGGGGGGGGGGGGACATGGATTGCCCTAACCTAATTGCAAAATTTTACCAAACACCATCTGCTGTTCAATAAAAGCACCCTTACTGGCCACTATGGCAGTCTAATTGAATGGGTGAGCTTCAGTACTGTCACATAGGAGGGGTTGTGAGGCGCTTGCTCCCCTATGCCCAAAAACTGGTCACTTTTCTTTGCTCCTGGCAGTTAAATGGAGGAGCAAACGAAAGGTGCATTTTCATCATAAAAAATATATGCTAAAACAAGGAAAGGTCATTGTCTATTGGAGGTCATGAAAAACAGCAATGTGCCACTGTTAAACTGCCATATGGTGTAAAGGTTTATTAAAGTAGTAGCAAACACCTCTTGGACAAATACACTTCTAATAAAGCTTACCTGTAGGTACAAGGAATATCTCATAAATGTGCTCAATTTCACCTCATACATTACATTAAAAGCGGAGTTGCACCCAAAAGTGGACCTTCTGCTCATTTATCTCCTTCGGTGACACATCTGGCACTTTTAAGAGGGGGGAGCGGATACCTGTCTTTCACAGGTATCCTGTTTCCACGTCCAGGAGTTCGGGCCGCAGTGAATTACGCCAGCAGCTCGGCTCCTTCATCCCCCCTCCTCCTTCCCGCGCCACCAGGCCAATAGGAGAGAGGAGCAGAGCCATGCGCAGCAGAGTTCCCGGCATGAAGTCGTGATGCTACACTGCCAGGTTCCCTTACCCGCAATGGCGGCAGCAGCACCTGTCAGCTGATGGAAACATCAGCTGCGGTGCCGACATCGCTGGACTCCATTTCCTATTATTACAGTATGTGTAGCTGCTGGTTTTTAAATTTTTGCAGTGGTGGGTAGACCTCCGCTTTAACAAAAAATGTATATAGCTTAGAGCAGTGGCGTCGCTAGGGTGTGGCTTTTGGGGCTATAGCCCCGAATCTGGGGCCCATAGCCCCAAGTCTCTGCAGGGGTCTCCAAGGGGAGGGGAGGCTCTCTGGGGACCCTGATTTAAGGGGGAGGCTCTCTGGGGACCCTAATGTAACTGGGGGGGCTCTCTGGGGACCCTGATGTAAGTGGGGGGCTCTCTGGGGATATATACACACACACGCATACTACTGTATATACATGTGTATGCCCACCCAAACATATGACTTTCTTTACTACGCTACTATGGGCTCTAGCCCCAGATCTTTTGTAGACCTAGCAACGCCCCTGGCTTAGAGTGATATTAAAGTCTGTTTTTTTAGTTTAAATAAGAACTCCTGTGTAAGCCATGCCCCTGCTCCCTTCTCACAGGAGTTTAAATTAGGGGTTTTGTTTAAATCAGTGGTGAGGAGCTAGAAATAACAGGACCTTGTATTTTCATGCAAGGTCTGCTTTACGTAAACTTTAAAAAGTTACCTTTTGAGCTTTCAGGAAATCTTTCTCTAGGGTTGCCTGCTTCTGCCGAAGAGATGAAAGCTCTGAAAATTAGAAAAAAGGCATTTGTAAAATGACAAAGACATCCAGAACAGTTGCTAGCATAGAGGAGGTACAGTTAAAAATGAATACAAAGGCAGAGGAAGACATTGGGAGGGATTGCGGAAGGAGCTGGATCCTGCTGCGCTTACCCTGGTTGTTTTTTCGCAAGTTGTCCGACAGCTGATAGTTTTGGCTCCTGAGGTCCAGGAGCTGAGCCTGCCGAAAAGGAGAAAGAAAATTCAACATAAAGGCCAAAAGCAGAACCGACATGCAAGGAGTTCTAAATGAGCCAACAACTAAAGCTGAAGTAATCAGACTCATGTGAAGATGCCTTGAAGGCCTTATGCCGCGTACACACGGTCTTTTTTTCTGACGGGAAATGTTGGATGTGAGCTTGTTGTCGGTAAGTTTGACCGTGTGTATGCTCCATCGAACATTTGCTGTCGGCTTTCCGCCAACAAATGTTTGAGAGCAGGTTCTCAAATTTTCCGCCACAACAACACTTGTTGTCAGAAAGTCCGATCGTGTGTACACAAGTCCGTCGCACAAAAAGCTCACGCTGAATCAAGAAGAGCCGCACTGGCTATTGAACTTCCTGTTTCTCGGCTCGTCGTCAGTCACAGCGTTCTCACGTTCGGAATTTTTGGCCAACATTTGTATGACCGTGTGTATGCAAGACAAGTTTGAGCCAAAAACCTTCAAAAAAATCTACGGTTTTGTTGTCGGAAAATTCGATCGTGTGTACGCGGCATAAGGCTGAGGGAAAAAACACAGGTTTGCTTGTAAACCCAAGTCCAGCTTAGGCAAAAGCATGGACGCCCGTCAGCTATTTGAAAATTAAAAAAAAAATCAGCACTGGCCCCTCTACTCACCCTGTCTCTGGCAGACTCACACACTCACCCATCCACCAGTCTATAGACAATCCCCATTCTATTTCATAAATGTGTTAACACTGCTATGTCCGTTTCCTTTCTTATTCACTATCTATCCTATTGACAGGGGTCATCAGGGCAGGAAATGAGGGGAAATCTCTTCAGCAGGGACATACAGAGCTATGAAAACCCAAAAGAGGTTCTAACGCTTCCATACTCTGTCCAAACATTATGTTTTGTGTATAGAGCTCAATTTTAATTTCTTTGTTGCATGGACAGAGTGTATTTACTATTTCCTGGCCCTTTAACCACCCTAGACAAAGAACTGTGCATCGCCAACAGACTTATATATGAATACTGACATCAAAGTCTTCTTGCAGTGGACTGAGAACATCCATTCAGTAACATGTGACCAGACAAAACATGTGAGCATATAAAACCCCAGGGTAGTAAATGTGAAAAACACACCATGAGGAATGAAAGAGAACCTGTCACAAGCATAAACAACTGACACGAGTGTGAGGAAAGGCGTTACAAGGTGCTGGTATCTAGCACTGCCCGCTCACTGTAAAGTCATCTTGTACACACCTAGGGCAATATCCATTACACAAATGTCCACTCTACTCCTATTCAGAGTTCAGGTAAGCTCCATTATGCCACATATGCAGGCACCCTAGAATCCCAGGAATAAAAAGGGGTATGTTGCATTTGGGTGGATGTGCCTGATCTACGACACTAAGCAAAGTTGGCATTTGCACAGCGAGTGTTCACATTTCCTTGTACAGTCTTACAGACTGTTAGATCAGGTTCTTTTAAAAAGTTTACTTTATCTAAAGCCAAGGCATCTTTTTTGTGTTGAATGGAGCCGGTGACTGACAGCTCATCGAAGACTGAGAAATGAGGAATCAGCGGTCATATGTTTGCTTGGTTCTTGTTCTTAGAGTCGGCGGGTGACCAATGCTGCATCCACATAGCTAAATATGTATGTTTGTTTTTTGTAATCTTATACTTCTCTTTTAAGTGTTCACTATGGTAACATTATATTGCTCTGGTCAAAGTGTGTTAAAAAAATAAAAAATAAAAAAAACTCTTAAAACTAAGGGACACTATTCTGTACCCCTACTTCTGGACCTCTCAGCTGCCTTTGATAGATACGGTTGACCACCCCCTCCTCCTCGAAAAACTCCATGCCTTTGGTCTCTGTGACTGTACTCTTCGCTGGTTTTCTACCTACTTATCTAACCGCACCTTTAGAGTTACCTACAATTCTACTGCCTCCTCTCCTCTTCCTTTCTCTGTTGGGGTCCCCCAAGGTTCTGTTCTTGGACCTCTCCTATTTTCAATCTACACCTCCTCCCTGGGTCAGCTTCCCACGGCTTCCAATACCATTTCTATGCTGACGACACTCAAATCTATTTCTCTACCCCTCAACGCACTCCTTCAGTCTCCTCACGTATCACTATCTTACTATCAGATATATCAGCGTGGATGTCACACCACTTCCTCAAACTTAATCTATCCAAAACCGAACTTATCATTTTTCCTCCCCTACGTGCCTCTTCCCCTGATCTCTCGGTCAAAATTGATGGCACAACTATCAGCCCATCCCCACATGCCAATGTACTAGGAGTAGTCCTGAACTCTGAACTCTCCTTTAAGCCCCATGTCCAATAACTATCCAAATCCTGCCGCCTCAACCTCCGAAACATCTCCAAAATACGCCCCTTTCTAACCAATGACACAACAAAGCTCTTAATTCACTCGCTGGTCATCTCTCACCTCGATTACTGCAACTCCCACCTCATTGGCCTACCTCTGCATACTCTATCCCCCCTTCAGTCCATCATGAATGCTGCTGCCAGACTCATCCACCTTACCAATCGCTCTGTCTCTGCTACTCCTCTCTGTCAATCCCTCCACTGGCTTCTGCTCACCCAACTAATTAAATTCAAAATACTAACAACTATCCACAAAGCAATCCACAACTCTGCCCCCAGCTACATCACTGACTTAGTCTCAAAATACCAACCTAGTCGTTCTCTTCGTTCTTCTCAAGACCTCCTGCTCTCTAGCTCTCTCATCACCTCCACCCATGCTTGTCTCCAGGACTTTCCCAGAGCCTCTCCAAGCCTATGGAACTCCCTACCCCAATCTGTCCATCTATCTCCTTCTCTATTAGCTTTTAGATGATCCCTGAAAACCCTCCTCTTCAGAGAAGCCTACCCTACCCACACCTAACAACTGTATTTTCATTTTGTCCATCTGATCATCCCCCACAGCTACTCCCCTTTGTTCCACTTGACCCTCCCTTTTAGATTTTTAGATTGTAAGCTCTAACGAGCAGGGCCCTCTGATCCCTCCTGTATTGAATTGTATTGTAATTTTACAGTCTTCCCCGATGTTGTAAAGCGCTGCGCAAACTGTTGGCGCTATATAAATCCTGTATAGTAATAATAATAAAATTAAAAAAAAAGAATTGAAAAAAAATTATAATAATTTTTTTTTCGTACTGTCACCCAGTCAGTGTCCCTGATCACCACCACACCAGTTAAATGATGATACTGTACTGCACTGGTGACAGAACGGTATGTAAAAAATAAATACATTTCCAAAAAATTACAATTTCAAAAAACTTGTCATGCCTCCTAAGTACCTTGGACTGCTTACATTCCAAAACGGGGTCATTTGGGGGATATGTGTACTGTCCTGACATTTTCGGGTCTCAAGAAATGAGATGGCCATTTGTACATCAGGACTGATCAATTTTCAGATATACAGGTGATACTCGAAAAATCTGAATATCGTGCAAAAGTTCATTTATTTCACTAATGCAACTTAAAAGGTGAAACTAATATATGAGATAGACTCATTACATGCAAAGCAAGATCGTTCAAGCCGTGATTTCTCATAATTGTGATGATTATGGCTTACAGCTCATGAAAACCCCAAATCCAAAATCTCCAAAAATTTGAATATTGTGAAAAGGTGCAATATTCTAGGCTCAAAGTATCCAACTCTAATCAGCTAATTAAGCCATAACACCTGCAAAGGGTTCCTGAGCCTTTAAATGGTCTCTCAGTCTGGTTTAGTAGGTATCACAATCATGGCAAAGACTGCTGACCTGACAGTTGTGCAGAAAACCATCATTGACACCCTCCATAAGGAAAGAAAGCCTCAAAAAGGTAATTGCAAAAGAAGTTGGATGTTCCCAAAGTCCTGTATCAAAGCAAATAGAAAGTTATGTGGAAGGAAAAGGTGCACAAGCAGCAGGGATGACCACAGCCTGGAGAGGATTGTCAGGAAAAGGCCATTCAAAAGTGTTGGGGACTTTTACAAGGAGTGGACTGAGGCTGGAGTCAGTGCATCAAGAGCCACCACACCCAGACGGATCCTGGACATGGGCTTCAAGTGTCGTATTCCTCTTGTCAAGCCACTCCTGAACAACAAACAACGCCAGAAGCGTCTTACCTGGGCTAAAGAAAAACAGACCTGATCTGTTGCTCAGTGGTCCAAAGTCCTCTTTTCTGATCAGAGCGCATTTTGCATCTCATTTGGAAACCAAGGACCCAGAGTATGGAGGAAGAATGGAGAGGCACACACTCCAAGATGCTTGAAGTCCAGTGTGAAGTTTCCACAGTCTGTTGATTTGGGGAGCCATGTCATCTGCTGGTGTTGGTCCACTGTGCTTCATTAAGTCCAGGGTCAACGCAGCCCTCTACCAGGAGATTTTGGGACACTTCATGCTTCCTTCCGCAGATGAGCTCTATGGTGATGCTGACTTAATTTTCCAGCAGGACTTGGCATCTGCCCACACTGCCAAAAGCACCAAAACCTGTTTCAATGACTGTGGGATTACTGTGCTTGATTGGCCAGCAAACTCGCCTGACCTGAACCCCATAGAGAATCTATGGGGCATTGCCAAGAGAAAGATGAGAGACATGAGACCGAACAATGCAGAAGAGCTGAAGGCTGCTATTGAAGCATCCTGGTCTTCCATAACACCTTAGCAGTGCCACAGGCTGATAGCTTCCATGCCACGCCTCATTGAGGCAGTAATTGCTGCAAAAGGGGCCCAAACCAAATACTGAGTACATATGCATGCTTACACGTTTCAGAGGTCCGATATTGTTCTATGTATAATCCTTGTTTTATTGATTGCATGTTATATTCTAATTTTCTGAGATTGTGGATTTGGGGCTTTCATGAGCTATCAGCCATAATCATCACAATTATGACAAATCACGGCTTGAACTATCTTGCTTTGCATGTAATGAGTCTATCTCATATATTAGTTTCACCTTTTAAGGTATTAGTGAAATAAATGAACTTTTGCACGATATACTAATTTTTCGAGTATCACCTGTTTGTGGACTCTATAACTTTCTTACAGACTAAATATAATAAACACTGATTTGGTTATTTTTCACCAAAGAAATGTAGCAGAATACATTTTGGACAAAATTTATGAAGGAAGATTATTTATTTGCAAAATTTTATAACAGAAACAAAACTTTTTTTTTTTTGGTACTTTTTCATTTATTTAGCAAAAAAAAAAAAAAAAAACAGTGGTGATTAAATACCACCAAAAGAAAGCTCTATTTGTGTGAAAAAAATGATAAAAAATGTATTTGGGTACAGTGTTGCATGACCGTGCAATTGTCATTCAAAGCGTGGCAGCGCTGAAAGCTGACAATTGGTCTAGGCAGGAAGGGGGTAAAAGTGCCCAGTATTTTAGTGGTTAAAATTAAGGTTTATTATATTTTGAAATTATCATGTTTAAGGCCTCTTAAACATGATAGTCTCCATCATGTCTGCTTGATACGAGGGCAGAACAAATGAGATGAGGCCAAGCTATCATTCAGCTCCCCTGACCATCGCTGTGACATCAAACATCTACTTCCTTTACATCAGGGGTCTCCAAACTTTTCAAAGGGCCAGTTTATCCTCTCATAGACTTTAGGAGGTCCGGATTGTGGCCAGCAGGGGCAGAAAATGTCATGGGCTTGGCATGAGTGAGAATAAATATGGCCTCAGGTTTGTGGTCAATAGGAGTAGTGTCCCTAATAATAGGAGAAATAGTATCCCATCATTGTTATCGGTGGAAGAAATAGTGCCCCATTGTTGGTGTCAGTGGGAGGAATAGTGCCCCAAGGGCCTGATAAAGGCCAGCAAAGGGCCACATCTGGCCCTCGGCCCGCAGTTTGAAGACCCCTGCTTTACATCAACCATATAAAGAATAAAAAAAGAGGGCTGGACAACAGGGAAGTGAAACACAAAGAGTGTGGCCCAAAATCTCCTTCCCAAACTTTATAAAAACAAAACATTTGGCAGGGGCTGTGTGTAACATGTATAACAGGAATACTCTGTTAATAATAAACTGGAGATAAATACCGGCATACACTGGAGCCATTATGATTACAGATTTGTAATACAGGGACACAATTATTTGACTTCCCAAACCTCTACAGATCGAATATATCCACAGCTCAGTGACCTCTCTACCTTATCTGCATGTTCAGTTCAAAGCAGAGTTCCACCTGTACAAAAAAAACTACAAGTCAGCAGCTACAAATACTGCAGCTGCTGACTTTTAATATACGTACACTTACCTGTCCTGGGAGCCCGCAAAGTCAGAACCCGAAGCTGACCCGTCCCTCAGCTCCGAGTGCAGGTGCCGACATCATTACTAAGGGAAACAGGATTGGGAAAAGTAGGAGAGGGAATGACCAGGACTTCTCCAATTAAGTCCTACCTCATCCAAAAAAGTGGTTGTGGACTATTACGGTACCTCATGAACGCATACAAGATAGGTAAAATTTAAATTTATTCAAAAAGTAGACATATTAAAAAATCTATATATAAACATAATATAGATTGACAACAATATAATACAGACAAATTTCAATATAATGTTGATTGGGATAACAGTTAAAGCGCCCACAAGGGTGAGTGAAGGCAGGTTTTGAGTACTTATGAACGTAACCGACTGTTTCGCGGTAAAGCCGCTTCTTCAGGAGGCGTCTTAGTACAATTTCTACAAAGTGAAATAGTCAACATTACAAATACATAATAATAAACCAAATAATGTAAGATAAAAAACATGACATTGAAGTAGTTGATCAAATTTTATATTTGCACTCACCAACCACTGCCCCTTTGGGCTAGGACGGCACTTGTGAGACGCCCTCGCCAGGCGTTCCCCCGTGGGCGAGCAAGGGGGGTTTTTTGGCAAGGTAAACTAATGTATGCAAAGATAAAAATAAATTAAATTGGATGATGAGTATTGATATAGATTGTCAATAATTAAAGGAGTGATTGCCACCTCAGTGAATAGGATTGGAAGGATCGTGAGGGAAAGAAGAGAGGGAAGGGAAAAGGAGGGAAAGGGGAGTGATGAGTAGGGGGGGAGGAGAAAAAAAAGAGAAGGGGGGGGGAGGGAAGGGAAGAGGGGAAAGAGGGGAAGGGGGCGGAAAGGGGAAAGGGAGGAAGGAAAATGGGAGGGAAAGGGGGGGGGGAGGGGGAATAGGGTAGCCAGGGAGGTGGGGAAGCAGAATGGAAATAGCCCTCCACACTGGTGCAGTTGGTAATCATTAGTGTAGGAGTAGAGCATAACCCACCAGTATTAGATTACAGCCATAGGAATCAATTGTTGCTGACACCCAGGGGTAATGGTTAATTACCAGCGACCTCTTTAAGCAGGTATTTCAGCATATCTAAGCCGACAATGGAGCCCTTAAGAAAAAGGGTATAATATTACAATCAAGTGTTGTTGGGGGATGATGTAGCCACGGGAACCTCCAGAAGAGGTGCACCGTGGCGTAAACATCATCTGGACATGAAGGGATAAGGGAAAGCAGCGGAGTGGCCCTCACAAGGGCTGATTACTTACTGTGAGTCTGCTAAGGATTGCAAACCTCTGGGTGTGCGCCATCCATATAAGGCAGACATGTTTGGCTGCCTTATAAGCCCCCAACCCGGAAGACATGCAGCGCTGTAGACGTCAGACGCCGCTGTCACCGGGTCCGGCTCTCCTCTATCGCACATGCACGTGAATCAACCTAGCGCATGCGCATAGCCCCAGTATCTGTGATGCCAGAAGCATCGCCGTCGGGAAACAGAGGCAGAGCCCGCCCAATAAGGGAAGCCCGACCTCTGCCGGAAAGTCGCTTGCCCGCCACACGGGGGAGAACAAACTCCTCACGCCGTCTTAATGGGAGGAGAGTGCAATAGAAGTAGCAGTAAAAATAGCAAACTTCAGTCTGTTTCAGAAAGATGTCAGGAAAGCACTGCATCCAGCCAGGGAAAGACATTTTCTCACTGGCATGGATGCTGGCATCCTGACATAAGGTACATGAATGGAATAAACATTACAACAACGGCAATGCAGAGACATTTTTGGTATACAATATTTTAACAAGCCAACAAAAAAATAAGAGTACATAATAGACAAAAAAAAAGGATTCTCTTTGCAAGTGAATTAGGGATCTGTCGCGTCTAATACAATATTCATAGGGCATGGTGGAAAAATCCTGAGGAGAAAAGAAAGGGGGAGAGGATGAAAAGAGATTGATCAATGATTCTATCAGTGTAGAATATGTAGGGAACAAAAAAAGAGTGGAGGCAGAGGCGGGTTACCTGGGATGCCACTAGTCCACTAAAGGAAATGTTTATACGTATGTGCCTCATTAAGGCCTGGGGGGGGGTCAGAGCGTTCAATCGCTCAATCCAGAACGATTCCCGTTTAAGGATTTGGCGATCTCAGTTGCCTCCTCTGGGGTCCTCTGGGATAACCTCCAGTACATAAAATTTAATATGATCAGGATCTAATCTGTGATGGATTTCAATGTGGCGGCCCACAGTGGTGAGCTTGCCATTAGTGGAGGCATATAGATGGTCCCCCAATCTCTGCCGTAGCTCCCTAATGGTTTTACCCACATAAAAGGCCCTACAGGCACAAGTCATCAGATAGATGACACCTCTTGTGCCACAATTGACGGAATGTCTTGGAGAGAATAGTTCACCATTCGGAAGTACAATTTGTTGTCCTTCTTGAATCCAAGGACAGTGTGGACAATTGGCTACACCGTGGCTACATCATCCCCCAACAACACTTGATTGTAATATTATACCCTTTTTCTTAAGGGCTCCTTTGTCGGCTTAGATATGCTGAAATACCTGCTTAAAGAGGTCGCTGGTAATTAACCATTACCCCTGGGTGTCAGCAACAATTGATTCCTATGGCTGTAATCTAATACTGGTGGGTTATGCTCTACTCCTACACTAATGATTACCAACTGCACCAGTGTGGAGGGCCATTTCCATTCTGCTTCCCCACCTCCCTAGCTACCCTATTCCCCCCCCCCCCTTTCCCTCCCATTTTCCTTCCTCCCCTTCCCCTCTTTCCCCTCTTCCCTTCCCCCCCCCCCCCCCCCACCCCTTTCTCTTTTTTTTTCCTCCCCCCTCCTCATCACTCCCCTTTCCCTTCCCTTTTCCCTTCCCTCTCTTCTTTCCCTCACGATCCTTCCAATCCTATTCACTGAGGTGGCAATCACTCCTTTAGACCCCATTCACACAGGGACGACTTGTCAGGCGACCTAGTCGCCTGACAAGTCGCCTCCCGTTCTGTGCTATGAAACCGTTCTAAGGGGAGCGACGCAAGTCGCTCCCACTTAGAAAAAGGTTCCTGTATGACTTCGGGGGCGACTTGGGGCAACTTGCATAGACTTCTATACAGAAGTCGTTTTGCAAGTCGCCCGGGTAGTCGTTTGCAGGTCGCCTCGCTGAGGCGACCTTCAAGTCGTGTTGCCCCTGTGTGAATGGGGTCTTAATTATTGACAATCTATATCAATATTCATCATCCAATTTCATTTATTTTATCTTTGCATACATTAGTTTACCTTGCCAAAAAAAAAACCTTGCTCGCCCCCCGGGGGAACGCCCGGCGAGGGCGTCTCACAAGTGCCGTCCTAGCCCGAAGGGGCAGTGGTTGGTGAGTGCAAATATAAAATTTGATCAACTACTCCAATGTCATGTTTTTTATCTTACATTATTTGGTTTATTATTATGTATTTTTTAATGTTGACTATTTCTCTTTGTAGAAATTGTACTAAGACGCCTCCCGAAGAAGCGGCTTGACCGCGAAACTGTCGAGGTTACGTTCATAAGTACTCAAAACCTGCCTTCACTCACCCTTGTGGGCGCTTTAACTGTTATCCCAATCAACAGTGTATTGAAATTTGTCTGTATTATATTGTTGTCAATCTATAATATGTTTATACAGTATATAGATTTTTTAATATGTCTACTTTTTGAATAAATTGAAATTTTACCTATCTTGTATGCGTTCATGAGGTACCGTAATAGTCCACAACCACTTATTTGGATGAGGTAGGACTTAATTGGAGAAGTCCTGGTCATTCCCTCTCCAACTTTTCCCAATAATTTTTGAAGGATGATGGTACCTACTAATTATATACTTTCCGTTCTCTAACTCTGTGGCATTTACTCTAAATTCTAAGGGAAACAGGAAGTGAAGCCTTGCGGCTTCACAGCCTGTTTCCTACTGGGCATGCGCAAGTCGCTCTGCTCTTTCTGAGTGGTCCCTGCTATCTCCTGGGACCTGTGTGTCTCCCAGAAGGCAGCAAGGGGGAAGAAGGAGGGGCCAGACATTGCGTAGTTCGCCGCACAAGATTGCAGCAATCTTTCCTCGGAAGTGGGAGCAGATACCTGGATTTGACAGGTATCTGCTGCCCTCTCCCCCCTGAAAGGTGCCAAATGTGACACCGGAGGGGGGGGGGGGAGGAATCCGATCCGCGGAAGTTCCATTCCTGGGTGGAACTCTGCTTTAAGTGATACTAAAGTCTCCTTTTTGTTCATTTAACAATAACAAACATGTTATACTTACCTGCTCTGCGTAATGGTTTTGCACAGAGTGGCCCCGATCCTCCTCTTCTCGGGTCCCTCGCCGTTGCTCCTGGCCCCTACCTCCCGCCGAGTGCCACAAAAGCAAGCTGCTTGCTATGGGGGCACCAAGCTGATCCGCAGCTCCGTGTGTCCATTCAGACATGGAACCGCGGCTTGACCACGTCCCTCTCTCTCCTCATTGGCTCACTGACTTTGACTGGCGCCCCAATGGCAAGGAATCCACTAAAGGTAAAAAATGTTTAGACTTTACAACCACTTTAAGACGTTCCGGCCATCAGTCACATACAGAGCCAACAGTTCTGCATTGTATGAGAGGAAAGCAAGGGACTGCTCAGGGCGTCAGCAAGAGGAGGAGAGTGCCCAGGGCAAAGAATAATAAAAGTATTAACCCTTACTACTCTTCCCATAGATTTCACAAGTATTTAACCCTGCAGTGCTAGTGGACCCCACTGCTAGGGTATTTTTGTGTAGTTTCCATAGATGG